>BCLH01000232.1:104121-128542 GCA_001602315.1 Zoysia pacifica
CGTGAGGAACGGCGCGGCTTCGCGAGGGGGCTTGGAGACCGGGAGCTGCGGTGGGGTGGCGGTGGAAGGTGAGGCGGATGTGGTGGTGAAGGCGAAGGCGCGGACGAGACAGCGTCCCGGGCGCTTCCTCATCGCGGCGGCGGGAGCGGGTCCGCGGGCGCGGCAGCTTCTTTTCGCTGTGTGCTGCCGGACGTGAGATTGGCGCCACCCCGGGCCTGATCCGACGTCGGAGTTACCACCCGCCCGCCCGTGAGATTGGCCCCGCCGCATCAAAAGGCGTCAAAAGACGAGAGAGAGGCTCGTTCGTTCTTCACTTGACCTCGCTGCCGAGGGAAAGCAAACTCCTGTATCTCGTTAATGTAAACGCCTAAACGGATGAGTGGAACACCGGCACAACTCCGTCGACGCATCGCGTGCCAGCCGGACAACGGCTTTGCCGGTTTGCCGTGGTCGAGACAGGTCGGTGAAAACGAAGAACCGGGGCATCTCAGCTGTTCCTGTTGGTGTCCTCTCTCAGGATCTTCATGCTGACGAGCTCTGGTAATCAAGTGATCGTCTGTCCGCGACGACGCCACAGTTAGATCATGTTGACGAGTTGAAGTATCAAGCTGGCGCATAGGTCCCGCCTGGCACTCTGGCGGTGACTAAAGAGACCTGGCGGAGAGATATCAACACGGGTTCTTCGCTGGTGGTGTTGACGACTGATTCCAGCCCGGTTGCCTGCTTCTGTTTCTCTATGGGCCGATCCAGTAAGAGATTGACACCGTGGGCCATGCACCATAAAATCAAAGGCCCGCTAGTTTCAAAAAAAAAAAATGCCCGCTCAACCTGTCCACGACGGAGAAGGAAAATACATTACTCTGCATTTATCCGTTGGCAATCCCCGAGCGACTCAGCGACGGGAATCCTTTTCAATTTCCACTAGAAACATAAGCGCTGCGTTGCCTCGCCATCTCTAGCCATTTAATTAGCCATATTTACTGCAGTTCAAGTTTGATTTCTTTTTTCAAAAATAGAAAGAGACTCATTTTCTTAAGAAACACTAGCTTTGAGATGTGTTGATAATACTAAGAGTTAAGATACGTCGCATTCCTGAGATAAATAAAAATACATGTACCGTCAGCATGGTTAATGGGTAGCTTTTAGTATACATTATATTTTAGATAACATTAATAAGATACTTATAAAACTCTGTTATTGGTAATGCCATTAAATCTCTTAACTGGAGAAATAACAATAAGATATATCAGCTCCTTTCACATAATCAAACGAATTCATTCATGACACAATTGCAAAAGGGGAGAAAATACATCCAAATATATGTAGCAATTCTAAAGAGCAGAGTATGTCATACATTGTCCTGGACTTTTCTACATTGTGAAAAAGCCATAACAAATAAAAAAATACGTGGACCAATCGTACTGATGGCAATTCCAAACTCAGTGAAAGAGGAGAGCATGACTGCAAGGCTTGAATTCACTCTCAACTCTATATAACTATAATGTAATATAATTAGTATGACACATATGTTATTCGCATCAGATATATCATGGGGAAAAGTTTCATACCACATTGTAGAGTATATGAGCAAACAAGATCACAAAGATTACAAACTGGAATGGAGCATAAGCCTATAGATTGCTCTTCAATACTACAGACGCAAAAAATCAACCCTAAGCAAATAGGTAATGGAATTTAGTGTTTTTCTGCACAAAAACAGCACTCAAGTAAACTTCCACTACTTTTGTTGCACTACTGGAGAAAAGAATACTATTGTGGACGCTATCATAGAAGAAAGGAGGCCCAGCATGCAAGAGAAAGGTAAAGAAATTGGCTACTTATAGATAACCTGTTTCAGTGAAATTCTATATTATCAAAACTGAAACACAAAACATGTGTATCTATACATTAAAATTGTCTAAAGAAAGCAAAATTCGTGACAAGCTAACTATCAATAAATTGAAATATCCTACCAAAATCTGTTAAAACTGATACAAAGATTGTAAATAAATCATAGGTCCAATGCGGTGCTATGAAAGAACTAATAAACAGTCTTTTTTTTTAGACAAAGAAGAAATCTACGATCTTTTTGTGTCAGGTATTTACCTATGCAGCATTTGTCTTTGTCTGTTTGCAGTTTCGGTTAGTATTCTCAGTAAATTCACAGGCAGGTTCGTAACATTTTTAGTGTGCTAGGGTATAATTTTCCATTGCAGCTGCACTTCATTGAGTTCAACAAAACAAATTCTGCAGACCACTTCTTCTTTAGGAATACCTTCTCCTTTATCTCCAGGGATTGTCGTATCTCAAAATTACACTTTAGTGAGCATATGGTGTATTGTAAAGCAAGATTTGTTATATAAAAAAATTAGAGGAATGGTTGAAAAGAATTATATACCATCAATTGTATCATGAATGCCATCACTTGATGTGATTGGGTCAACATAAACAGAGAATAGGGCTGTCGGAATAACATGAATGACACCTAATAAATCTGCCCTCAAACTCTTATTTTCATGGTTTTCAAGTACTGACAGCGAAACTTTATTTTTTCTTGAACTCATTGATCTTGCTAATAGAGTAGACAGTTGTTCAGAAAAAGTTAATAAGCTAGTTCTAAACATAGAAGCACAGCTATATGAACACGCCATTGCAGAAAAAAATAATCCTGATGTAGTTGGTAGCTTTCTATATAGATATCTGATCTCTTAGAGATGAAACTTTGTCAGTAGTTCCTGAATGTGTGACGAGAAGAGAATAGGTGCTGTTGTCCGGTAAAGAGTTCATGACCTTTCTGAAAGAAAATGATTTTGCTACATTTGAGGGGTTATTGTGCTGCTCTTCAGATGGTGTCCTAGGATTTTAAAGAATCTCCGGATCAACTTCTGAGACTGAAGTCCTTGCCCTAAAACTGTGCCGGCGAAGGCCTCATCTGTGAACACGTGTTGATGTAGGCGAGCAATGCAGGTTCCTGCCACTGCGCAAGCATGGAAGCGAGCAGCGATGTCGTGCTGTTTGATCGATGGTTGAGGCAGAACACTATGCATTTTTTGCACCAGCTGTCTTAATCAAATATTAAAGTGACAAGCTATATCAAATAAAAATATTAGAAAAATATAATCAACTGAGGGTAGGAATCATGTCAAAAACGAGTTGTAAGTGAAAACATCTGTGTCAACCCCTATCTAAACATTTTATCAAATACTTTGTGTGCGTCCTCCTCTGATCCTAGCTCTGTACCTGTCTCTCCTCGGCTGGCACGGCAGGCACCATTTGTTCCTTCCTTCTCCCCATCCATCCCCTTCATGAGAGAGAGAGAGAGAGAGAAGGGGTACCAGATTGGAAGATACAAGAGCAGTTGAGGACCGAAGCAGGACAGAGACGGGAGAGCTCTGTATGCATCGAGTGGTGGGGAGGTCGCCACCGCCGGAGAGGGTGGAGAGCGTCGGGGGAAGGGGGCGGGGTCCCGGGGGGAGGTGCTCCGGAGGGACATAGGCCGCCGTGGGGTGGGTAATGCGGAGGCCGTCGTCACCAGGGCGGCAGTAGAGCGCATAGCGGTGGCTGAGAGAGAGAGAGCAAGCTAGTGCTGACGGCAAGGGAGGAGGTTGCCTGAGCAAGCCGAGAGGAGGATTTGCGAAGGGGCAGCGCGGCTCGCAGGCAGGCGTGAGATCCAACGGCAGAGATTGTGGAGACTACGTGACTCAATGTGAGCTCGAGTTCGTGTTTCAAGATTCTATTACAAAGATGGCGCGGCAACCCATTCCTAATAATAATGTTGGATATTTTCTCTGAGAAAGTATATGTATATATAATTGGACAATTAAACATATAAATGTTTAAGTATTACTAGTAGTATATATTATATATTGTCCCAAGCACAGTTGCGGCACTGGTTATAAGAGATTAGGCAGAATAACAAGGGAAACAAGTCAATTATAGCTAATAATGTAATAAGGCTAAAAAGGGGAATCAGTACAACAATAAAATGATAATCACAGCTGATACAAGTGTCAGATGCAATATTTATAAACCAATCTGCCGGCACCAAGTACCACTGCATGCATGTAAAAAGCAGTAGTAGGTAGCCTCGTGGCCGCAGTTGCAGAGTGCAGGCTGCCCGCAGCGCACTTGACCCATTCATTTCCTTCAAAAGCTCGCTCCCAGACGCTGTGTGTCTTCTTCTTCCCTACACGGCAAAGGAGCTGCAGGCTCCAATAAATTGTCGACGCAGGCTTTTCTCCGGCCTGTTTTAGGCGAGTTTGCTGAATCAATCAACCGTCGTCGTTTTCATTAGCAAGTGTACTGACAAATCCTGTTGCTTTTGTTCTTGAACATCACAGCACTAAAGTTTCAGACGATTGATGTGAATTATGTACATATACTACAAGACGAGGCTTGAGAGTAATTCATTTAACATTTGCTTTGTTGTTGAGGACAACACGACAGATTCTGAATTTTACTACTTCACATGACATGGATTAAGCTGTCAAGGATCCACGTGTAGTTCTGAAAGCTCATCGGATGGGAATGTCGATAATAAGTAAAGAAGGAACAGAGGGCTAAAAACAAGAACTAAAAACATCGACAAAGGCAATGGTTAGGCCTGTTTTGAGATTTGTAATTTGTTGTAGCGACGGCTCTGATTGGTTTCTTTCTCGAGGAGGGGGAATAGCTTACCCTTTCCTTGGCAGAATGCGAGGTCAAGATTTGTTCTTATGATATGATCGGTTCTCTTCATAGACAATGAGGCATAGAACAAGCAGTCAAGACTCAAGAACGCACTGGAGTGAAATTGATGAATCAGCACTCATTTTGTTTTCAGATAAGCGAAGCAGATAAAAAAACGAATCAACGGCAAGATTTATCACAGCGATAGATCTTTTATATTTCCAAAGAACAAAGGAACAAAACTGAATCTTTTTGATGATTTATCTCATTCTCACAACTCCAACCTCATATCCACAACATTCTCCCCGCAAATGCCTTTGAATAGGGGGAAAAAAAAAGGGAACAAAACAAAGAAGGTGAGGAAGGGATTTGCAAAATTGACTGAGGAAGAAAATCTTCGTCCTTTCCTCTTTCTTCTCATAGTCCAACAAGCTGGTAATAACTTATACTGCCACTCGTGAAGCTCCACTGAATCGTTTGGTACCATAACTTCTTCCTAAGGAGCTCTTATGTTATGACTGTCATTGCATAAACAAGCGATATATACAGTATGTGCTCTAATCAGATTGGTGAATTGCTTAGCCTTTGCCTCTTGGAAGGCGGAGTAGAGGCCTCATTGTTGTTATTACTACTGTTGTTGTTTGACTGTGATGATCCTAGTGTTGCATCATCGCTCTTGAAGCTCAAGCATGCTGCATCCAGCACAGCGATTGGGCTCTGTGGGACTGAAGGCCTTCCATTGTGCCCTCTATTCACCAAAGCCTGACCTTGCATCAGCTCATAGCATCTCACAACCATCTCCTGCAAACGGAAGATGCATGGTTAACATTTTGAGAAAGGAAATTGGTAACAATGATACCTTGATCAGTCAGCTGTACAAATCAAATGTGGATCACCTTATTTACAGAAATTTCAGACGCTTCGAGAACACCCTCAAAGCCAAGAACCTGATTCTCAGAAACCACTGCCAGAGCCACTGTGGCAGCAATCTCAGAAGGTCGGAATGATACGAATGCAGGTCCTGTAAATCCATTGCACGTAGATATTCTAGTTAGTAGGATACGACCACATTCAGATCATCAAACAAAAAGGTCAGTACCAATCAAACCTTTCAGAGTACCAACTATGATCTCGGCACAGCGCGAGGCCACTGCAAAACTCAATGGCTTTCCTTCGCTGAACTTATCCAGGAAGTAGCTGATGAAAGAAAACGGGGTCACAGCCTGCATTCTCCATTTCAGGGTACTAAGTACAACGAGCTCCATCCTCCCAACATTCCTTGCTTCAAAGAAAACCTTGCCATAGCCGACCTCCTGTGATACATCAATTACATTTCAGAAACTCTATTGATCGATCATTGAAAATTACTTGTGGGTATTGCAATCCGGTAACGTCCACCTGAAGGTCCTCAAGAAGCGGGACCACAGTCTCTTCCATCTTGGCCGCAAGAGATAGACAAGCAATTGATAACAATTGTTGCATCCAAGGTTTGTCATGCTACAACAAGAACAGGCAAAGTAGAAAAAATATGAATCCATCTGTAATTCTGAGATGATACAGTAAGTAAGCAAGCAATCAATGTACCCTGATTCTTACAGGGAGGTTATATGAAGAGAGGAATCTATCCAGGTAATTCACGGCAAGGTAAAGAGTGCGTGGTCCGAAGCCGTAGTAGGATTGGACCTGCATTGCAACCCACAGGATAGAAGACAATATCAGCAACTCGTCAGTTTCTACTTAAAACATTTTTTTTGCCCAGACAAAAACGCCAAGGGGTGCCATTGCCGTCTCGTGGTTGCCAAATCGGCAAGAGGACACGCAGGACGCAGGAAATGCAGCCGAAATTGGGGTCACACAACTTACTAAAATCAATCAACCACTAATGAACGAAATGAATGAAACAGGACGAACGAACAAATCCTAGAGATTTTTTTCACCTTGCAAATCCAATCCATGGCGTCTTTCCTCCAAGAGGATTCCAGTGCTCCGTGCTCCAGCCTCTCCGCGTACCCGGCTTGAGGTAGGTGGTCCACCTCCTTCTCGATCAGCTCCCTGACGGCCTCATCGGTCTCCACCGGGAACACGGCGCCGGTAGCGTCCACGAAATCGATGCCGCTCTCCACCTCCAGCAACTCGTCGCCGCCGCCCAGGCCGAGGACGCTGTTCCTGTCCTCTCCGCAGAGCAGGGTGGATGGAGCACCGACGCAGAGGATGCCCATCTCAAGATCGCAAGGAGAACGCCGGCCTCCTCTCCACTGCACCTCCACCTATTCAAGTACTAGTGCAAGTGTTTGGCACTGCAAGAACAGGTCTGCTCAGCGCCCAAAGGTCGCCACTCTTTTCCTCCCTCTATAGGCGCGTGTCTTGGAAAATGGCGAGGGAAAAAGGAAGATGAGAGAGAAAGGGGAGCGCTGGCTCCTAGAGAAGAGATGGGGTGAGAGAGAGGGTTTTATAGCTGGGTGTGGGTTTAACTGCCAACAAGTGAAATGATTAGGCAATAAAAATCTTCACACAGGGTTTAGCAGAAGGTTTTATGCGCGGCTATTTGCTTCGTCCACCCCCAGCTCATCCACACATTGGATACTTAGGTGCATGTAGACCCTCCTCACGGTTACTAATTGGCGTCGTGCGTAGTAATTCTGATGACTGTTACAATGAAATCTTGCGATTTTACAGAGCCGTTGCCCATAGAAGTTAATAGTTTTAAGATGCTATATAAAACATGCATTCTATAAAATGTAATAATGTACTGTAATAGATTGTCGGTTATCAATTACTATCACGTAAAATGAGGTTCGGCAAACGGATGTCGCATAGCAATTTAAATGAGTCGAAATGCGGACTAAAATGAGATTTTCTCAAATGAGGTGCCATTGAAAATTAATGTATGGTTAATTTATCTAACATAATTCTCTTAATGCATAAACTTATACATTTGTTGGATGCTTATATCTACCGAGGGCCATTCCAACCATCATCAACATCTTCCATGCACTCCTAGAGAAAGTTGATTACGATGGAGACAAAGTAAAATGCGTGGCACCCGTTTCTGGTGCGTGCGTGCGTGCGAGTCTACTTGACCGTCTGTGACTATGTTCTCTCCCCCCTTTTGTCCGTGCGCAAAACCAACCTGACGTCGCCGTAGCTGCAGTCCGTTCCAGAAATTTGTCTACGAGTCGTTCGAGCTGGTGGCAAGTAGAATGATTCCAATGCGTGGTCTTGTGGAAGGCATGGTGATCGGAGGTCGAGTACAATGCGTGGTGCAGTGGTCTGGGAAACACCTTTGGGTTGGGTTGGGTTGCTCCACTTGCAAGAGGGGAAGTGCGGCCTCTTACGGCAAGGTTTGCCATAACCCATCTACACCACCTATCAAGAAACAAACGGCTGTCAGAAGAGAACATAGGGGCTTCGTGCTAATGACGTTTGGATACCATTAATTTACTGGATTAAGTTGTTCACTGTTTGCATGCCGTTAGTAATTTACTGGATTAAAACAAAGAACCCTTTGCATGCCCTCCGGTTAAAAAGGAATTTGTTTAGGACAATATTTTAGTTAAAAATTAGGAATATAAATTACAGATAAATTTCAACTTATTATGTTTAGAAACATAAAAATTATATAATTAAATCTGTCTTAAAAAGTACTACCTCTGTTTCAATAGATGTTTATTTCTAGCTTTTGTTGACCGACACTTTGACCAATGCTTTTTATAGATTCAATTAAATTAAAAAATCTAGTATTTGCATTTTTAAAATCATCAAAAGAAATACTTTCAGAATATATATAATTTATATTATTAAAACTAATTAAAATTATCAAAATCATTGATTAAAGTTGTAGTCAATAAAACTTAGAAATTGTACGTTTATAAAAATATAAATATGTTACTTTTTAGTAATAAAAATCAAAGTTATATTTTAAAAACCGTATCATTGTCTAAAAAGACATCCTTTATGAACGGAAGAAGTATATAGTTATTTTTTTCCTCGCTTGATCTCCGTCCAACCAGCGAATAACTTTTTTAATCTAGTAAATTAACGGTATGCAAATATTATTAACACTAAGTCCCTATATTCTATCATGGCAGTCGTTGAATTCTTGATGAGTGGAGAAGATAAGTTATGGCAAACTTGCCGTAGGAGGCCGAACGGCAGACGATGATACGAAACGATACGAATCCGTGATTGAGGTGCTGACCATCGTGGAAGGGCATGCGAAACTTTGAGCGATCCGCGTAAGACAAATGGCCCGTATTTCGGCGTTCCGGCGGAGACATCACTTGGGCTCGAGCAGTTGGTCCGGCCCTGTCCGAGGCCGAGCTCAGCCGTGGAGCGCCACGAAATGCTCTACTGCGGTGTTGGGCTGCGGAGCAACTGTTTCGCGATCACCTTGGTTGTGCCCAAGCCCTGGTGTCCGTTGTCTCCGTGGAATCAGCCTCTGCTTTCAAGTATATATTTTTTTTCGAAGAGCCCCTTCAAGTGTCTTGATACCATCTCTTTATCAGACATTCAGAAACATTGGCCAGGTATGATCTTTCATCTCGTCTCAACTGTTTTCTATGCACAGAAACCTATTCATGTTTCATCTGAAGTTCAAGCGCGCAAAGATTAGGATCCATGCAATTCCGACGCCTGTGAAGGTCAGATCTCGGACACGATTCAGAGCAGATCAAGCAGCTGCCACGCGGGCAGGAGGCTAGAGAAGCATTTCGAGCCGCAGCTGTTGGCTGTGTTGCAAGCTGCATGCCTGGATGGGCAATGCTGGTGTTTTCCCATACGATCGAAATGATATATTGGGAGAAACTATCGAATACGATAGGAGAAACTTAGTACCAGATAAACGGAGAACTTGTACCTAGTGTATGCTCCTCAGTTCCACCGACAGGTACCCAAGCAGTTATTAAGACGAGGCATGAACTCAACTGATAATTTTAAATATCGACGGTAAACTAGTTCAGCAGGTTAACACACGGGCAATGTCAAAATGCCGAAAACTGCATGTCCAGCTTACATGTTTTGCACTCTAGAAATGTACTCTCTCTGTTTTTAAATTGATGTCGCCGTTAACTTCAAACTTCAACTTTGACCATTCGTCTTATTCAAAAAATTATGATAAATTTCATATATTTTGTTATAATTTGTTTTATTATCAAATATATTTGAAACACAATTCAAAATTTTACACATTTGAACTAATTTTTTTAATAAAACGAATGATCAAAGTTAAAGTTTAAAGTCAATGGCGACATCATTATAAGAACGGAGGGAGTAGGTTTATCATACTAGCATTAACTAACAACGTTCCCCTCTATTGATCTGCAGATCATAAGTATTTCTCGCTCAATTGTCTAACGGATGGGCATCAGTTCCCCTCGTACTTGGGGTCCGCCATCACAAAATGGTATGCGATAACCAGGACAAATATGAAGATACCTAGGAAGTTGGCAAAGAAGCCCAAGTCTTGATCGTCAAACATCTGCAATTAAGAGCACAAACAAATATTGGTTAATATGTAAAAGAACACATTGAAAGAATCTTGATATACTATTAAACACAAACAAATAACGTGTGGACCAGTCATCATTTGCAGAAGTATATGAAATTAAAGTAGCAGATAAAATGCACGATCAAACAGAGGTCTCAAAGCAACAGCATGCAAGAACTCAACAGGGAGAGCATCAAACACTGCAGCTTACAACTGAATCCTGACAATACAAATACAGCAAGTAGAAGCAAAAAACTGCTTAACCATCCAGTGACACTAACAACTTCAAACATATGTTACTGTGAACTCCAGTAGATCTAAACGAACAACAAACTGGAATGTTACAGTGCAAGCTGGTAGCACACTGAGTCGTCCACAAGGGATAGCTTTACCCAATGACTTTAAGTATGAGGTCTAAACAAGCACGCTTAATTGCAGCTCACAGAGGAATGTCTAGTAGGAAGAATACAGCTTGGTTCATCCTCATAGACATATGGTAAGAGTGGCCTCCACCTACTGTAATTCAGCAATGGAAGTTGGAAAAAAATGGGAAAACAGAACATGAACTAATTCGAGTGGTGTTTATGATTAAGGAAAGCAAATGACGATGCTGAAGACTGTGAAGAGCAGATACTACAACTAAATTCCACACTGTAGATACTCAAGGTAACACTAACCAACCTGCTAGTGATGACATATGCACCATATGAGTTGTGTAAAGTAAATGAATGAATTAGAATTCTGAAACCCCATGGCACTTAGTGAGATCAAGCATAAAAATGAACTTCCAAAACCCCATGAGTAGGGTTTATTGTTCATTGGTATTGCAACACTATTCTTCCGATTTAATGCCAACTTGAGCAGTGATATCAATCAACTCAACCTACGTTATCAGGTATATGCGTTGCAGCATTTCTCTGAATTTAAATAAGATGATATAATCTCGTAGCGGGTAACCTGTGGATTCAGCAGGAACTTAAACAGCCCATCTGGTTCGAACAACCAACGAATCTTAGGAGACATAATCGAAATCATCCCCCACCCCCTCCTGTTGCTTTCATAACTCCCGGATTTGGATCGCAAGGCCCCGTCAGATGTAAAAGTGACCATGTCGCGAGATCTCATTAACGCAGCGGCTATCCCTTGCAATCCACGCATGCACACACCAATCCAACAAAACCACGGAGTAAATCTACCGAATCGAGAGCGCCAAATCACAAAAACGCGGAAGAACAACGCGAGGGTTCTACACTGACACTCGTTCCCACGAATGGTGCGGAGAAATCGACTTCAAACACCTAGGCAAAGGTGAGGGAAGGGAGTGGACCTTGAAATCCGGTGCAGATCTTGTCGGAGCCGGAGCCGCTCGTACCCGTCCTCTACAGAGCGCTGTGAGGTGAGGAGACCGGGGAAAGAAGAGTCGGCAGTCGGGACATGCGAGGAAGAAGAGCCGCGGTGTAAACGAAGCTTGCGGACCATGGGCCCATCCGAAAGGGCCCATTGCGAGGGCTTATTGGGCCTCATGGGTGGGCCAAAGGGAGATTCCAAGGACCGAGCCAGTGAGCCAACGGCCCACCATGAGCGCGCGGCGTCTTGGGTGCTCAGTTCGACGCGAACGAACTGAACAACAGCGTGTCATTCAAAAGGAGCATAACTGTGCTTCCATCCAAATAATGGAACTAATAAAATAAAAGAAACCTAGGAGAAGTCTGATGAAAAAGAATTTCTTTCTTTTGCAGCATTTAAAGAGGATAAACTTCAGGAGAACAGTAGCAGAGTGATTTTGAATTCCACTACAAAGTTACAATGCATGCCATTCTGTCCAAGATAACTGCAAAGAATTTTAAAAAATGGACCAACATTTACTCAAAAACAAAAATGTGTACAACCATTGGCTCATAAACGAGCTACATAGGAGTTAGCCTGTGTTACATATCGCACCCATCTATATGGGTTGTATGTCTTCGACTTCTTTGCTATCTGAAGATATCTAACCTGCAGGAGGGAAGATCAGTCAATTATTGTGGATCAATAGATACCCCAAACGGGGTTCAGCATGTTAATGTATACGAGCACTCCAGACAGTGCGGGGGCATGCATCCAAAAGACGACACAATCATGAAATAGGAAACAGTGACTAGGAGAGTCAATTTGTAGAGAGCTGTAACACTACGGGGATTGAGCGCCTCTGGTATATCCCACAAAGGTACCATATTTGAACAGCTGCACTTACCTGCAACTTTGAAGCATTGTACATTGGTATAGTGAAATTCATGTTCACTGGACCAGCTTCCTTTGTGAGATTTCCTGCATTTTCCAAAGAAGAATGCAAACATTTTTATATAACAGGAATACAATAATGGTTGGTTTATACACAAGTATAGTTTGGAATAAAATATCTACCATGTGACTCTTGGGAAAACGTCAGCTTTGCACGGAGGGTGTGCTCAGAACCACCAACAATCTGTCAACAGTTTCAACTATTAAGCAAATTATCCCAAATCAGCTAATAAAGAAATAAGTTAACATATCAAAAGCAATTGCCTTCTTTAGATTCCACTCAAGTCTCCTAGATCCTTCTTTAAAATCTGTTGTCTGACCAACTGCCCCAGCTTCCAACTCAAAACTAGCCCTGCAAAGTAAGCCACGATCTGAAACTTTAGCTAACAAAAGAGGCAGCATTTAAAAATGCTTTCTAAACTTAACACAATAAATACATAAAGCTGCACTGACCTCATTGTGTAAGAGGGCACTGGCATCTGTACTATGATCGTGTTAGCAGTGACGTTTGCTGAGAAGTCTGCTCGTATTTTTAGCAGAACTTCAGCCTATTTGGATAAAGAAAAAAGAACTCAGAATTTTTTTGAGAAAAAAAAAGAACTCAGATTCACTAGCAATGAATAATACCCCCATAATGCTTATTAGAAAAACAAGGATATACATACCCTAGATGGTCCCGCTTCTTCAATTAATGCAGTTACGCGGAATGGTGGCTTAAATTCTTGAGTCATCCTGTAGTTCATCACTGGAAATTCTCCATCTGGTGGTATCTATACAATGTCAAACATAAAATTAAAGTTTATTGATTGTAAATAAGGTTATTGAAGTTCAGCTATATAGAAAAATTCCAACAAGAAATCAAAGCCTTATTCGAATACGTACTAAAGTCAGGGTTCTGTCGATGTCGAAACTGTCCAGATGCACTGACTCGTGGAAGTTACAATCATCAAGAACAACTGTACCTCCTCCAGATGAACTTCTGTAATCTGTAATTCGAAGTTTCGATCATTATTCGTGATCAGAATTCTGTAATTCTGACAAGTAAACACATAGAATGACCAGCCTGCAATATTCTCCATGCGTTCAAGTGAGAGAAATACAGATCTAATAAAGAAACCCTACAGGGCAGCCCGATACACGTAGCTCCCAGTGCGCCGGGTCATAGGACAGGTCCGACCACTTTGGGTCTTTTGTACGCAGCCTTTCCCTGCATTTCTGCAAGTGGCTGTTTCCAGGGTAGTCACATGGTAACAGCTTTACCGTTGCACCAGGGCTCCCCTTCCCAATAAAGAAACCTTCAGGGAAAAAAACAACTCAATAAAGCAAGCAATTATTTGATTATCAACTCATCATAACTCGGTGTCCAATGTTGCAGAAACAAAAGATAAGGAATAACTTGCAACAAAAAAAAAATCATAGGGTATATGCATATCATGTACTGCTTAGTTAAGGATCATACCATATGTAGAAGATCCAGTTCTTCCTATGCTCAGATCCTCATTGAGAGCAAGTCGAATTTCTGGATTTCCACTAAGGTAGCTTTTCATTTGAATTGTTCCATCAATCTCAGAAGTAAGTATGTAGCCCTGTTTAACAGAAAAAAATCAGATGACTAAACAAACCCATCAGTACTACAGAAAAAATAAATTACATAACAAAACAATTGGATGTTAAGTATTGAAGCGTCAACACTAGGGGTGGTGAAGGGCCGTAATTCTTTAACTCAGCTTAGAAAAGGGCCAAAAGGGTCAGACTGAATTCACATGATTTTTTGGCTTAAAATTAATTGAGGTCTGAAAAGGGTTATGAATGAGTCCACAGCAGAAAGGGGGCCCTTGGACCATTTTACTCAACACTGCCCTGCTAAAATCAAGAGAATCTAAAATCCATATATTTGCAACTAGTCAATTCATTCATTTCCAGTTGTATATGTCAAATAAAGAGATTATTTCGACAGTACTGAACAGAGAACAAAGGGGCAACAATGTGCTTTGACAGATAAGACAATCAGAATCCATCAATAAATATGGCACCTGAAAACTAAATTTCCAAGGCATCATCGCCATCTGGCATATTGAGGTCCATCATAGGTTTTAAGGAACATAATATACAAACATACATTTTAAATATTGGAGGGACAAAAAAAAAACATCAATGCATGTCATATGTCTGTACTTACACTTGAGCTGAATGTCACACTTATCCTCTCAATGATATCAACAAATATTTCCTCCCTCTTCTTGCCCCCAGGTTCTGTAGCAACAACAGATTTTGTAACAGCTGTACCAGGCATACGCTTCGTGCCTTGCTGCAGAAGACACATATATCAAATGAACTATGTTGCTGCCCAAATAGCATGGAGAATTGCACATTGCTTGGTAAAGTAACTGTAACATTGTGTTTTTTGCGGTAATACCCAGAAATCTCACCATGAACATAGCGGCAGGGCCAAGTGGGGGCAGACGTCCAGCATCAATCATGATTGGTTCATTGAATATGTATGACTTCAGAACCTCAGTAGATGTTGTTTGTGGGTATCCAAAGTCCTAATCGCACGATAAAGCACATGGTGTTAGAAAAAGATTATATTAATCACTCGCCGAACAGATTGATCAATCACTACCAAATCACACTAACTCTTTGTTAACACATTGATTAGGCTAGGTTTTATAGCGACATAGCAACCAGGTCAGGAAAAAAAAAATATAACTTGACATTGTTACGGGGTGGGATGTTGTAGGATGCTCACAATGACTTCGTCAAGCAGTTCATACACCAAGATGAAATTCTTCCTCAGTGAATCTTCATTTAGAACCCCAAGATAATCCTTTGTAACACGTGCAATCCTTTGCAGAAGTTCCAGGAGAAGGGACGGTGAAACATTAACCATTGTGGTTACCACGAAAAATAATCCAGCAACCTTGACATGAATATAGTTAACCCCGTCAACATTCTGTAATGACAAAATGTGAAATGTACCAGGTGTCAGATCAAGTAATAAAGCAATGCAGCAACAAGCAGAAAACAGATGGAATCACAGACTTGTTGTTCACACATGAACTGACATCATTTCAATTCAGTAAAGGATCATTTCAAATTGGCATGGAGACAACTGTCCACCATACAAAATGTGTCACTGGATTGGCGGATTCCTTAACCAAACGATTCATAATACCACAGAGTCGCAACTAAAAAGGAGGATATCAATTTTCCACTGCATCTGAACAAAATTTGCCGTGTGCATAAGAGTGAGGGGAGGAAGTAACAGATACGTACGAATACTGGGGGCGCCTCCTCTGCCTCGTCGTCGTTCCAGAACTTCACCTTCCGGAAGAAGATCTCCGCGCTACCTTTAGGCACCTCCCCGCGATCTGCAATCACCCCACAAACGAATTAGCATCAAACCACAACAAATCAGCGGAAGTTTCTCCGCGCCGCTCAGATGGGCGGGCACGGGATCCAGATCTTACAGTCGCGGAAGACGATGTGGTCGCCGCGCTGCGACAGCACGAAGAACTGAGAGATCATCTCTTCCCCCGCTGCCGCCCCGCTACCACGCCTCCTCCTTTTGGGACCCCGCAGCTGTAACTTGGGCGACGGCGATGCGAAGGAACAGAGCAAGTTGAAGTGCCGAGCCGGAGCCGCGGAGGAGGAAAACGACGAGGAAGATGACGTGTCGTGGTCGGGTTCGCGCAGGTTCCCGGGTCGGCACACCTGGCTTCCGGCGCGGGATGAGGCGATCGTGGACGTTTATTTTCTATCGTACGCTCGGCAGGTAACGTTACGGGCGTGGGCTTGCTGGGCAAACCAACTAATCGAGATCCTCTGTAAAAACATGGTCGACCGACTAGGTTAGAGGTGCTAAAAAGGTTCGATCCGTAGATTTTTTTCTCAAATTATTTCAGTTCTTAATAAATTTTAGTTCAAAAATAAATAAAAATTTTACATGATCTTAATTCGATTCGGTGTTTACTATTTTTAGTTAAATTTTTCGGCCCATCTTCACCTCTAATTAGATTTACTGCACTAAACATCAATTAGTTCCATTGGGGTGTCAAAATAATTACTCCAATTCCATTCTGTCAAAAAAGAGCTCCACGGTATTCACTCCATGACAAGAATTTTAGAACGGAAGGAATATATAACTTTTATTCGGGTGATAAAACTCAGGATTTTGATGCAACTTTTGACTTGAACCTTTCTTCTCTCGTTGAAGCTGCTCAGCTAAACAACCTCAACAAAAGCTCGTAGGGAGTATCTCACAAATATATGAGGCAAATATCATTATAGAGGAAAAGTTACAGGACCTCCTATGGATTGAAGGAAAATTTTTTTATTTCTGTGTTTTTTCTGTAAAATTGAACTAATTCCTATGAAAATACTATACAATTTCTGTGAAAATCCTATGTTCCAAAGGAACCTTAAGAGGGCTGAGTAACAAATAATTTAGTATGGCTGTCAGGAGTACCATTTTCGACTTACAATGGATTCATGAAAAACTAGGTGCACAACGCATATAGCTCAGCAAACGGGCCGCCCGGCCCAGCATGGCTCGACCCGCTAATGGGCACAGCCCGCTAAAGCACGTGGGCCGTGTGGACCGTGCCGAAACAGGCTTAGAGCTGCATCGTTGGCTCACAACATGGCCCGGTTGCTATAAGCGTGCCGAAATAGGTCGTACTGGCCCAGGTAGCCCACCAAGTATTGTGGCTCAAATCTGCTTTAAAGTTGAAATGTTGCAGAAATATGTAGCGACTAAGGATCAAACATGTGACCTTGGCTATGCAAGCGAAGCACCTTACCATCAGACCATGTTAGCTTTCTTGTTTATACATAAAACATAAATCTATTAATACAAAATCAACAACGAGGCCGGGCCATGTCGGGCCTCGTGCTTAGCCTCCGGCCCAAGCATGGCCCAGGAAACGAGCCCGAGCCTAATATTGACCGGGCCATGCCGTTTTTGGGCCGTGCCAAAATGAGCGGGCTGAAAGCCAGCCTACTTGGCAAGGCCCTTATGCCCAAGTATAATGACGCAGACACAGCTCTACCACTGATGTCCCCTAAAAAGAGCCTTCCTAATCATCTTCATGGATAACTGGCTAAAGCAATCAACTCATGTCACCAAATACAGATTGAATTTGGGGTCCAGAAATCTGAAACAAAATAGCATACGCTTCAGTGCAAATTCAAACATGTCAATTGAACAAAAGGCAGTAGATAGCCCAGGCATCTTGAGATCCCGGTGAACAGGGAAGACCACAACATCTCCGTGAAGTAGAATTTTGTTCATGTTCAATGAACATTATGGACTGCATGGTAGTCTACAGTGTCAACACATGCAAATAGGGCTTAAGAATGCAGCTGGTAACCAAGCCGCTGGTTTTGTAACTTACAAGTTAGGCTGCAGTTAACACACCACAAAATCCACGGCATGCCAACCACTATTATTAATGTGCTTTGGTTATAGCCAGAAGCGAAAACAAAGCCATGAATTGTAACTCTAGCAAATTCCTTATCAAAGTGAACTAAAAAGGAATTTGGTTCATGAACTGCCCATGACAGGATTTGGATTTTATTCTAAACAGGTGAGTATGGAATACTGGTCAGCTAAATGCATATTAACAACAAATGACATGGAAATTACAAGGCGGTTTATTCAATGTGAAGGGTCACAAGTTCATATCAACAAGTATGCACCAGATTTTTTTGAGCTTAACAATGAACCAGTAACTGTGAATCCATTAAAAAGAACAAAGATATTCCTCTAAATACAAAAAGATTAATGCACATAAGGAATAACAATTCTCAATGACATTTATCCGTCGATGTACCAAGTGGCCCTGCTACATGACAACTCTATAAAAAGACTCGCTGATCATCCATGCAGAGTGCATTATTTCCATCACCGGTAAGCTCTAGTAAATTTTGGATGACATATAGTACAGTCTACACATTCTCCAACTAAATTGGAACACTCTGGTCTATGGACATGTAAAAGTATTGATCCAGATGCTACAATAATCACCAGATAGCTACAGAACTAAAGGTGGCCAACTAGAGGCAACGAAGGATCAGCATTTGCAGGAATTCCTTCAATTATGCTGTCATTAATAGTACACACACTTCTACAGAAAGCCTACACCAACTGTGTCGACAACTAAAACATCCTTCTGTTGTTGTCATCTTCCCTCAAGAATGGAAGGTGCTCCAAATTCCCCAATATAGCATCTGTTGCATCAACATCCAGATCAAATCCAATTTCCTCACCGCCACCAAAATTCAGAATGGTAATGTCATCAGCTGGCTTTGCCACCTCATTTATATTAATACCTCTAGTAACCGCTGTTTGTTCAATTCCTGTTTTCCCTTTCAAAGATTGAGACCCAAGCATAGATGGCCCAATGCCACTCTCCACACCACCAGAAGCATGCTTCTTGAGCACGGAACCAACGTTTTTGCGAGCTGTTTTCTTCTTCAACGCACCTCTGGGTCGCCCTACTACACTACCACTTACACCACTCTTCTTCACTGGTTCAGGACTTGCTTGTGCTGCATTGGCATGGATAGGTCCACCATTATTCTGAACATGTTGCACATCAACATTGCCAGCCCCTGCAGATGCTGGCTGCGAGGACGACTGATTACTCGGAAGCATGGGACAGAATGGCTTCCAGTTGGTGTTCAAATCAGCAGCCTTTGGGAAGCCCATGGGGACGAACCCCCATGCGCAGTAGTACATATCGGTGCCCGGCACAATTGGGGGCAAGGTGGGGATCTCTGTGGCTAAGAACGCACGCCGGCACCCAGTGTTCTGGCACCGAAGCGCGCGCCCCACCAGCGCGCGCTGATACTGGTAGACAAGACAGCAGTAGGGGCACGCCGTCCAGAACGCATCGTTCCCGGGAGCAGCAGGACCAGGAGGCGGATCAGCGGGGGCATTCTTCAAGTGGTCGGGGAGATCGGCGAAGGCTTCTTGTACAAACCGGAGCGCGGTGGCCGCGGCGGGGTAGGGGTTGGGCGGGGACGACAGGAGCTGGGAGAGACGACTGAAGGACCGCTTGACGGTGGCGGGGTCCGGGTCCGGCTGGAGCTGAAGCACCGTGACCGGATCGGGGCGGCCCGAGGGCAGCTTGCGCTGGGAGGCGAGGAGGACGTCGGCGACCGCGAGGAGCTCGTCCGCACCGGCCAGTTGCGGCTCAGCCTCCACCGCGCGCTCGGCGAGCCGCTTGCAGCCGACGAGGTCCCGCGCAGCGAGGAGCCTGCCCGCGATCTCCAGCCAGCGGGCCGGCTCGCCGCGGCCCCGGCCGCCGCCGGCGGAGAAATCCATCTCTGTTGTGCGGTACTGTGGGAGTGGGAGCAGCAGCGAGCGTGCGTGGGGCACAGCTGTCAGATGGTTGAAGGAGCTCTGCAAGCAGAGGACGGAGTGGGTCTACAAGCGAGGGTGATTATGATTAATGGCACCGCTTACCTGTTAATCACTGTTATGGGCTCTTTGGATCATAGGAATTTCATAGGATTTTTGGAGGATTGAGTTCCTAATGAATATTTCCTACGATGCTCCTCTGGCTCATAAAAAAGTGAGAGAAAAATTCCATAGGAATCCATTCCAATACCCCAGTTTCATAGGAAAATTAGAAAGAGCTAGGACCTCTTGCAAAATTTCCTGGCGCGAAAAGCGAACGTCCGCACGCGCCGCTTTGCTGCTTTCGCGCCACCTGCCTGCTTCATCACCGTTCTCTAGAGAAAGAAATAAAAATCAACAGTGGAGCGAGCAGTGAAAATAAAAGACAGTGTGGCCCCTGCCAGCCAGCATGTACATACACAAATTTTAGATCAAAGTCACACGCAACTATAACATTTTGTGAGATAGTTTGCTTTCTATTTATTTTGCTGTTGTAATGAAACTGTTATTAGAATATGTGTGCCATCTATCGCACCGATACAATCCTGCAAAAACAAAAATGTATTAACTATAATCCAATTTTATTTGTGCTCTTAAGATACTATTTTTTGTTATTTCACTTGTACCCATACCTGAAAAAAAGGTAAAATTGGGGTCTGCTTAAAATTAGATGTGGTTGCAAGGATGGTGGACATATGTAGGTACACGTGAGTTGTGGGATTGATCAAGCACTGCTGTAAAGTGTCGACTAATTGTCTCACTACTATGCTGAAAAAAGTATTGTAAAGTTTCATTAGTTGCACTTTTTACCACTGCATATAAGAATATGGCAACTTGTTCTTCTACTACAACTATTCTTTAATTAGCAAAGAGATTTTTCTTACGTAACTTATCAATCAAGGCTTGAAAAAAATTCAACTTCCATTCGAAAGTTCCTCTCCCATAAGCTCTCCTGTCCTGTTAAAATTTCAAAAACTAAAGCCCTTGTTATTTCTGATGTATGCATTGGCCTCTTCTCAGATTTATATGATGATTCAGGTTGTAAAGTAAGAAGAACAAAAAAAGACAAACTCATCCTCACTTTCTGATCTACGACGGTAGCTAGGATTCATGGCTACTGATAGCAGACAAAGGTCCAAAAAGATCATTAGTCCAAAGAAAGAAAAATAAAATTCTGATTACAAACATCATCATGGCTATATAAAATGGTAACTAACCTTTGTAATACGAAATGTTGAATAAATGATTCGAGTAGATTGTAAAAAGATCTGTTAACAATAGTGGAGCATGTGATTTTTGTAGGCACGAGTGAGAATGAGAGCCAACAAGTTGATGTGCATATATAAACAGGCACCCAACGGCTATAAAGTCCTTTGAAGTATGGTCTAACAGCTAGCTCAAGTTTCTGACTAAAAAAAAAATATATTTTAAACTTCAGAATTTCTTTGCTTTTTCCTATGGTATTAGCAAACAAGCATTCCACCAAATTTCTATGATTTTGAAATCCATATGATTGGAGAATATATATATCTTAATTCTTATGTTTTTTTATTTCTGCGTTTTTAAAATCCTACGTTCTAAAAGAGCCCTATCATAGCGAAGCCCAATCTGTCAGTCTTATAGCGGGCTACTTTATGTCAAGGCACATAGACCAATTGAGTAGACGAGATGGCCCATCTAGAGCCAATCTAGATAATTCGGCCCACAGTTTCCAAACTTTTGCCCTTCTTCAGAGTTCTCAGCAAGACAGCAATACAACACGCGACCGAACGATCGATGACTCGTGCCTCCAATTCTCCAATTCAGGATTTCGGAAATCGGACCGGATGCAAACATCGGTCTGCTTGGCGAAAAAATCGATCGGATCCGATATTTCATAAAAAATCGATCCATTTTTAAATCAGATCAAATTAATTTTAATAAAAATCATAAAAACCGAACGATTTCTATTGGTTTCTAAGACCCTGCTCCAATTCCACTCTACGTTGCTGCACATGAAGCTGCGTAGCTACGTGCACGGCGCCGCTCCAGAACGCCCCCCTCGTGCTCTGGCTGCGCCCCGCACGACGATCTCCTGCTCCCGTGCGCACGTACCGCGTCCGTGCGCGGCGCGAGGGCTGCGTCCACCACGGAGACGAGGCCGGGTGTCCTCCTGTCCGGAGTTCTGTTTTTCCAGGCCGGCTCCGTCCGCTGCCCAATCCTTGTACAGTCCTGGCACGGCATTCATCGCCGACGGCCGGCCGGCCGGCCGGTGGCACCGCCCGGCCGCAGCCCGCTGGACGTAACGTACGGCCCCCAGAACGTCAACGGCGGCGTAAATCGCAATGAAACCCCGCTGCTAATAATGTCTCCAAGCAATCATCGTCCTGCGTGCCCCCCTACGTCCCCATTTGGGTTCTCTAAATCGCCCATTAACTGCGCACTAACTCTGGCCGCGCTTCGACGCAGAGCAACAAGCCCTGCCCGCGGAGCTGTCCTCGCCAGCAAAGCTCGGAGCTCTGGCTGGCTGGGCGGCCGGCGGCGAGCTCGGAGCTCGACCAGTCTGTCCGACCAGCTGGCTGCCCTTTAACGAACTGCCGCGACAGCGACGATCGAACGGCTTCGAGTTAATGCCCCTGGCCCTGCTTCCGGCGGGAATAGAGAGAGGGAGGTGGATGGGCCAGGACGCTGCATTTGCTGCTGCTCCTGCAACTGTTGAGCGGAGCCCAGGAACAGGCGGAGCCGCTGAGGCGCTCTTACCATTTGGCGGGTTGTAATCAAGCTTCAAGCGTGACCGGTTGATGCAGTACCACTGCCACTACACCGCTCAACGGATCCAGCTGCAACGAAAGGCACTGCTACTGCGGCCGCTGCACGCATCAGCAGCGCCATGCATCAATGGCGTCTTCCTATTCCCCTGTTCTTCAAGCTGTCGCATTGGGTTTTTACGGTGAGCTGAAGTGAGGAAGAAGCGAGGAAGAACCGGGGTTTGCTGAGGTAGGAGTAGAAGATTCGGCAACCGGTAGAGGACAGGAAGCCGTACTTGGACGACAGGTTCCTACTCTGCTTTGTTGGATTGGCCCGTCTTCCCTGCAGGAGGGCGGGTCCGTCCTCCGCGGCCCCAAGGAACTGAACTGAGGTTGACGTCTTGCTTGCTGGCCTGCCGCTAGCATCGAGAAAGACAAGATTCCGTTCGTCTTTTGAGATTGTCTGTTGTTGAGCTCCCTTTTTATCGGCACTGATTGCTGATTAGTGCCCCCTAGAACTGGCATTTGCCATGCTTCTTCTTCTGGTTTCAGTCACTGTAACGAGACAGCTCCCGCTTTCCACTGCATTGAGGCTGATTGTAAAACGAATTGGTAGCTTTTCCTAATGCCGTTATGGTGCCGAAATCCTATAGACAACATGAGCTCATTTCCAGTTTTCGTAAGTGCCGCTAGGGACCTGTCTAACTGGACCAGAAGAATGTTTGCACGATTATAACAAAAGTCGCTCAGGGACGAGAACACCAGAACAAACTAGATTACACGGAAAGCGTTCAGGGGCGAAGCGTGAGCTAGGGTTGCTCAACAATATGCCATGCCGTTGTCATCTGCTTCCTTGTTGCCACCGGAAAGAACAGCGAGGTCAGTCACATGAACGCCTCTACTCATCCTCCAAAAAATCACATGCGCAGCATTCCATCAACCAGAAGCGGCCAAACCAACAGCGATCACCGGCGACGCAGCTGTCACCTCGGATCAAAAGCGAGCAGCCCAGGCGCATCCAAACCGGGCAAAAGGAGGCGCCGAATTGGATCTACGAAGGCCTCGTCTGAATTGCAAAATTTATTCGTTCTAAAAAGTCAAAATTTTCATGTCCATGTGAACAACAAACCCTCCGACTCCGTTTCAGTTCGAACTCCAACTCCACTAGTGGTGTGTAAATTGAATTGTGAACTGAAATTTGAAAACTTATATCGCAACTGTGGAGTACTAGCATTAACAAGGTTATCGCGCCCATGAATCTCGGCGAAATTTAAATAAAGTTCGCTGTAATCACAAGCGCAAAAGGCAAAGCGGAAAAAGAACAAAAAGGAAAAGGTACTCCAGTAGTTAGAAGGCAGTTAACTGAGACGAGCAGGAAGGAACTAGTGAGTGCAGTCACTCCAGGCCCGCGTCGGCCACCTCGCAAGCTGGGCGCCTTTACTCCGCTCCCTCCATCCCCGTTTCAATTCGCCTCCCTCCCAACACGTCCCCCACTCTCTCTCCGCCATGGTCTCCCCGTGCTCCTAGCTCTGCCCCAGCCGCGACTTCCCCTCCGCCAGATCTCGCGCCGTCCCGCGCGCGCGGCAGCATTAGGATGGGAGGGTGCCACGCGAAGCCGCTGACCCACGACGCGGACCAGGCGCCGCCGCGCGCGGCGCCTGCGACGCCACCGCCGCCGGGCTGCGACGGAGGGAGAGCCTCATCCGCGGCGGCGACGCCCACGAAGAAGCAGCAGCACTGGGCGTCGTCGCCGTTCTTCCCGTTCTCGACGCCGAGCCCGAGCCCGGCGCACCACCTCTTCGGCTCCTCCGCCGCGGCGTCCCCGCGCAAGTCCCCGGCGCCGGGCTCCGCGCCCGC
>BCLH01000232.1:128552-196462 GCA_001602315.1 Zoysia pacifica
CCGCCACGCCGGCCAGGCGGCTGCTGCGGCTGCCCTTCCCGCCGCCGTCCCCCGCGAAGCACATCAGGGCGGCGCTCGCGCGGCGACACGGGACGACGACGCGCCCGTCCATCCCCGAGGAGGGTGGCGGCGAAGGGGACGGCGGCGAGAGGGGCCTCGACAAGGGGTTTGGGTTCAGTAAAGGGTTCGCGGCTAAGTATGACATGGGGGATGAGGTTGGGAGGGGGCACTTCGGATACACCTGCGCCGCCAAGGTCAAGAAGGGCGCGCGCAAGGGGGAGTCTGTTGCCGTTAAAGTCATTCCCAAAGCCAAGGTAATGTACGCTGCCTGCAATGCCAGCAAATGTGGGAATTCACAGGAGCCGGACCAATCTGCATGCTGGTTCTGGGAAAAAACCCTTTTGCGGGAATTGGATATTTAAATAAAGTTGGTCTAGATTTGTTATTTCAACCATTGCGGCTTTCTCATAAACATTGGATTCTCAGTTTTTATTGATCAAACTGCTCATAGAATTCTCTGGTGGCTGATACCTGTCTACACTGTCCATTTCATATAAATGCCAGCCTTCCTTATGCACTGTGTAACGGATGGTTAAGATCTCGTTTTGGTACATTTTGCATCGCCTGCAAACCAGCATTATACTCTGCTCAGTCTGCTGGTACCGGGTGGAACACATTATTCTGTGCTGCAGACATCCCTGCTTGAATGATGTGATGCAAACCATATTCGGCATTGTTGCTACTTTTACAATTTCATTTAGTCATGGCTAGATATGAACTACTACTTTCTAGCACATGTTCTTTCTTAACAATTAACAATGTCTGGCTTGCTGGCATCATTTTGCAGATGACCACATCCATTGCTATAGAGGATGTCCGAAGGGAAGTCAAAATATTGAAAGCTTTGACAGGAAACAAGAACTTGGTCCAGTTTTATGATGCTTATGAGGACAATGAGAACGTGTACATAGTAATGGAGTAAGCTTCCGTCATTTGTAAACTTGTTTTGTGTTATTACTTAATGCTCCATGTGCCTTACTGGTTTCCTTTGTAATACATGAATATCACTGTCAGACATTGAGTTCTTGCTTGTTAATACAGGCTGAGTAATGAGTAGTTTAGCAATCCTACCATTTTTTTATTGACCAATTATTCCTATTCAAGTAGCAAGAACTGCTTTTGGAAAGCACAATAATTACCCTACATCCCTAAATTTGTTGAAACAGCTGGTTACCTTTCCTATTTTAATGTTAATTATGATTCTTTCTAACACCCATATGCCTTTTTTCACATGGAAGTTCGTGCTAATTAATTCAAAATCTTGTGGTGCAGGTTGTGTGAGGGCGGGGAGCTGCTTGATAGAATACTTTCCAGGTATTTAAAACATATGTTCAATTTTGTCTGGCAACGCTATAATTCGCGTCAAAATTTCCTCAACATGACTGTTGTTTTGCTTGTTTTAGAGGTGGCAAGTACTCTGAGGACGATGCAAAAGCAGTATTGGTGCAAATACTAAGTGTTGTTGCTTTTTGCCACATTCAAGGGGTGGTGCATCGAGATCTCAAACCAGAGGTGATGGTTTTTCTGCATCTCCACAGTTTTTTTGAATAGATCTGCATCTCCACAGTTAGTAGAATTTGTCATTTGGACTTATGAAGATTTATATTTTTCCAGAATTTCCTTTTTACTTCGAAAGATGAGAATGCACAGCTTAAGGCTATTGACTTCGGCTTGTCGGATTTTGTAAAACCAGGTATATCTTCCTACTTGTCATTCTGTATATCTGTTAAGTTAATGTTATTCATCTCTAATTGCCTCCGCCACCTATGCTTATGTTCACTGATAGAAGGGGAAAAGGTTTTGAAATACTATTCTGATATTTTACACAGATGAGAGGCTAAATGACATTGTTGGAAGTGCTTATTATGTTGCTCCCGAAGTTCTGCATAGATGCTATGGCACAGAAGCTGATGTCTGGAGTATAGGTGTAATCGCCTATATCCTCCTTTGTGGCAGTCGTCCATTCTGGGCACGCACTGAATCTGGCATATTCCGTTCTGTTCTCAAAGCTGACCCCAGCTATAATGAGGCACCATGGCCTTCTCTGACTCCAGAAGCAATGGATTTTGTTAAGCGTTTGCTGTGCAAGGATCCACGTAGAAGGATGACTGCAGCACAGGCTTTAAGTGAGTTTAATTCTATCCATATGGATTTTATTGATTATTATATTGTTGTGAGTATTCGTTATGATTTTATTTCAGGTCATCCATGGATCAGAAACTATAATGACATTAAGCTGCCATTGGATATCCTTATATTTCGACTTATTAAAGCTTATATTCGTTCCTCGTCTTTGCGGAAAGCTGCTTTGAGGGTCAGTATCAATAAATTTAATTCCATTTTTTCTTCCTCTACACAATTACTTCTTCGTTCTGACAATTGCTTCAGTCTTTTATGGTCGTGCTTGAACAGTTATAGTTCAAAGTGGTTAATGAACCTGATATGGCTAGGAATTTGGGTGCTTTATTGATGAACTAGGAGAAATTACAGCATGCTAGCAGGTCAGAGAGGATCGTCCTCCCTAGGAGGCCGATCCACTTTTCTCACTTTTTCTGCTTGCCTAAACCCCAGCCGCGCCCGGGTTTATATGGATACCCGGCCGGCTAGCTGATCCATTTATTCCTCTAAATCTTAACAAATTCAATCTTTAACCTAACAAACTCAATCCTTATGCTAATAACCCAATCTTATCCTAACAACTTGCGTCTGACCTAGCTAAAAGCCTTTTCTAGAAGGTGCAACCGCACCTTGCCCATTGGAAACGCCCATAGCACTTCCTCCTTTCGAAACAGCTCGTCCTCGAGCTGAAATTTGTGTTATCCCTCGCCAGATGCGTCCTCATTTGCTAGAGACTCATTGTCTGGAGCATCCTCTATTAGCTCTGTGAGGTAGAGGCCCTTCATCATACAAGTCCGGTGATGGTCTTTGGTGAACTTCTCCGGACAGTTGAAGCAGAGGCCGTTGGTGCGGCATTGTGCCATTTCTTAGGGCGATAGGCGTTTGAAGCGGGCGCCGGTAGGCGGCGGTGCGCCTTTTGTGGGAGCTGGCGGCGTCTGGACAGCACACTTGGGAGCTGTTAGGGGTGTCTGTGGCGCTAAGACGGTCACAGGGGGTCGTGGTTGGGCCGTTGGATTGACGCAAGGCGGCACACTCGGTACTGTGGACCCCACCTGGATGTCATCGTCCTCGTTCAACGCTTGACGGCGCTCGAATGCCCTGGCGAGTCCCATGGTGTCGTCGAGGGACTGCGGGCACTGCAACTCGACGTCGGTCTGCAGCGGGGCCTCCCGTGAAGATGTCGATCTGATCCCGTTCGTCGAGGTTGCGGCAGCGGGCGAGTAGGGGCAGGAATTTGGCTGTGTATTCCTCAATCGTACCCGTGCGGCATAGCTGCATAAGGGCACTGAGAGGGTTGCTGCGCAACGGTGGCCCAAACGTGCGCTGTACCTTGGTGACGAAGTCCAGCCATGTCGGCGCGCCGCTTTTCTGCTCTTGCCTGTAGTACCAGTTTTGCGCGGCACCGTCCACGTAGAAGGACGCGTACCAGACGCGTTCCTCATCTGGTGTGCGGTGGGCGCAAAAGAACTGCTCCGCTTTGTAGAGCCAGTTGACTGGATCGGTGCGTCGTACTCCGGGAACTGCAGCTTGTGGGTGGGCAGTTTGCGTGGTGGCTGGGGCGGTGGTGCCGGCTTCTTCGTTTCTTTGCCGTTGTGGGAGCCGCCGGAAAAGTGCTGATCAGATTGCAGCCTGTTGACAGCGACGGTGAGGCGACTCTGGTCGCCTTTCATTGTGGCGACCTCGTTCTTGAGGGACGAGAGGTCGGCGAGGATGGTGTCCAATGTGGCGTCCATGGTAGGCCGGAGGATCAGATGGATCGTGATACCAGAATGATATGGATAGGAATTTGGGCGCTTTATTGATAAACTGGAAGGGGAAATTACAGCATGCTAGCAGATCAAAGAGAGGATCGTTTTTGCTAGGAGGCCGATCCACTTTTCTCTCTTTTTCTGCTTGCCTAAACCCCAGCCGCGCTCGGGTTTATATGGATACCCGACCGGCTGGCTGATCCACTTATTCCTCTAAATCTTAACAAACTCAATTTTTAACCTAACAAACTCAATCCTTATCCTAACAACTCAATCTTACCCTAACAACTTGTGCCTGACCTAGTTAAAAGCCCTTTCTAGAAGGTGTAGCCGCACCCTGCCCACTGGAAACGTCCATAACAGAACCTTGATTATAATTATCACTTAATAGTTCCTGATCAGTATCAATCCACGAAATTTTGTGGTAAGCTTCACCAGATATTTATGGATGCATGTGTGGATTAGGTTGGAGTGTTGTGCAACTTATGAGCATATACATTCCTTGATTTTATTAATTCTAATAAAATGAAGCAAACCTTTGAAAATTCTACAGTATTGCCAATATCTCATTTCAAATTTTAGTGTAGCTAAGAAGCTTTTGTTATATACGTGGATGTTCTTTCATTTATGTCTGCAACCGGCTGTGTGTTCTTTCTTTATTTGCTGCAGGCTCTATCAAAGACTTTAACTGTTGATGAACTTTTCTATCTGAAAGCTCAGTTTTCCATATTGGAGCCAGACAGAAATGGGTGCATCACTCTTGATAATATCAGAATGGTTTGTTCATTATAGAGCTCTGCTATATCGTCTTTTTCTTTGAGTAACTCTGGTTACTCTTTCTTGTTACATTGTTTAGGCATTAACTAGAGAAGCTACTGATGCAATGAAGGATTCACGAGTTCAGGAGATTCTTATTTCGGTACAGTTGTTTCTAATCTTATGACTTCCTTTGAGCTCATACACAAACTGTCTCCCCCATTATATAACTGGATGATATTTCAGTTGAGCGCACTTCAGTACAGAAGAATGGACTTCCAAGAGTTCTGTGCAGCAACAGTCAGTGTGCACCAGCTCGAGGCATTAGATAGATGGGAGCAACACGCCCGATCCGCTTATGAACATTTCGATAAGGATGGCAATCGAGCTATTGTAATTGATGAACTAGCTTCTGTATGCGGTCTTCCTCCCTGTGTATCTTCAATTCAGTGCGTCTTCCTATCCCTTCTGACGTGTGTTTGCTTTCTCAGGAACTGGGCCTTAGCCCTTCTATGCCATTGCATGTCGTTCTGCAAGACTGGATCAGGCACACTGATGGGAAACTGAGCTTTCTTGGTTTCGTCAAGTTATTGCACGGCATGTCCGGCAGAACCCTGTCGAAGACGAGGTAGCTGTTGACAATCTCCGCTAACGAGTGACAACAGCACAACTTCACACTGCCCGAGCCCCAGCCGACCTGGTTCACAGGTACTAGAACGGCTATACAACTGTCAGTTGGTGCATGCAGATCGAGGGCAACTGCGTTCTAGCGCCGCCTGATCTGACACTAATTGAGTACAGGGTCATGTTTGTTGTTGACTGCTCACTGATGATCAGTTAGTCGATAGGAAAAAAAAGGAAATCTCTCCCGTGTCTGCACCGTATGGGGCTTGTAATTGACTTGACTTTGCGGCAATCACTGGATGGCGTGTGGAGCGTGGACATGTATCACTTGCGACCGTTGTCAAGTGTGTCATGGACATGTATCACTCGCGACTGTTGTCAAGTGTGTCATTATGCTAGTTGAGACGAGAATGGACAGTCTTTCGTTTAGCAGCTTCTCGGCCAACTCAACCGTTTTTCGGGCGGTTTGAATTTTGAAGATGCAAGAAGGAATGGTGACGTTTTTATTGAGAAGAGGAGGGGCAGCCGCTTATTTACATCTTTGGACAGAGGTAAACTTTGCACGGGCACGTTTCTACGCGAAGCGAAAGGGAAAGGCAGGAGGCGGCCGCGTAAGGCAGTCACTAATCAGGGCCGGGGTGCACTGCTGCGGCTGCGCCGGTGGTAGCGGTGGAGTACTACGCGCTAACGTTTCCAATTTTCCATGTGCCGTGCATGTGCACCTGGCAAAAGAAACCGAAGAATAAGTGGTCGGTGTACCTATCCACCTGGAGCCGTATCGCGTTTCCTGTCAGTTTTCCAGTTAGTTGCGTCTCACTCATTTTTAGCCGAGGACTTGTCTTCCGTTAATCTGACGCAGCGATGCAGCCTGCGTCGGCTTTCCATCCGATACCTAGAGATGATAAAAGAGCATGGTCTGTCCATACTTTCAAAAAAAAAAAAAAATTGTTCTTATTAAATTTTAGTTAAAATAAAAAAAATTAACTCGATTCTATTTTTAATTTATTTTCTTCGATCCGTTTTCACCCCGGTGAAAACGGTCATATAGTTGGCCTGAATGTTCTGGATCATCACCTACGAAGCCTCTCGTCTTTGCAAGAACAATCCATGAATCTTCTTATAAAACCAGCTTGAACTAGACAGAAACTTTGCTCGTTGGTAGTGCGTTCGGTTGAGAGCCTACCCGCCTCGGTTCGAGGCCGACGGAGGGCGTTCCGCGCCGGGACTTTGTCCCTTGTAAAAAAAAAAAAAAAACAGAAACTTTGCTGGAATGATTAACCTTTTGCCGTACTCCAACAACAACCAAGTCCCAAATCATCAAATTTGTTCACGCCGCACTGCATGCCCACCCACCGAGACCGAGTGAATCCGGGAAATCCAGGTGAGCGCCCTGCGAGCGAGGAAGTAACGAACAAACACATCAAATCAAAGCCACTACCCACTAGTGGTCGTACTTCTCCCAACATTCTGGCATGTTTTTGCGGAGCTCGAGGCTCGCTCGCGCACTGGTCTTCGGCCTGCGCGCGACCTTCTACGCCCGGGGACCCGGCGCTGTGGACGAGTCGTCGGTGAGGTGTGCGTGCTGACCGCTGACCGGACCTAAGTAGCCGCGCACGTACACGAGCTGCACGCCTGTTGGTTTGTTGAACGGGGTCAATGTTTCCGACTATGCGCTCAGGACTTTTGTTGAAGCACGCGGTTGGGTTCCCACGGGCTGACGGACACCAACCCAAACAGCCAACCCTCGAACGCTCTCGGTCGCGTATGCGAGCCAAACGATGCTCCTACTACTGTTTTTTTGTATGCGTGCGCACATCAGCCAAAGTTGAACGTGGTATAACAGCGACTTATCATTATTTTAAGCACTCCATACATTTAGTGGAGTGGTAGCGGTTGCAATTTCACTTTTTGTCAAAACGCAGTCATTGCATGCTTGTCTAAGATTTGTGATCCCGGTGACCCAGTCTGGCGATATCGATCCGTCCCATCGTTGCTTCCATCGTGATGATGTACTCTCGTGTACTCCTACGAGCCTGTTCCCGTCACCTGCACTCTGGGTTCGGTTTGTTAGAACAAGATTTTTTTAAAATTGTGCATAAATTTTATAAAAATTAATTTAATTTTAAATAAAAAACACAGAAATAAAAAGAAATTCCTTCGAAGCCTTCATCGTGTGGTTGCAACACAAACGAGATCTGAATTAAAAAAAAAAAGCTCGCTCACATGAAGCTAGGACCCTACGCTAGCACGTACTTTAGCCGCAGATAGCTAAGCAATATTCCGTCGCGGTTCTGCTCTTTTCTTTTGAGCAAATTGTACTCTCTCGTTGTCCTGCCATGTACGAAACCGAACAGGAGGAATCCACGGTGCAGTGACAGGGTGATGCGAAGCGCTCTCGGAAACAGCGGATGGGCTGCTGCTCTTGGAAGGCTGCGCTTACGTGCATGTGCGAGGGGAGGCCATGGGTGGTCGGTCTCGCACACCTGGTGGGTGCCACCAAGGCAACAAATCTTGTCTAACTGTGAGAACCTATCAGCCTAGTCTATGTTTAACTGTTTGCCTGGCTGTCCCGATTGGCCGGATTGGACTCAACAACCGTCCTCCCACACACAAGCGTGATGGATCGTGGGTGGAGGAAATGATTTGGGTTGGGTTTGAGTTTTTTTTTCTTTTTCTTTGCTCTTTTTGAAATTCAACCACAGAGAGAGATGTTTTCCACTGGCATTCCGTTTAAGGCCTGTTCCGTTCAGATTCTTTTTGCTGCAGCTGCCAAACAAATGAGAGAGGAAGTTTAAATCTATTGTTTAAAATTAGCGAAAAAAAGAGAAAGGAAGCCGGTGTGTCATGTGTGTGTGCGTGAGGTAACTTATGCCGTTGTTGTCAGCTGACATCAATAACTTTCTAAAAAAAATGATAGGATAAAAACTGCAGTTCGCTGGTTGACTTTTTACAAATGCTCGCTAATCCAGCAACCTTGGTTTTGAAATGCAAAGATTATGAGGACTCTCCGGGCCTGTTTGGATGCACAGTGAGTGTTTTTTGAGTTTTGGTAGAATACTGTGTTTTGTTAAAATCTTCGATTTTTAAAAAGTAGTAAGAAGGTATTTGAATGCAACAAATTTTGTAATTTTAAAAATCATAGTATTAAAAGTGTAGCCATTTTGTAGTTTTAAAAACTTCACCTTTGACTTCTTTTTTTTAAACCGTGTTTTTGCTTGACATCACTTTAAAAATCATACTTTTTTAATACCTTGGTATAAGAAAAACACGATACCCAAACGGGGTCTTATATGTTTTTTTTTTTCTCCTTATTTGGAGTGGGTTAATTAGACGGTGGCTAGGTGCGATGTGACAATTTGACTCAAGGTTGGCGGCAACACGTGCTTCTGCCCAATCCCATGTACTAGTTCCAAGTGAATTGCCTTTTTGTACGCTACGGTGGGTGAGTGCAATCTCACGAAGTATATAATTTAAGAGACTTTGTGAAAGTTTAAGACTGACAAAAAACAATCAACAAGATTAGGAACCTATGCGAAGCCGAGGTACAATTTGCAGCCTGTGGCATCTGGTTGGAGGAAACCCACTGTTCTTCAATGTTCCTTCGCTATGCAGAAGCTTGATGTCAAAAGGTTGGAACAGGAGCCATTGGTTGGTTACTCGGTGTTGGCTTGGAGAACACACAACTGGCAATCTCAATGATGCAACTCTGGAATGTTACTGAATGTTAGTACTGACGCTTCAAGTGGCTCATTTGATTGTCACAGATGCGTTCCATTGGTCACTTCGAGATAACCTTACATTTTAAACCATTTGCGTTCTGATCGCACCGGTGGCTAACTGGCTATACTACCATCCAAACCATCCCAAGATTTTTAAATCCTGAGAATGTCAGATCGATCCCCAGGGCTCAATTATCTTACCGCAAATTATTCCGTCCAGCAGGGCAACCAAACGGCGCAGTTGCGACAGTTTTGCAGGAGTAGAAAAATGGGTATCGTACGCCGGGCGCAGCTCAGGACACGGGCAATTTGCCGCGGAACCGACCTCGCGGCATCTGAAACGCGCGTCCGGTGGAATCCCGGAACAGTGTTCTCATGTTGGTGAGCGGCGTCTCGTGGATTTTTTTTTAAAAGTTTTAAATACGTGTGCCGGTGCAGGGTTTGGTTAGCTAATCCCGACAAGTGTCGTGATCTCGAGCATGATCGGACGGCCATGGGAATAGTTAAAAGACGAAAGGTTCAGAAAATAAGCAGTTTTGGTATCAGAGGAAAATTGTATTTTCACAAGTATTTTTTTTTGTCCAGAAGTACTTGGGCGTCGTACCATGTACTACGTATACATATCTACACTACTCTTGTGGAGTTTCACAAGAAACGCTAAAGAACACGCTGCATGCGCAAGTAAACAGGGAAAGAAAACAATGGACAAGCAAACTCGCGACGCTTCTTCTCCGGCCATCGATCTCTGCATCGTCCATGCACGCGTTGATGCTTTTGGATCGATCGATCATGCGGGCCTGCCGCGGTTGGAGGAGGAGGAGGAGGAGTGGGTGCCCAGCTTCCTGCTGATGCTGTGGATCGCGGGGTTGGACCGTAGGTACCCGAACAGGCTGTTCCGGTGGAACGGCAGCGGGGTGGTCGTCCGGCGCCGCACGTCCTCGGCGGCCGCGCGGGTCACCGTGTACGGCATGTCGCTGGCCGACGCCGTCGACCCTCGTCCTTTGCGCATGGACGCGCTGCCGTCGCCGGGCTTCAGCTTCTGCGAGAGCGACGGCGACGACGAGGACGAGAGCATCGTGTACTTGAAGAGCGGGTCCTTGCTCCCCGCGGCGCGGCCCTCGGACGCGCTCCGGAAAAGGAACAGGTCCTTGAGTCTCCACTTCTTGCTCCCGCTGCCGCACCCGCGCATCACGGAGGTTCGCGGAGACGGCGGGGAGGACGGGAAGTTGCCGTCGTCGTCGCCGGCGCCGCAGCCGCAGCCGCGTCTGAACGGGGACAGAGACCGCGTGGCTCGCCTGCTCCTCGACGACGCGGCGGGGACGGTGGCGACTGCAGGCCTGCCGGACCTCCTGCCTCGCTCCAACGCCTCCGCTTGTACTTGACGGTCGTCGCGGCGCGCCCCGCCTCTTCTCGGTGACCGAGGGAACGCGTAGGAGGTCGACGAGGACGAGGAGGTGTAATCGTCCGCCAGCGGAACGCTCGGGTGCGGCGTGTTGAGCGGCCGGATCCTGCCGCCCTCGAAGAGCTCGTCGGCCGCCGCGAGGATCGGCGTCGCCTCCTGCAGCTGCCCGCTGAACCCCAGCGTGAAGTCGAACGTCGCGCCGCCGTCAACGTCGCCCGGCGACGCGTCCCCGGCGGCGTAGCTGCTGGCTCTGGACGGGCTGGTCGGGGCGCTGGCGAAGAAGTAGCAGTAGTTTGGGAGGTGGTCGCCGCCGCCCGCGATAGCGGCAGCGGTTCTCGGGCTGCACGGTGCGCTTGGCGCCATGACAGGCACCATCACCTCCATCGTCGTCTCTGCACTTGCTTGGCAGTTCGCTCTCCTCTGCTCTGCGGCTCTGCCCCTCTCTCCTCTCCTCTGTCTCAGCTTCGCCTTTAAAAGGCTCGGGCTTTTCCCGTTTGCTAATGCCAAGTGAGGCTCGGGTTTGGGAGGTAGAAGAAGGAAGGTTGGAGGAAGCTCGTGCCCGGGAGAAGCAGGAGTAAGAGAGAGTGACGTTAAAAGCCGCCCTTCAGACAGCGACCATGTGGTCTCATACGCCACTTGCTTGTAGTTTAATGTACGAACGTAGGAGTGTTTGCTAAGAACAGTTCGTTATGCGATTAGTTTGTGAAGTCCACACCACTTGTTGTCTCATGCACGCAGCCGCTTGCAGAACAGGACTGTACGTAGGAATCGGTTGGTAGATGCAGCATGCGGTGGATAGGGAATATCTCGTGTTCAGCTACACGCAGAGTGACGATTAAAAAAGGCTTATATTTAGGATGCTATCAATGAAGAAATGGAATGGTTAAAATCATGGACGGGTAATCTAATTTGGACCATGAGAAGTCCGTAGGAATTTAGCGAGGGGCGATCTAAATTCTGGGGAAAAAAAAATCTGGGTTAACTCCAAAATGGCCGCAAGAGAAATTTCAGATGCCCATCGATCATAATAGCAGTGACGAATAAACAAGAAAGACTGCTGACTTGCCGATCGAGATGAGATCAGAATGTTAAAGAACCACGTGCACGGATCGATGATGCCGCCAGCAACCGGCTGAAAAGTACGTCGATTGCCGCCCGCCCATCGTGGATTCAGTGTGACGGCGACGGGAGGTGGTTGTCACCGTAGAGAAGAATTCGGAAACCGCCTTTCGTTTCTGGGATGCGGTTGAGCGGTTGGAGCCTAGCTCGTCGCCTGCACAGGATATTCGAGTATTTTGGTCGAGCTATTTCGGTGACGGTGATCTACCATGCGTGGCTTGTGCACCCACGTGCTCCTAATTCGCTTTGTTCGCCTAACAGGGCGCGCCAGTGTCAACGCCTCCACGGCCATTTTCCATGCCAAATTTCGACCTTTCGCGAGGTCATGCACTCATGTGTACGTACTCCTAACCATGACAAATGCAGAGATTAATTAGCGGAGATGAACTTGCAAGCAACCATCGGGTGCACGCTCTCCGGACAGCGGGTGCCGCGCGGTGACGCGATCCCATCCACGGCCACCGGCCACCCACCTTCCCTAACCCGGCAAACGGCAGCACGGGCACGTACGCGGCTCGGCAATCGGCATCGGCGCGCGGCGTGACGCGGCCGGCGCCTTTCGTTTCCTTTTGTTCGCCCGTGGCGTCATCATCTCGGCAACGCCCCATCCGTCTCCTGAATCGAGGCGACGGTGCGCGCCTCTTGACTTTAGGTTTCGTGAAGGAGAGAGAGAGTTCGAGCTCATACAGCACCGATCAATCCAGGTGCCCGATCTGATCTGCTGATGAGGAAATTTTCGCCTTCAACTTGAATCTTACGGTGGCCTTTCTTTTCCTTAAAAAACACATGTTCGTACGGATTCATCGCATCCGTGCGATGAGCGACGCATTTATTCGTACCCGCTCGGCGCGCCGGACGACGCCTCACGCCGGCTCGTCGGGGAGCGCCGCGCCGGTGGATGGCCACCCCAAGTTGAGCCAGTGCTGCTCTCTCCAAAGCGTGAAGAGCAGCTAAGGGTGTGTTCGTTTCTCTTTGCTGCAGCGTTTTCCAGCGGCTGCTGCGCCCTGCAGCTGTTCGGTTGCCGCACGCACAGGAGGATCAACGTGGAAAAGACAGACAGCAGCTGCAGCAAATAAACTAATTGGCACTGTTGCGTTACTGCAGCGCTGTGCAGCTGCAGCTCCAATCCGCTACAGCCCAATGAAACGAACGGGCCTAATGTTTCAGCCTGTATGTAGGGACTTGAGGTTCTTGAGAGATTTCCACTCCCTCCTTCCACTTCCAGAAACTGTAGCAGCTCTACGGCGTCAGCGATCGCGTTCCAGACCACCGGGGCCAGAGAAAACAAGCGGAACGGAGACTGGCACCTGCGCGCGGCCTTCCGCTCTCGTATGTGTTCTCTGCGCAACGTGCGCCCGGTTGGTTTCCCGTGGGGAATGCTCGCGGGCTCGTGGCTTGGTGATCAGCCGCCAGGGCGTCGCGCTGCTGTTTTTCCCGTGGCTGTGGCTGCCAGGGACACCGAATCCTGGAACGGGTTGGCGACCGGCAGGCGAACAGACTCGAGGGCAGCGCCTGGGAGTGGACTCCGTGGAATGGATCAACACGACAACGGCAAGGCACGGAAAGAAAAGGCAACTCAAGCCGTGTCGCCTGATGTTTCTACCATTTTTTGGGCTTTTAACTGGATCAGTGGGCCGATCGGGCTTGCGTCTCAAAGCCCATGCAATTGGCGTCTGAAAAAAATCAGTCCAAGCCAGGACAATTCAGTACCAAGTGCTCCAGCACCAACCATCAGAATTCCATTTTGGCTTCGTGACATGCAGAAGATGAACAGACGAGTTCACGCTTCACGTAGAATAGAAGCACTGTATTTACATGCTTACAGCAGCAAACGCAATACAAAAACAGGCAGCAGTGTTCTCGAGTCAAGCATTTTTAGAAACACAACAAAACCTTGAAAACAGCCAGCGAATAAGACATTGGGGTATATCTATAAGAACTAGTAGCTGACATCACAAACAAACAAACATAATGGGCAAGCACTTGATCTTACAAACGTACTAACTTACTAGTTTCCTCTCTGACCTAAAGCTCATGGTAATCTAGTTACTACTAGATGACTATGTTAGTCAGCTCCAGAAAACGGGCGTTGAATCATCCTGTTGGTCCACGATCTTTGAACGAGACGGAGCTTCTGCATCCGGTAATCCAGCATGCATCTCTGAGGAGCCGTTGCATTTAATCTCCATCCTTGTCACTAGAATTAAGGCAGGCTGCTTGCTCCTTCGTGCATGGAACAATCTGAACCATGCGATGTTAACTACCAGTAAGAATGCCATCGTAAAAAAATAAATAGTGAAAGTGACGAGAGATGACTAAACAGTACCAAAAGATTCGCCGACTTGATCATTTATCTTATCATCAGTAGACTTCAGTCGCTTTTGGTAGAATCCTCTAGATTCTCCAATCCCTTTAGTCTCCTGATCAAAGTTCTGATCTGACCCCTCTGAGTAAATGCACGAGTTCTCTTGTAAAAATCTGGCCATGTCACTCATGTAAAGTAAATGAAAACTGCCTAACTTTTGAATATTATGTACTCATAATCTACTGATAAGTAACTTAACCAAAATATAAAGCACTGTGACGGATCAACATGAATCATCTCGTATGCTAGGCATTTAACATGGCTCCTTTTTTATGGAACTAAATCAGGAAAGGAAGATAACCAGACAAGAAATTTTCTTCAGTTAAACACAGATCTTCGAAAACTAATCACTGCTTGGTTTATTGAAAATTTCACAAAGGGACACCCCGTAGATGCCACCTACCTGCGCTCCTAGAAGGGGAATGCCTATGCTTGCCAGAATACCCCTTGGAAGACCCAGTGTCCATTTCCCTCATTTGAGGTGTTGCCTCTTCCACTGGCTCGCTTGTTGATGCATTATCGTCCATAGGACTGACTTGTTGCTCTTTCTGGCTACTGGAACCTGAGGTTGATTCTACATGCTCAGCCCTCACATAGGATTTGGTTTGTTCACCCTCAGCTATCTCCAGACCTCCCTGTAACATAAAAAAAAAATAACAATTTGATTTGTTATGACTGTATTCTTTGATTTTTGTTTCAGGGAATGAAGGAAAGTGGCCTTGGCTTATACCTCATCAGCACTTTCATATTTCACAATTTGCTTAGAGGACTCTATATGTGTGCATGACCTTGAAGAGAATTTGAACAGTCCCTTGTATTGGCATTCACCAGCATGTAACCGACTGACAAAAGATTCCTCCAGTAATCTAAGATAGAGCAAGTGCTTTTCATCTGTCCATCCAGTAGATGAGCATACCACTAGGACATCCTGGGAAAGGAAGTAAAGAATTTCATGAGAGGACCTCCATTTACAAACTAGTAAAAGTATTAGTGGTCCCATATGGCAGAACAAGAACATGACAGAAATTTAGGAATACTGCTCTGACAGTGCAACATTGACATAACTAGATATTTTAGAGAACATGAAACACTGCAGTAAAAAGCATATTCATATAGCAAAGTAGCATGATCACAACAACACCAATACAAATAAAACCTCTGTGATCTGACTACAGCTAGCCCATGGAAGACCAAGTATTAACACGTACTAAGAAACACCATGTTTTAAGCCTTTGACACACGCTATACAGACAATATTTGACAACTTCACATATCTTTCTCATTTGGTCTACTTTCCCAAATACTCTCCAGAAACTCGATAAACATACACAGTAAAAGAATACAGCTTAACAACACAGCTAGTGTTTCCACCAAGTAAATGCATCATCTGAAGACACCCAAAAGCCCAGAAAATATCTAGTAGCAGTAAAAATATCTCGAACATGCTCAACCGTTGACCTCTTGAATCACGTGCAAACTGGGCTACAGACACTACCCTCCTGTATCCCTTGAATCTCGCTCAGCAAGAAAAAAAATACTCTCTCTGTTTTTAAATTGATGTCGTCGTTGACTTCTACAATCAACTTTTACCATTTGTCTTATTCAAAAAATTTGCTCGAATGTGTAAAATTTTAAGTTGTGATTGAAATGACTCTAATGATAATTCAAATTATATCAAAATATATGATATTTATAAAAAAAATTTGAATAAGACGAATGGTCAAAGTTGAATTTAAAAGTCAACGAAAGAAGAGGGAGTATATGCTATGTGGTCTCCTCAAGGAACCGTGCCTGATAGAACTGACCAGCCCACACCACATTTCTGCTCTCCTGAATTCTACAGATCTTACATTCCCGCTCCACCTTTTCCCGTTAAGTTCCTACCACAGGAAACAAACAAACAGCGACGTCCTGACAAACCAATAAGCAACCGAAATTTCATCTCCAGTTGCCATCCCCCCTTCCAACAGGAACTCCAAATTTCTCCGACTTTCAGATCACCGGAATTCATCTAAGACCCAAGCATCACCTGGACTCGGCGCCGCAATTGCACCGCAACCAAACACACCCGTCGGGCGTCGATGTCAGGGAAAAAGAGGGAGCGAGGAACCATTACCGGCAGGCGCACGAGCTCCAACAGATCGTCCGGACCCTCCTCCATCACGTCCATCCCGGCGCTTCCCGTCTCCCCGAGACAAACCGCCACCTGAAAATGCACCAGCACGGCGTCACGATTCCCAAATTCACTCCCCCCAGGAACGCCATAACGCAGCGGAGCTAGCGGGAGCAGGCGATACCGTGCGGACGAGGGCGATAGAAGAATCCACCGACGGACCCTTGCTCCTCTGGTCGTCGCCCGCGGCGACCGACGGCACGGAAGGGAAGGGGGAGCGGTGGGCTGGTGCTCGAGGAAGAGAAGGGGGGAGAGGACTGGCACAGGGGGGAACAAGTGAACAACCGGGGAGGTATTGGCCTTCGCGCTTTTTATCGGTCCGCCGTGGCGCCTCTTTTCCACGTGGGCGAGGCGGGTCCCCGGTCGACGCCTGGCGAGAAATATCTCGGACCTGGCGTGCGGCGCCCGGGATTCTTCACTCCGCACGCGGTTCCCGTGGCCGCCGGGCTGCCGGCTTTATCCGATTCTTCCCTCCTCGATGACGATGGCGATGGCGTCCGGCTTGCTGGTTGTTGAGAGATTTTTTTGGGTGCCGCATACGGCCATACGGTTAGTACATGAACAATACTGGAGTATAATACTCCTACTCCAGCGTGTTGAGCTGGGGGTTGGACGAGTAGCTTTCATGCGTCTTCTCCCTGGACCCTGGCTGGGCCATGGAGCTTGGTGTTACTCGAGCAGCTGGAAATCACAAGCTCGAGACATCTACAGGAGTTGGAACTTTGGAGTTTGGGCTACCATAATAACTCTCAAAATAAAAGCTTTAGGATACCATAGTGCTGCATTGGCAGTCACTTTCTTTCTTGCTTGAAAGTAGGATGCTTTCGACGAGTCTTGGTTCTGGATAATGTCACTTTTGAAGGACGGACCCTTTCCAACTTGCGCCAGGCATAGCAGAACGGATCAGATTCACGTCGGGGCAAGCCTTTTGCGCGATAGAAGATCTGCCGGCGGAGCACCAGGACTGGGTGTGGACGGGCAGATATTTTCGCGGGCGCGCGTCGCGGGGCATAAAAAATCGGGGCCGCCGCGACGCTGACCGAGGTCGCCAGCAAACGCTAACTTTATTCCGGCCCGTTCGACTCCAAAACTTGCTGGTACGGCCCAGAGCAAACAAAAGGATATTTTCTTCATTGAGGATATCTACTTAGAACAAGGCATGTTTATTTTGGAAGAATTCACTAACTCCAGACATTGATACACAAACATAAAAAAAGGTAATGGAGAAAAAAAAACAATTTTACATGGTTTCACAGTAAGATTAAGAATACATATTGGACATTTCGGAAGAATACACCGGCTCCAGACATCTCTACACGGTATAAGATTAAGAAAGCTGGATTGATTATTTGACGGCGAAACAACCAGACGTGACATGCATTCCACAGTTTCTGGACGTGTCAGCACAAAATACTGCACCCACAGAAATAATTCTTCCAGCTCATAACGGTTTATTCATAACAATGAAGTCGAAGACTTTCTTTTTGGTAGAAGGGAGGAAACCAAGCAAGGGATTGGATGCTATTACTCGGATCGCTGTGACGCCACAAGTTCTTCCATCTTCTGTCGCATCTTGTACTGCAGCATGGCTGGAGCACAGTCCAAAGGAGTTTCCCCTGCCCAACAAGTTTGCAGTATGATTCAGCATAAATATATTGCATATAAAATTGAGTCCATATCCATGAAATAGATTTTTTTACCAAAAATACAGATGGGGAAGCCCCCACTGTTTAGGATTTTTTTATTAAAACAAAACAACTGTACAGGAGGTAAAGGAAAAAAAAAGGGAAAACTGTACAAGGCGGACAGGCAAAACAGAGATCAAAGGACCTCTATGTATCTATCCATGCAAGAAAATCAGAGCGCTTGTTTTCAGTAATCCTGGGCCCTGGCACTTGCTAATATAGCTTTTGCATTATGCTTTCTTATTGACCCCCTTCTTGGGTATCATCTCCAGAATGCCCCAACTCACTCGGGACTGTTTGTTGCTGGTAGGGTATTGCAGGGGAACTCAGATAATTTTGCCCTTTGGGTCATAACAGATCCTAATATACATAACGCTGAATATTTGTGTAGGAATAAAATTCAACAGTGTCATCAGAGCATGGGAGTGGAATGGCAGATTGAAAATGCACCTTGTCCATTTTTGCTTTGAATATTTGCTCCATGGTCCATCAGGACAAGAGCAATCTCAGTCTGATTAAATAGTGCAGCCTGCAATTATTCATAGATACAAATCCATTAGGCATGGATTTACTGATTTGCACTGAGATGTATATGCCAGAAACCATGACTAGCATGAACTACTAATTCTGGCACGCAAGAGTACTCATAAGAGTTTGGCATATGATCTAGCAAATATGAAAGCAATTAACCCATAGTGGGCAAGCTGATTTGCATGCAAGTTTTTGGGTCCTTTCATAAACTCATTATAATAAGGTGTGCACATCATGTATGTGAAGACATTTCCACACAGACACATAAGAAAATTGCAGAGAGGCCCAAATATAACAACACAAGCGAGACATTAAAAGAGCACATACCAAATGTAGCAAAGTGAATCCTTGTTTGTCACAGTAGTTAGAATCCACTCCCTGTCCAATTCTGGATGTAAGAATCAAACCAAAAGAGTAGTTAGAATATGAAAGGGAAACTGTACCTGGCTAAGAAGTTTCTTCACACTGTTAACATCCCCACTTTTTATTGCCTCTCTGAGTCCCTAAAAGGAGCAATGATTTATTTACATGAACTCTTAATTTGCCAGGCAATTGATGAATAGAATTGCTGAGATCGTATATAAAAATGTTTACCTCCCCACTAACTTCATAGTCAGACACAGCCTTATCACTGCTATCTTTGCTCATCAGGCCAAGATTAAAAAATGAGCTGCCAGAACAACAATGAGTGTCACTAGACTCACTACAAGTAAGAGGTCAAAGGATTTTGTCCACAATCCATTTAACTCTGGTTAATTCAGATATATTGTCTCCAGATGTCGTAGCTAGCTAATGACCACAATGTGCTTTCAGATCATATAAAAAAATTTGGGAGACACCATGAGTATACCAAAATAATTAGTAGAGATATATGGCCAAAAAGTTCAGCATTCCTCTAATGATGTTTGAAAGTGAAGTACAGCATACCTTGAGTTGCTGTTGGAAGTAGTTGAAGCTTTATGTTGGCTGGGAGCAGGTTTCTTTGGTCTTGGGTTAGATTGTGCAGTTGAGGAAACAGCACTAATATTCTGCTGGAGAGGTGAGAGGATCATTAGGTCGATGCAAATCTTAAAATTGAAATGGGTCGTCAGTCATCACCGACCTTTGCTGGAGCAGGTTCCGGTTTTGGTGCTTCGCATATGCACAAAGGCATGCCACATTTGCACTCGATAGGGGCTGGCACATTCGCAACTGATGGATTTTTTGTATGTGAAGGACCATCATCTTCACCCAAATTTAGGCCTGAGAAGGATTCAGTGGCACTAGAAATAATCCCAGATGACCCCGCATTATCAGCCCGACTGCACAAACAAAACAGTAACTAAACAGCAAGCAAAGTTGGCTGCTTACAAACTAAACATAAGAATGAACGCACAATTATATTCCACACATCGGAATAACTTGAATGATGGATACCTTGACTTGCTAAAGCAATCGTGACATACTCTGACGTCAGTGTATATCCCGTACTGTGGCAGAGCCTGCAACAAGTTGCAGCGGAAGTGTCAAACACCTTAATCTCGCAACCCAACCTCCCGGGGCATTCCCATAGCTTGAGGAGGCATAACCTTGACACAACAAACGCGCTAGATTTTCTATTCCTTACCATGTGGTACGAAGAGTGCTCGTGGCAGAGCGTCCTCCCACAGCAGCGGCAGTGATGCTGTCAAAGTCCAAAAAAAGAAGGTAATCATGTTGATTTCCATAACGATACTATTACCAGTCGAACTATGATCGAATCGGTAGCGATATAACGGAGGAATTAACTCCGGAACGGATTTTCAGACAGAATTCCCAGAGCAATAGAGAGAAAGGGAGGGGGAGGAGGGGATCCGTACGCGGCGGCGAAAGGTGGAGAAGGTGCAGCGGCAGACGTCGCAGTGAGCAGACTCCTGGAACGGCGGCGGCTTCTCCATGGCCTCGGCTACCGCGGCGGCGGATCTGGTCCGGAGCTGCTCCTGCTCGCCTCGCCGCACCGATCTGAGGCGGAGGCGACGGGGAGAAGCGATGGATCAAGGAACAGTGAGACGGGAAGGGGGGAAGGCTGTTGATGGGGTCGTGACTCGTGCGGCGATTCTGGACCGTTTACGACTCGGTGCACGGTCTCGATTGCCAATTCCCAGGTCGTTGCCAACTGTGAAAACACACCTTGATGGCAAGGTGTTTTCGATAATTACAGTAGTGTTTTCGATTTCAGATTATTACAGCTCCTTAGCCAAAAAGAGTTCGAGGATAAAATCCTCCAAAAAAATCAAAGAAAAACTACAAAAAAGGTGCAAAAATGAACATGATTCATTCACAGAGGAAACAATCCATAAAAAAAAAACAAAAGGGTAATAATCCTAGATTCAGGATTAAATCCCCCTCTTCTTTACAAAACTTCATCACCATCTCCGGATTTTGGGGCCACTCGAATATTGAACATCAGATAAGCATGAGGCTTTCACAAGCCAGAACCAGATGTTCGCACTGCTCTGACCCGTCAACTTCTATATGTAATTCCTCATTTGAATTTTGCGGGGTAATGAACATTCACTTCTACCCAACCAACTTTGAATCCACATCAGTACAATTCAACTCCACAAGTCCATCCTGACAAGCACAGCACTTGAGGAAAGGAAAACCAAAACCTGGCCTGCAAAATGTACAGATTATGAGAAGAAACTGGGAAATGTACCATGACGTCACAAAGATCATAAGCTAAAAATGATGAAGTGCCTTACAAGGAACTCCCAGGTAGCCCTCAGGGCCAGTTGACCGTAGAACTGAAATATTTGCCTTGATGAGATATCATAAGCACGCTCATTCATACCATAAATTCCCTTACGAAAAAAAAGGAAACTCATATGCCAAGCATCAACACTAAACCGTACCAGACAATAAGATGCAGATAGTGTAACACCAAAACAATGCAGATAAATCACAGCTGCATCGCTGCATGCAGATAGTTTTGTACTTCCCCAAATGTTTTCAATAGGTGTCCAGCTTATAAGGAAAAGAAAAGTCTGATGTGTGGAATGCCCATGTGCCATGGAGCCACAAGAGCACAAAAGAAAATGGTGAAGAAATGCTCCATAAAGAAATATAACAGCAATGACCTCAGAAACACGATCATATCACTCCTTCGTCATTGACAGAAGAATCATACGGCACTTGCTATGTTAAAGACTCATCATCAGGCACCCTTCATTCTTCCATTTCAGAAAAAAAAAAACACAACTCAAACACCAGCAGAGAAACTTATTAGACAACAAGATGCAGATAGTAAAATCAACGAGCTGCATCCCCACGTGGTGCGATGGTTTCCTAAATAGCCCCAGTGTGACTGCCCTAAGGAAGCAATGTATGCATGCTATAGATCACATGAGGTTTTCCCCCTTTTTTTTTTCAAATGCTATGCATAAAATTGAGTAATTCTAGTATATTTGATGAAAAGTTCCAACAACTGAGCTGCTAAATTGACTGCACAGAGAAAAGCTATCATTTAACAATCATAGACAATAAAAACAGTCAACTAAGTAGATTTCATAATAAGATACTCAGACCCTCAGAAATGCAGGTAAATCATATGCCAAGGCTCGAGACCTTGCATGTCATACGGCACTTGCAATAAATGAGATTTCCTCATCGGGTATACTAAGGTTCAAAATTATCCTAAAGCAGAAAAGCTGGAAAGCTCCAAGAATATAAAAGACACAGGAATCATTTGTTGAAAAATTTGAAACACTGAGATGCCAAAATTCATCTCAGTTTTTTAAATTGGAAAAGAATTTATTCCACAAATTATCTAAAGACAGGAGTATAAGACCAAGAGTATTGAAGATTCTAGAAAAGAAAATTGATACATGAAACTTCATATCCGGTTTACTGTAATATTGATGTCCGTAAACTTGGGACAATGATTCTTCCACGTTGTACTATGAGAGTCCCATTTGGAAGCAGAATGACTGTCATACAGTTGATGCCAACTTCATTAGGTAATAGCCATCAACGTCTCACTTTAAGCAATGCATCAGAGACCTTGGCAGCATCCACACCATATCCAACATTATGAACCCGAACTATGTTAGCCCCATTCAAAATTCCAGCTGTTACGGCTGCAGCAGTAGCAACATCTCTATCAGCTGGATTGGCACGGTTACATATTTCACCTAGAAATCTTTTCCTTGAAGGTCCCAGTAATATTGGCACATGTGATGCACCTATACTCATTTTACTCATCTCACTTCTGATGGAATCCAGGCCCATAATCACTTCATGGTTTTGTTCAGATTTTTTGGAGAATCCAATGCCAGGATCAAGAACTATCCTCCACAAAGGAATCCCAGATAGCTCTGCTTTTCTCACCCGTGCATATAGCTCAGAAGCAATTTCCTTCCAGATATCACCATACTGTAAATTATTTTCATTTTGCATGGTTGAAGGATCTCCTCGCATGTGCATCATAACATAAGGAACTCCAAGTTCAGCTACAACTTCAAGCATTCCCGGGTCAAGCTGCCCACCGGATACATCGTTGATCATATGGGCTCCTCTTTTCACTGCTTCCATGGCCACTTCCGCATAGAAAGTATCTACTGATATCAACTTGCCCTCCACCTCAGGAATTTTTGCAATCTCATCCAGAACAGGAACCAGCCTCTCAAGCTCTTCATTTGGAGATAATCTCTTTGCAAAGGGCCTAGTGGATTGAGCACCGATATCAATGATATCTGCCCCTTCTGAGATTAGTAACTTGGCCTGAGAAATGGCAGCTTCCACTTGTTGAAACTTTCCTCCATCACTAAAGCTGTCTGGCGTCAGATTAAGAATACCCATGACAAGGGTTCTCTCACACCAGTCCAGCAGATGATTCCCAACAGGTAATACCCTTTTAATGCCTTCTGTTCCAATTATAGATTCACCCCCAAGTTTATTCCATAACTCAAAAAACCCACCACTGCACTTAGAAAGAGAGTGCCAGCTTGTTTCAATGCCATCATCAGATGTGCCTAGAAGGTCAGCAAGAGGTGCTAAAACAAAAGGCCTCTCATGGATGCGTTCATGTGGCACAATTAAAGTCTCACTATTGATCTGACAGTTACCATATAGAAGTATGTCTAGATCGATAGGTCTTGGGCCATACCGTATTCCATCAGTACGTCCAATATTCTTCTCAATTTCTTTTAGAAGCTTAAGCAACTCATGAGGTCCCAGCCTAGTCGTGCCCCGTATGGCAGAGTTCAGGAACCGTGGCTGATCAGTTACATAAGCAGGGGCAGTCTCATAGAGGCAGGCATGCTTAGTGATATTCACACCTGAGCTTTTCATCAGGTGTAATGCCTTGTTAAATGTACTGACTCGGTCCCCCACATTGCTTCCCATAGCAATAACTATCTCTTGGTCAGCAGAACTGCCCCCAAGGGAAGATTGCGTAAATGAACGAGTATTGCATCGAAGAACAAGTCTGGAAGCTTTGTGCAGGGAATTCAGAGAATGCCTAAGACCAAATGCTGTGCAATAACATATGTGGGTATCAGTTAGAGCTGATCTTGATCGGAAAGTAGATCACACAAAAGGCAAAATTAGGAATAGTACCTGAATGTGCATGTGATGGCACCAGTCCTCCACAGTAGCTCTTAGCAGCTGAGTACATCTTCCTAAGTGACTCCTTAGCATGAAGGAGCATTGTTGCGCATGGAGTGTGCTTAAACACTTTATAACCTTGTTTGATATTTCACGCGAGCATCAATCCTTCACCTGACAAGTAACATATAGCGAAGAATTATGAAACCTGTGCAAGCCACGGACAATCTGAAAGATAATCATCATAGATAAGCTTATATTAAGCATCAGGCGTATAAGGATGGCAACCACACTGGTTTTAAACTAAAAGTAGACACATGTATGATGAAAAACAAAGGCAAGATACTGCATTTAAGTGCGCCACTATCTAAACTTCGGCACAAAAGTTTCCATCACACCCGAAGAAAGACTCTGTAAGATAAACGTGTGTTAGCTAATGCAAAACAGAATTTCAAGCATTATCCTTGGATGCAGCTTCACTATCTATCGCCCAAAAACTGAGATGCAGATATCAGCCAATCGGGTTGAAAAATTGAGATGCAGCTACAGATCACCAGACCAATGCTGCGCAGTAAGCCGACACATACCCGAAGACCTTCTGATGCACGGACCGTCCTGGTCCTCCGCTGCCTGCGCCAGGCGCTCTCCCCAGTAACGCCGAGTTTCCTGCCTTTGGCCTGAAGCACGGAGAGAGGGACGCGTAGTCGGAGTCTCCGGCGAGGGACGTCCCCGTCCGCTGAGAAGTACCGGCGAAGCGAGGTGGTGAGTGCGGCGCGGCTGGTCCCGACCGTCCCGGTGCTCGGCGGGGGAGGAGAGCCGCGGCCGGTCCGGACGACCGGTGGGTGGGTTGGTTGGATTCGCCAGTAGGTACAGCCGAGAGCGAACGTGGAAGATGCCGGTGGGCCGCGAGGCCCGCGACCCAGTTGGAATCGCTGGCGAAGTATTCGGGCCCAAAAACAAACAAACACCATCCGACGTGAAGATGCTGTGAACTTCATGAGATAGAACAGCGGGTTTTGAAAGAAAAAAATATAGTTCAAACATGTAAAATTATGTCAGCAGAGGTAGCAATTTTAAAAACGGAGTGAATATGTTGGATTCAGATCTCTGCCACTAGCACCGCACTACTGTTTGTTCTAATCTCATCACATGAGCTCCGTGTCCCGCGATTCTTATCATCATCGCCGAGCGGATGGATAGCCGTCACAATGAGCTGAGAGATGAGCTCGGAATGGACTTGGCTTGGTTTGCGTCGAGTCGTGGTTGCCTTTTCCTGGTTTGGAGCACGGGGGCGGCTAGCGTCTCCCATGCGTTTCAGAAACCGGTTTGATCCCGGCACCGGTTTAATTAATTTTTGTGAACCAAACCGTTACCGCTACAGTAAAAAAAATTGGATAAATTTAAAAATCAAATTTTTAATAGAAAATCGGTCGGTTTTATCGGTTTACCGTCCAGTTTCTCGGTTTACTTTTTTTGAATTTGAAATTAAATCGCTTCGAGCGGTTTTTAAACCGGTTTACTGGTCGGTTTGATCAGTTTTCGGATTTTTAAATTGTTTTAAATTTTAAATTTTTTTAAATTTATTAAACCAAAAATTAACCGATCTTTTAAACCAGACTGGTTTCACCGAAAACCGTAAAAACCGACAAGTTTTGTAAACCCTGCTCCCATGCCATAATATGTTGGTCAACCATGTATCCTAAGTCGCGTTAGATGAGTTCCGGTTGCGCTAACTTAGAGGCGGATGTGTGTTGGTCAACCATCCACGACTGCCTTCCTTTGACAGAAAGAATTCAGCGGGAATCGAGCTTCATTTGCCTTCCGAGGAAATCCAAACCGGTGAACACAGAAGGGGTACGGGACAGGGCACAAAACGGCTACTACAACGAAAAATACGAAAACTCCCCGGCCAAGGGAGGCAGCCGCCGCGGTGGTCCACCCGTACCTCATGCCTTGCCTTTGCCTGGAGCTCAGCTCATGCCCATGCTCATGCTCATTCCATCGGCTGGGTCCACAGCCGGAGATGCGCCACGACACGCTCACGGCATACCGTCCACGTTTCCTGGAGTATCCAGTATCGTCCTCGCTTATCTGAACCGGATTCCTGAAAGGCCAGCGTCAATCTGCAGCGGCCCGTGTGTCCGTGACCATGCCAAAGCGCCCGCCATCGGCGGAGCCCGCGCGGGCGGTCGACGTCGCGGTTTGGCCCTGTGCGGTTGCGTCTGGTGCACCCTCGCGGCGGCGCGCCCGGGAACATATGCGACGCCATGACATCTCCGGGGATCAGAGGGCGACGCGACGCGCCTGGCCGGGATGGGTGCTCTGCTCCGCTCTGCAGCCTTGTGGTGTTCTTCCGTCAACGCTTTCGAAACCGGTCGCCGTCCTCGCTTTCCCTCCCCAGTTCGTTCGTTCGCTTACCCTCCAAACCGAACCACGGCCATGTCCCCCCTCCCCAGCCCGGTGGCTTCCTCGCTTTGCTTACGTGGCCTGGTATTCTACTCCTAGCTTCCAGTCCCGCGCCGCCGAATCTTGTATAAGTACCGCGAGCGCGAGCGCTTTACCACGCTAGTAATCATTCGAATTCCCCAACTCCAACACGACACGATCGCGGTGCTTCGGTATATGCCGGCGCCGAGAGCGCTGCGACGGCACCAACGCCGAGGAGGACCCTGCGAGGTCAGGGCCTAATAAGACAGGGCTCGTGGCCAAGGACGGCTGCGACTGGCCGTGTGAGGGAGGAGAAGAACGAGGGCAAGAGGAAGGGTGGAGGTCGATGGCCGTGACGGCGACGACGGTTGTAGCGGCGACCACGATGCTGTCGGCGGTGGCGGCGGTCTTCCTCACCTTCGTGCTCTGCTTCTACATACTCCACTGCGCGAAACGGTGCTACCGCGGCGGCGTGGCTGCGTGGATACGAGCAGGAGGAGGAGGAACGACAACAGCAGATGGCGCCGCGGCGTGGTGCCACGACGGGGGCGGCCTCGACGAGAAGGCCATGGCGAAGCTGCCGTGCAGGGAGGTGGGCAAGGGCGAGGCGCTGGACTGCGCCGTGTGCATCTCGGAGCTCGCCGCGGGGGAGACGGCGCGCGTGCTGCCGCGGTGCGGGCACGCGTTCCACGTCGCCTGCGTCGACGTCTGGCTTAACGCCCACTCCACGTGCCCGCTCTGCCGGTGTCCCGCCGTCGACGAGGCCCCCGCAATGCTCACCGTACCCGCGCCCGAGGCCGACCCGGACTCGCCGAGCTTCCCAACCAACGTGCTCTTCTTCGGCTCCCAGGACGGGGTCAGCACCGGCCGCGCGGCGCAGCGGCAGTCGCCGAACTCGGAGACTACGGCGCCTTCCCCGTCGCGAGAAGAAGAGGCCGCACGCGTGCTCGGCCTGCGGAGGCTGCTTGGGTGTGGCGGTGCCTCGTTGCTCCCCGCAACCGAGAGGGACATAGAGACGGGCCTCGCAGCCGGCGAGAGCCTCGACCGGTGAAGCCGCCGCCGCCCGGTCAAGGACTAAGGCAACGGGCCTGCGGAAGCACGACTACGTCTCGTACGGGGAGAGTGAGGTGAAAGAAAAAAATGTACAGATTCTTATACTAGCCGTCAGATGTAAATGTCTCGTGTCGATTGAACATGAACTGCAGTGAAAAATGGAAACAAGTTTGGATTACTGATCCAAGATTCAGCAATAGTTTTGACTTTTGATTTCATTATCATTTGTTGGGAAAAAAAGTTAAGACCCGATTTAAAACGCAGAAATTTCAAAAAAATTTTACAAAAATCAATTCAATTTTAAAATTTTTTTCTCAAATTCAAACGGAACCTAACTGTGCTCGCTCTGTACCGCATAGGGAATCCAACGGCCCGCGCCGCGTGCGTTGCTGATCAAATCGCTGCGCCCTGCGATTTCACCATGCGGTACACATATTGCTTCCGTTTTAATAGAAATTTATTTTAAAATTTTATTAATTAACATTTTAACTAATAATTTTTATTAATTCGGTTAAATTTAAAAACTAATATTTATACTTTTAAAATTATAAAAAAAATACTTTTAAAATATATATAATTTATATTATTAAAATTAATTAAAAATATTAAAATCATTAATCAAATTATAGTCAACAAAACTTACGGATAGACTTCTATTGATACGGAATCGATACGGAGGGAGTATCAGCTATCGAGTGAGAGCCACACGGGCAGGGGCGTGCGAACCGTCAGCAGGGAATTTTTTCCATCTTTTGATGGCTACGCCTAGCTGTATAGTACTAAGTAACTGAGCCCAACAAGGAAGCCACAACGTGGCATTTGTCAAGATGCCCATTGCACGCCAAAACAGCAGATTTGACATCAGATAAGCCGAGAAGAACATCTGACTCGGGGGGCCACGCCAACTCCATTACCAACCGCGTGAGCCACACCTGATACATTAAACAACAGTGCCAGTTCCATAAAAATCGATCAAGCCTGCAGGGGTTTTGGGCATATTTGGGCACATTTAAAATTCTGCTTCATTGTTCGTTTTCGAATTCGCAGAACTGGGCTGACCTCACGGTTGAGTTAGCATCAAGCATTGCTGGGCCTGGCAGTTGGCCGAACAAGCAGCAACATCGACACCAACCAATGATGATAATACCAAGTTTCGAAAATTTGGGTTCGCCGTCCGTCAGCTGCGTGTGCGTTTCTGGACGGGAGCTAAAAAGAAATACCACGCGTATATCCTTCAATCCAATTCTATCTACTCTTCGACCGTCATGTTGCGATGGTTGCGCACCAATGACGTGTCGTCGCCCTTGCTTACTGGTATGGCTAAAACCTCTTTCTGATTCTGATTCATTGCAACATGAAAAATGACCTCGCGCTCAAGGGGAAAAAAATTTGCTACGGACCGTCCGCAGTGTGTCGCTCTGCAGATCTAACGTCTCGATTGCTGCCGCGTGTGGATGATGGGAGATCTAACGGGCGGAGCAAACGACGGTTCCAGACACAGATCCGGCTCAAGTCGATGATTTTTCGGCTCTCAGGAGAACCGCCCACAACGGCTCGCTCGCTATCCTCGACTCCTCGAGCATAGCCTTCACTGGCCGGTGACGGAGGAGACGAGGAGTGACCCTGGCCGTGGACCTGGTGTGGTGGAGCTAGCACTTGGGGGCTCCGCGGCCATGTCCGAGGTTATAGCCGGTCCGCAATTCGTGGGCAGCGGACATCTGAGCCTCCAGTGAGAGGACTTCGGAACGGCGCTGGGGAAGAGAACGCTAGGCCTGACGATGCCCCACAGATCAAACGAGCGAGTCTGGGTGTGCGCTCGGCTTTGAGCTTCAAGCTCGCGAGCCGCGGGAGGAGGCATCGAAGTGAGTCGTGGTGCTGGCCGCTCGATCAGCGCGCAGATCCACGCGGCATGGATCGAATGCTCCTGGTTAATCACCCTACGAAACTCGCTGCGAATCAGGCACCACTCACCAGTCACCAGTTCTCGACTTCAAGTGGATGTCTAATGATCTAAAAAGCAGGGGCACGCTGTCCGGCTTTGGTGTTGCCCGCTGTCCCTGGATCGGTGGCTGCAAGATTAGAACCCAATGATACAAAATAATGTCATGTTATATTGTCGACCATTCCATCATTTTTCTTGCATCTGCTCATGATTCCCCGGTCCCCTACCGTTTTGAGCCAAAAGCAATCCCAAGGCCTGGCATGTCCCATCTAAGAAACTGTAAGATCTCGGTGCTATCGAAACTGAGATAGAGTAGCATGCTCGGTGAATTTGCCGAAAGATCCAAGTTCAGCAATCAGTAACCCCCAATTCGCATCACATCATCCAAGCATCGAATAAATCAACGAAGAACTATGAGTTGGGAGACGAGTTGATGCTGGCTCACTCGTGCTGCTAGCTGTGGTCGGTGTAACAGGAATGCTGAACAGGATTGCACTAACTAATGTTCGCTAAGGGTAACCGATGGGGGGAAGCCTTTAGCGAGAGGCTGTAACCACCAACCAAAGTGTAACACTAGCACGCTTTGAGCGAGCTTTGTTTGCACTTGCTGCTAAAGCAGCTAGCTCATCCGCATCTCATCAGCAAACGCAAAAGGCAAAGCGAGAACGGAGAACCCGAGAGAGAGAGAGAGAGAGAAAAGCAACCACCACGCACGCACACGAACACTAGATGCGGCACTACAGATTCACAACCAACGCAAAGCTAGCAGCCGCGCAACGCGCTGAAAGATAGTAGAACGATGCGATGCGGCGCTGAAAGTTTGTGTTAAAGAGATTATTCCAGGCAGCGGGCAGTGGCGAGCACGAGCTCTCCTGGACGTGGAAGGAAGATGCAGATGAGACGGCGACGTATCCCCCGCGACCGACGATTGCGCCTGCGATTTTGTCGCGGCGAGGTGGTGGATGATGCACTGTCTGTCTGGGACTGGTACGGCTGGAGTGGAAGCGGCCTTCCAAAGCAACAGCCGCCGGCCGCCGCTTTCGCTGTTGCACTTGCATGGGCGAGCGCTGCCCCGTCCATCGCCTGACTGCTCGTCAAAGTGGTGGTCCGTGTTTCATTTTACTCTGTTGTTTTTCATGGAGGACACGGTTAATTTCTGGGAGAAGCAGGGTTCGGCACGTTTGCGTGTGTTGTGTTGAATTTTATCACTCTTTTTTTTTGGTTAAATCTTACAGGTGCAAGTTGCGCATTGTGCCAATTTTGCAGTCGAAGCGGAGCAAAATTTTGCACCTGGACAGAGGCGCCGTCCAGCTGCTCAAGCAGGAGCCAGGCGGTCAGTTGGCAAACCGAATCAGCGGCACGAACACAATGAAGCGTCACGCTTATGATTTGGTTCGCACGAAACAATTCCAAACGACGGAGAGATTTCATGAGCACGAACAATCATAAATCACATACTTGAAGGGAGCCAAGCAATCTAACAAGAAACCGAAATGCTTTAAGCTCAGTGGAAGCCACTCTAACTAAAATCTAAACAGCGGCCTCCATTCTCGGTTCGAAGGAGACGGCGGCCACGAAGTCCGTGGCCGCCCCGTCGGTGCCGGCGCACCGCAGGAGCTCCTCCCAGCGGTTGGTCTGGACGTCGCACATGAAGCAGCGGTTGGCGTCGGCCGCGCCGGAGCTGCTGACGCAGACCATGACGCGGGCGCCGTGGCCGACGCAGTTGACGTCGGCCTTGGCGCCGAAGAACGGGTGCGACATGGCGGGCGGCATCGCGGCGACCTGCCGCCACGCGCCGTCCGCGAACTCCCACACGCGCAGGCTCGCCGTGCCCAGGAACTCGGAGAGGACGACCGCGTAGGCGGCGGCGCCGCACGCGACCACGTCGATGGAGTACTCGTGGTACACCGGGAGGATCCGCGGCAGCTCGGAGAAAGCGCGGCGCGCGAAGTCGCAGGCGATGACCGTGCCCGACGGGCTGAGGAAGTAGGCCACAGCGGCCGCGTCGCCTCGGGACGTCACGGCGCACGAGTACTGCCTCGACGCGCTCCGCTGCATGTTTGTGGCCACGACGTCGCCGGACTTGCTCAGGAAGTACACCGTGTCGTGACTGTCGTCGCCGTCCCCCGCCGCCGGGGTCTCCGGGGACGAGCAGCCCTCCGCCGGCTTCCGGGCCAGGGTTACAGCTTCCTCCCACGCGTCCTTGGTGGAGTCGAACGAGACCGCGGATAGGTGCGGGAGGTCGCCGAGGATGAGGACCACGCGGTACGGGGACCCGTATATCGCGATGGCGTGCAGCGCGCCGGTGGCCGCCGCGCACGGCGGGAGCGCGCGGGACGCGCCCGTGAGCGGGTTGACGACGGTAAGCTCCCCCGAGGTGTTGTCGCGGTAGAGCACGAGTCCGCCCGCGGCGGCCACCGGCACGGTCCCCGGCGCGCCGCGCCACCGCGCCCACGCACGCTCGCCCCAGTCGAAGACGACCGCGGGGCGAGCAGGCACCAGCGGCCGCTGCTCCTCGTCGCGGTCCTTGGTAGTACCGTGGTCCGTGTCCGAGAGCATGAGGAACCACGGGTCCCGAGCGGGGACGCGCGCGCACGCGGCGAGGAAGGTACTGGACTCCGCGGCCGCGCGCCACCGGCGCGACACGCCGCGGAGCCTGAAGACGCTGGCCGGCGGGAGGCGCGCGAGCACGCGCTCGAGCATGTCGTCGTGGAGCTCGCCCAGCCCCGCCGCCGCGCACTTGCGCTTCGTCCCCCCGCCTCTGCTGCTGCCGGTCCTTTCCACGGAATCCGCCATGCGCAACGCAAGCTGGCGGAGAGGCGTGCTGCAGAGGAAGCGCAGGGAATCCAAGCGGCAGCAGCCACCAGTGGAGTACCGGTGCGAGGCCGCTCGCTTTATTATACGAGTGGACGGGCAGTGCTGAGGGAAGTGGCTATGGTCACGAAGCTTCGCGGGGAGCCAGCAGCGGTGGTGGAGTGGAGATGGAGGAGGAGGGAGCTCTCTTTGTTGGCGTTGACACGGCGAGCAGTGAAAGAGAAAGATGGCGCCCACTTTGGGCGGTGGTGGCGAGGCGAAGTGGGCGCACCGCGCACCGGTGGTCGTAGCTCGTAGGCGAATTTGAGCGACGGAGACGGAGGTGGCCTGGCTTTATAGCCCGAAATTTGCGTAGTCCATGCCCATGATTTTGCCAAGTTGACTGTCACTTGGCTGATTGGTGCAAAACTTGGAGTAGTTCATGATTTTGTACCAAGATTTGTATAAGTAATCGCCCTTTCAATTGAAAGATATGGCCCCTGTTTTATCCCTTTCTTCGTTCACCAAAATTTTGCGTAGTCCATGATTTTGTACCAAGATTTGTGCTCGGTCAGCTGCAGCATCTCCGACTAAGGCCCGGTTTGAAAATTGAGATTCTAGTATTATGGATTCTGTGATCCTTAGAGTTCGGATTCTAGAATTTTTAAATCTCAACCGTTTGGATCAAGAGATTTTATCTAAATTTTTAAATTTTTAAATTTAAATTTTAAAAATTTAAAATCTCAACCGTTTAGATTATGAGATTTTATCATTTGAGTTATATTAATGTGCTTTATGATATATAATTTTGAATAATATTTAGATTTATAAGATTTTATAATCTTTTAAAATTTTCCTTTTTGATACTTAATCAATTTTTTTTACCTAAATTCTTATAATCTTTCTGAATTCAAACGGCACCCGAGAGCCGTGATGTCAGGTACTCACGTCGGAGGCCTTGACTTTGACCACGGCCAGAACGCACGGTCATCTTCGTGCTGCACGACGCTGACACGACGCTCACGTACGCAGATGCTGCCTCTTTGGCCCGGGACCGCCTTTGCTTTTACTACCCGCAACGAACGGAGAGATGACTAAAGCGGATTTTCTGCCGACGACGCGGCTGAATCCATCGGATCAGTTGATCCAACGGCTGACAGGTGTCATTGTTTTTTTTACAGAGAGAGTCTTTGTGTCAATGGCTCGATAAATGGTAGCTTCAGATTCAGATGAGGTCGCTCCAACACCCCCCCTCCACGGAATCCAGAGTTGCACACGTCTCCGGGTACGCAAACCACGACCACCTGCCTGATCGCCTCTCTCGGTCTCCGGCGGCGCGCGCGCATATGCGCGCTCGGCTACCGCGCGAGCCATCACAATGTCAAAAAAGATCATCTCGAGCGCACAGCCGCGGCGCCGGCTTGGGAGAGCGCATCCATCCATCCCACGGCTGACCTTGGCGAAAGCAACGGGCGGGCCACAGCCGTGGACCACGCACAGCACCACCACCACGGGGGCACCGGCACCAAAAGCAGCGGCGACACACGCGCCGCTGCCGCTCCCTCTCCTCGTAGGGGGAATCTCGGTCCGCTTTCTTTCCCTCTCCTATCCTCGTCGCGTGGGCCTTGTCGACATGGGGGGACGGGCGCTTTTGCTTTACCGCAAGTCAAATGGGGCCCCAAACGAGAGGAGGGAGATCCGTTCCTGTTCATCGTCTTGCATCTCTCGCTGCATCTGGATCTTGCAAGTGTCATTACCAGTAGTTTCTGAAACGTACTCCTAATCAACTGGGCAAGTTAATGACACGTTTACAAGATCGAGACCACCACTGCTAGCAGCACCAGTGACCAACAGAGACATAATGGAACGCTGATCACTGAAGATCTCGCTCGCAACTTGGCTTGCTCGCTCATCTGACGCAGTCTGAGCAGGTCCAAAGCTCACCTCTGCAGACTGCAGGACTGAGGCTGTTCGCGGGTCCGCGCGTATGGTTCGGATTCAGAGGCACCGCCGATGCAGGAGGAGGCAGCGATCAGCGACGGCTGCCTGGCCGGCTGGCTGGGTTGTGAAGTTCTGATGCCCCCGAAGCAGAGCCGAGGCGAGGCGACTAAAGTTTTCAACGACTCCATCATTTATGCTTGGCATGGACGGACCTGCCTGCACGCTGTCTCACGGTCCAGAGCGCAGAGCTGCAGCGACGACACCAGTACTGTACCGGTGTTCTTCGTGAACGATGACGCCGGTGAGTACAGTTACGTTCAGCTCACGAAGAATCCGTCCAAAACTCGCCGGAAACCAAGAAAGATGCTGCGGCCCCGTACGTTTTACTCCTCGCATCGAGTCCTCGAATCAGAATCGCCAAAGGAGACGGGTGACCCGTGCATGGCATGGCGAGGCCGGTCCCGCATGACGGGGCCCGTCAAAAAATCCGCGCCAGCCGCTCGCCGGGAAAAACTGCGAGAGAGAGATAGAGGGACATGCCCGTCACAGTCTAGCTGACAAAAGCGAACCGAGCAAAGAATTGCTGCCCGAGGCAGGCAGGCAGGCAGCGGCCGTCGTCGTACTTGACGCATAGATTTGCTACTCGACCGGCGAGCAGAGCAGAGAGCTGCGTCGGTCGTGCAGCTCCTCACTCTCACTCTCTGGCTAAAGCACCTGGGAGAGGGAGGGACTAAAGACACGAGCGGACGTGACCGGACGAGAAGCAGCTCCCAGACCTGCCGTGATAGATTGTGCTTGTGCATGGGCATGGCCTGTGACCTCGCTCTCTTTAATCAGGTTGACCTGTCCACGGCTGCGTCTACCATCACTGTCCGGACTCGGAGCATCTCCTGCCCGGCGCCGGCCTGGCCCCCCAGATCACATCGAGCTCCACGTACACCCCTCAAGTTGGACGAAATCACGTTGTGCAGGATATACGATGAAGTACTCTTTATGTCTCATAAAAAAAAATTATTTTTTGACTTTTAGATTTTAAGTTTGATGACTTGTTTTATTTAAAAAATTTTAAAAAAATATAATTTATTTTATTGTGAGTTTTTTTATTATTAAAAATATTATAAACATAATTTATTTGTTTTTATATTTGTAAAAAAATTAAATAAAACAAGTGGTTAAACATGATTTTTGAAAGTCAAAAAATTACTTCTCTCTATGCACGAAACGAGTTGGAAGTCGTGCAAGATGCTGATAAAAACACTCATGTTTGGGAGTAGGAGTAAACAAGAACGGTCAAGTGATGAGGACACGTACACGCTGCCCAACAACACATTGAGTCCAGTCCACACAAGGATACAGGCAGTCTCCGTGCATGCTCTGATCATTCGGGCATGGAAAATCATCCCGGATTAACCTCCAGATCATCATAATCTCGCGTTAAAATGCTGTCACGTACTGCCCGCATGGCTTAGCTCCTCATCATAAAGCTTGGTACGCGAGCTCCCACAACGAGAGGGAACTGTCGATCGCTTCAACCACTCCAGTTACCTGCAGCACACGTTCCCAATCAAGAAATTACTTGTATCAATAATCAATAATAGTGGTAGAAGCAATTGCAATACTGTGCAGTATTCCTTCCATGTAACAGTACTACCTACACGTACGAACCGCACGTGTGACGCGATCTTGCATTGCACAGTACCATGCTTTCTTTGCATCTGTTGAATTTGCAGAGCTCGATCGTGCACGCACTGGAACGGGGATATAGCAGCGAGCCCGTCTGCCAGCCGGCGACGGCGTCGCACGTGAGACAAGGACGGAATCCGGCTTCGCTAGCTTCCTCTTCGCCTGGGTACTCGCAAAAGCCAAATGCTAATAAAGCAGAAGGACAAGGCGCTGGCTAACCATGCGTGTCTGCCTTGGGCGGATACAGCTAAAGAGACGAGGTTCAGACTGACACAGCCTTATTACGCCCCTGCATGCATCCGTTTAGGTCTCTCTCTCTCTCCGATAACATCTCGACGAGCAACCGGGCTCACTCATGAACCATGACACGCACGAACTTGGAACCGCATGAGCCAAGGCGACATGCTCATGCGCACACATGGATAAGACCGCTAACAACGCGCTTTTATTGTCTGATTGCTCGCGCTTTATTTGTCACGTATACTTACGCAGACGCAAACCGTGATTATTAGTATCATGCAGGAGAGGAGCATGCAGTTTTGTCACGTAGAGCAAGCAAGCAAGACAATCATGGCGGCTCCATTCGCCGAACAGTAGAGTAGAAGGCGCTTTGGTGGTCTCGCCGGCAAGACGAAGAGCGCCGTACCGTCGCGTAAAGCCCACGACATCGTGAGTGAGCAAGTACTCGTACTGCCGTGTGGTCTCAACTCTCAAAGCAGCGGAAGCAGGTGGACTGGACGGAACAATGCCTTGGCCATGCCGGTGCCTGAACTGCATGGAACGGCGGTGCTGCTCGCCCCGCTGGTCATAGCTCTGCGCTGCCTGCCATCGTTGATGATGAGCTAGCAAAGCAAAGCTTGCGACCAGACCATGGCGAGTGTGAGACGACGCGAGGATGTAGGGGTAGAAGCTAGCAGGTCCCGGTCCCCGGGTAAGGGTGAAAGTGGCGCGTCCCGCGCCGCAATCCCGCCGGGTCGTCCCGCGCCGCAGGCCCACGAATCTCTCTAACGCACCACGCGTAAGACGAGTGGCGCCGCTAGGTCAGCCCGCGTCGCCCAGTGGCGCCGCATCCGCCCGCGACTCGTGACCGCCGCCGCAGGACCAGGGCGCAGGACCGGCTGGCGACCGCCCGCAGGAGGCGGGATTCCGGTCACGCGACCGGCAGCGGGGCGCCCTGCGTGTGCTGCCGCGTCTGTCTGCAGTGGTGCCCTGCGTCGCCCAGTGGTGCGGCGGGGCGAGTCGCGACCGCCGTCGAGTTTTTCGACCACACGACCGGCGGCCACGCGACCGGCGATCTCCACCCAGCGTGGCTTCCCAGCCGTCGGCCCGTTGCCATTTCCTCATCACGACCGCCCCAACTGTCCGGTATGGCGAGCGACCAGGGATGCCGGAACCTCCTGCCCCCATCGTCATCTCCGGCGATTGGCAAGTCCTGTGTAAATAGCGTACATAATTGTAAGGAATCTCAGTTGCAGTCAGCGTCTATACCTGATGTGTGGCAGTCTGTGTTGTGCAGTTTGTATTTATTTGGAACGGTTCCAGGGGCATATGTTTGTATTTATTTGGATGCAATTCTTCTGTCCTGTTCTTTATTTTCTTCTTATAACAACAATATTTTTACAAGAAGGGATACTTGGTTATATCAATGCTTGTATTATGCAAGAATGTTCAAGTACATAGTCAGAATAATTCATGAGGTTACTTGGTTTCATGATGGTGGTATGTTCCTTGTCTTCTACAGATCTTGCAAACGAAGAAATCAGCAACAAAGAAGTTCAAGTCCCCAGTGGTTACAATGCTTGTAAAGTCTCCAGAGATAAGGCTCATGCTGTCTCCAAAAATTAGGTCTCCATCTGCAGCAGCAAGAAGCTCTCCATCCCCAACCCCTTTGCCTGTCATCTCCAACAGCAAGCGTCCTAATTCTAGTAGTAAGTGTAACTTGCTTCTATGATAGCACTATTAGTTTTCTGTTTTATTGCTGTTGGTAGACTATTAGTTTTATTGCTTCTACATGTTTTATTGCAGTTGGTAGACTATTAGACTACAATGCTTCCTTTTTTATTGTTGTTTGTAGACTATTAGACTATCACAATAATTTTTATCCTAAAACATGCTTCTCATTTAAATGATTAGGATCATCATTGCACAAAAGTAAAAGGCGCGAACTTAAATCAGAAATTTGGAAAGACTTTGAACCGCTATATGATGGTCCCACACTTGCTGAAGCTCAATGCATTCATTGTAATAAAATTTTTAAAGTAACTCCAACTGTTGGCACAACTGCTTGCCTTAGGCATTTAGCTAGTTGTGATGGAAAGGCTAGGGTAAACCAGATGATTGATCAGATGAATTCTACTAGTCCAAGTGATGCTTCTTTGAAAGATTGGAAATTTGATCCTGAAGGAGCTCGGCAGGAATTAGTTAAGCTTATTGTGTTGCATGGACTGCCATTTAGCATAGTTGAATACCCAAAATTCAGAAGCTTTGTTGCTAGCTTGAATCCTTGGTTCCCGGAAATATCTAGAATCACCATAAGGTCTGATTACATCAGTTCATATGAGGAAGCAATGGCATCACTACGAGAAATTCTATCCAAAACAGAATATAGAGTTTCTCTTACTGTTGATTTGTGGACTTCAAACCAAAATTTGGGCTATCTATGTGTTACTTGTCACTATATAGATTCCAACTGGAAGCTTTTTAAGAGGATAATAAAATTTGCTTTGGTTGAAACTCCACATGATGGTAAAACAATGTTTAGTGCAATGCTACGAACAATTCGTGAGTGGAACATTGAGGACAAGATTTTTTCAATTACACTGGACAATGCAACCGTGAATGATTGTTTTGTTAAAGCATTACGAGAAAACCTTGTCTCTAAGGGGCTGCTCTTTCGAAAAGAGAAAATCCTTCATTCTCGTTGTGCAGCTCATGTTCTTAATCTAATAGTGCAAGAAGGATTTAGTGCCGTAGGTTCTGTTATTAAAAATATTAGAGTGTCAAATTTATAGAGTTCACAAGCTCGAAAGGAAATGTTTGACAAACTAAGAAAGCAAGTTGGCATCCCTTCAACAACGAAACGACCCTCTTTGGATGTTGCCACTCGTTGGAACTCCACTTATCACATGCTTGATACATACAGCATATTTATATAAGAGGGCGTTTGAGTCATTAACCATAGAGGATCCTCAATTTATTCATGAGCCTTTGGATGTGGAGTGGAAATTATCCAAAAAAAACTGTATGATATTTTGAAAACCTTCTGTAAAGCAACAAAGATAGTCTCTGGTTCAAAATATCCCACCTCAACTTGTTATTTCCATCAAGTTTGGGAGGTGAAGAAACTCCTAGAGATGGAGTCCTCAAGTTCTGATCCAAATATTGCGTTGATGATACGGAAGATGAAGGAAGAGTTCTTGAAGGCGAAGAGTGGGTCCATGTCGCCGTCCTGGCCTGCACGCCCTCGGCGACTTTAACCAGCTAAGACACATGCACGACAGGGTGCGCGGCCGGCGCGGTCTTCTTTTGCCTTTCTCCTTCCCCGAGGAGGCCTGGCCTGTTCGGGTCAGCCTTGCACGCACAGATTGGTAGGAGTAGCTGGCGCGGCCCGGCTGCTGCTCGGGTGTTTCTTTTGCAGATGAGTAAGCCTCGCTTTATTTTTAGCGGCACCCTATGCTTGAAGGTTGGTCGTGCGGGGTCTGATCTGACATGGCAACGAAGTTGGAGTCCACACGTTGGTCTCTCGAAGGAGGTGAACTGTTTACTACAATTTAGTTGGATTGAATTTTAGTCAATTCTGCCAACGGAAGCAACGCATTTTCAGTCTCTCGAAAGAAAAAATTGCCTCGGATTTGGATTCACTTGGGCAAAGCGCGAAAACTGTAGCGGGCCTAGAGTTGGCCAAATGGGCCGTGGTTCGTTGGCCGGCCCAAAGTACGAACCGCCGTTCGGCCAACTCTACTTTTGGCCATTGAGTAAGCAGGATGTTGGGCCTATTGTATGGATGTGAGGTACGGTACAAAAGGACCGGCCCGTGTCAAAAAAAAAGTAGAGAAACTATCAATCAGGAAAGTGAAAGAACCTTTTTTCTTTTAACGATGGTTGTTCTCAAACAATCTAAAAAGTCCACGATTGCAATCATCGAAACATGTTTTATTGGCAGATAAGTTACACCTGCAAAATACAAGAACTGGAAATTGCAGTACGCGTCGGTGATCACACGTTTTGTTCGAGAATGCTCAATGAACATCTGGCCGGTCAACTTGCAACTCAACCTAGTACTCGCCGCGGGGCATGAGCAGGAACACGTCGATCTCAAAGACACTCGTCTCCGGCGTGGGGTTTCCCAGGACCTTGGTGAGCGAGTACCCGCTTGCGAACCTGAACTTCCCGGTGCCGCCGACCACGGCGCGCTCGATGGTGCGGGTGAAGTCGAGCAACGGCCCCGCGACCGACAGCGTGCTCCCGGCGTACTCGCCGGCGGAGAACACGAGCGTGACGGAGGTGGTGAAGCCGGACCCCGCGACGGCGTAGAAGCCCTGGAACCGGCCCACGAGCGCGGACGACGCGCGGTCCGGGCCGTCGCGCAGCTCGTCGTCCAGCACGCCCATCCGCCCGAACGGGGAGCTACCGTCGACCGGGGAAGGCAGGAGGGGCAGGACCGTGGCGTTGGCGCCGGCGAACTTCTCGTGCCCGTAGAGGTGGATGTGCGTCAGGCCCTGGTTGCCGGCGGCGTGAACAGAAGGAGAAGCGGCCAAGATGAGGAGGACGAGAGACAACCACGACTGCCAGAAGGTTGCCATGGCCATCTACTGCCAAGATCAGAATGTAAGTGAAGCTATGATGTTATAGCTCGCAAGGAGAGGTACACGGCTGGGCTGATCTGCCGCTCGTTCATATACTCCTGGCCGGATGGCGCTCCCGAATCCAGTTGTGTTTACCATGATTTTCAAGTGCTGCCAAGTGGTTTATCTTATTCCAGTGCACACGCAACTGAAACGTGCCAGTCAATAGATCGTGGCCGCTGACTTTCGAGCACCACGGCTGTTCCGAGCCTAGTTGCACGAAGAGAATTTGGTTTAAGGAAGAAGAAGAAGAGATTCGAAAATGAGCAACAAGCTAGCTTACATATGGAGTACTATACAGTTAGAGAGGTGTGTCCGTGCCATCCGCTGGTCGATCCGTCGAGTTCTACGGCTCGATTGTCCAGAACACGTGCAAAGATTAATATTCGAAGAAAAGGGGTAAGGCGAAACTGTCACCATGGCTATTACTGCCACTTGTCTCCCACCATGTCCAATTGTCCATGACTCCATGTTCAGTCATCGCCGGCGGCGGCAAGCGCGCTCATGCACATGCGAATATGTGCTCGACTTTGAAGCGGCACACCATACTGGACCGCAACTTCCTTCCAATAGGCTGCTCTAGGCCATTTATTTAAGGTCCACTTAGAACTAACAGGATGAGGAATAGTAGCTCAATAGCTCAAAGTTCAAACTAAATGGTGATAATTATGAAGATTGCTGGAAAATCCATAGGGAAATACCACGTAGTATGACCCAATTTATCTGCACGTGAACAAAAGCAGTGAAATGCACCCTCTTACTTACTCTCTCTGTTTATAAATTGTTACGACTTTTAACATCAATTTTGACTAGTATTTAGTAGCATATATTATAGGTAGATGTTGGAATGTTGAGTCCCAATTTTTTTTTTCTAACATACTCTCTCTATTTCTAAATTGTTATCCTCACTGACTTCTAACGTCATCTTTAATCATTTTTATTAAAAAAGTAGTTTAAATGTGTAAAATTATAAGTCATAATTTAAATAACTTTGATGATAAAGCAAATTATAATAAAATATATAATATTTAACATTTTTTGAATATGACGAATAGCCAAAGTTGATATTGAACAACAATTTAGAAATGGAAATAGGGGTGAAAACACGCCGAAGATTTCTATTAACTAAAATTTAGAAATATGAACTAAAATTAGTGAGGACCGTATCGGATAAGGATCAGGCTTAATTTCTATTAATTTTTTGAACTAAGATTTAATAAGGGCAAAAAAAAGTTTGTGAAAGGATCTGCGGGCCGAGGCCTTTTATCACCCCTAAATGGAAAGGTCATTAGTTTCAAATGAAATATATAATTCTTATCTGTATTGAATCTTTTTAAAAATATAAATTCAGGTACAAGGTGCCTTTGAGGGTTGTTTGTCAAAAAAGAAGAATTGCTCGTTCATTCTTTCCTTGAGGAAGTTGTGAGAGCACATTTTTTTTGGCGATGAATAGAGATTTTGAACCATCAGTTAAACATGAATGAACCATAGAACTTTTTTAATTTTAAGATGGTTATTCTCAAACAAATTAAAAGTCAACATTACAGTTGCATCAAACAACACGGTACAGTTTTATTGGCAGATAATTAAGGTACGCATACAAAACAATATAACAGGGGATGGCGGTACACGTCGGGTCACATGTTTATTCGAGAACGCTCCAATGAACATCTGATCACCTTATAAACCTTGCCAATCGATATTAAAAAAAAAAAAGAGAAAACTTGCCAATCAACCTAGTACTCGCCGCGGTGCATGAGCAGGAACACGTCGATCTCGAAGACACCCGTCTCCGGCGCGGGGTTTCCCAGGATCTTGGTGAGCGAGTACCCGCGCGCGAACCTGAACTTCCCGGTGCCGCCCACCACGGCGCGCTCGATGGTGCGTGTGAAGTCGAGCAACGGCCCCGCGATCGACAACGTGCTCCCGGCGTGCTCGCCGGCGGTGAACACGAGCGTGACGGAGGTGATGTATCCCGACCCCGGCTGCATGCCCGCGCCGACAATGAAGCCCTGGAACCGGCCCACGAGCGCGGACGACGCGCGGTCCGGGCCGTCGCGCAGCTCGTCGTCCAGCACGCCCATGCTCCCGAACGACGAGTTGGCGCCGAGCGGGGATGGCAGGATCGGCAAGGCCGTGGCGTTGGGGCCGGCGAACTTCTCGTGCGCGTAGAGGTGGATGTGCGTCAGGCCCTGGTTGCTGGCGGCGAGAACGGCAGGGGAAACGGCAACGATGAGGAGGAACAGAGACACCGCCGAAAAGGACGCCATGGTTATCTGCAACAAAGATCAGAATGTACGCTATGCTGCTATGGATAGAGTGGTTCATATACTCCTGCCCGGCCGGCTGGCTCGCCCCATTCCAGTTGTGCTGACCATGATTTTCAAGTGGTTTATCCTATTATTCCATTGCAGATGCAACTGAAACGTGGTAGCCAATCAATCGCCGCTGAATTTCGATGACCATGGCTGTTCGGAGCGTATTTGCATGAAGGGAGTTTGTTACAGGGAATTAAGAAGAAGAAGAAGAGGTTACAGAATGAACAAACAGCTTGCTTACATACAGCTAGCTAGACATGTGTGTCGGAGTCTTCCGTTGAAGGAATCATCGCCCTCAACTAAATTCTCACATCTAGAAATCCGTGTTGACAGGCATAAATCTATTGCATGATTTGCGTAGAGTGTAAAGATTAGTAGGAGTATTCAAATAAAATAAGTACAGCTTAAATATGCATAGAGAATTAACTACGTTTATGGGAATCGTTGCCCTCAACTCAACTAAATATCCGGGACGCGCCATCTCTCCTCCCGTGCCCTCTTCGTGTTGTACTCTGTTCGTTTCAAAATATAAATATTTTTAAGTTTAGTTAGAGTTAAATTTTTATCACTTTGACTACTAATATGTATAATTAATAATATTCTATCATATAAAAATTATATTTTTTGATTTATTATTAAATAAATTTTTATAAAAAAGTATATTTTTATTTTAAAACTTATGTAATTTTTTTAAATATTATTAGTAAAAATTTAAAAAAATTAACTTTATTAAAACTTAGATATACTTATATTTGAAACGGAGGTACGACACGGTGAATTCTCAATGAGCCTTCTTCTCAATTACGTTGGGACCACAAATAAATAAGGTCAAATGAATAATTATCACGTCGGTGGCAAACACGTAGGATGAGAGAATGGAAGGAGAGCAGTTTGTACGGTTGCCAATGTTATTGCTGCCCTTGTCTCCCGGCATGTCCAGTTGTTCGTGACTCCACGTTCAGGCATCGCGGGCGGAGGCAAGCGCGCGCATGGACAGGCGAACACGTGATGGACGTTGAAGCGGCCCACCATACTGGGCCGTAGCTTCCTTCCAATGGGCTGCTCGAGACCAGGCCCGGTTAGCGCTAACAGGCTGGGTGCGCCCGCGGCGTCGGCGTAGCTCCGGTGCACACGACACGACTAGCTTACCAGAAACTAACTGTGTGGAATAGCAGCTCAACAACAATAGCTCGTAGTTCAAATAAAATGGTGATAATTGTGCAGATTGCTGGAAAATCAATAGGGAAATACCGCGTAGTATGACCCAATTTCTCCGCACATGAAAAAAAAGCAGCGAAATGCAACCTCTTGCTTAGGAGTACATGTAAAATACACTGTAACGCGATACCAAAATAGATGTGTCCCTTGCACATTTAACTTGGGTATACTTCACTAAATTTATCGCTGGCACACAAGATCTTTGACGTCTTGTGTTTGGTTCATGCACCCACATATATTCCAATGCAGAATATTTGCATCCGGGCACACCAATGCCAAATTGCCCACCCACAGCAACTCCACTTGCACTATAATACTGAGAACACTCGAGTGATAGTATTACATAATTACTGAAGCCCACAATAGAACAAGCCAGTTGCAGTACAAGTATGCAAGCACAAGCTCAGACTTTATAAGCCATAATAAGCAGAAGCTCCAACCACTCCTGTATCTGCCATAGTGCCATCTCCATTGTTGGGTCCTCCTGTACCTCCGTGTTCGTTAGCCATGTGCGGCGGGGCCATTCTCGGTGATCTCTACTCCCGGACGGTCACCGCTGGCGATCTATGGGCAGACAGCGGCAGCCGCGAGAGCGGGAAGAGTCGGAAGGGGAAGAAGAATTCTTGGGAGTTCCGTGCAGGCGACAGCTCTGACTTCGAAGCCGATTTCGACGAGTTTCAGGATGGTGATAACGAGGAAGAGGTGGATTTTGTTTATGGGAACCAAGGTCGGTCAGTTGAATTGGTCATCTCTGCTTTGTTTCTGATTTTATCTCCTCTTGTGTCGCATTACTGATTATGCTGCATGATCTGCTTTTGTTTCTTAATATGTTTGGTACATAGTTTCAATAGGCCTTTTGCATGGTTATACCACCATTTGATAATCTTGCATCAGGTTATAGCAGCAACAGAAGATCCAACATATGTTACTGTAGTTCTGGATTCCCCTCCAGTTCCATTTTTTTTTAAAAAAAAAACTGTACTTATGGATTCAACCTTATAAGGAAATCAAAAACTTAATTGCTCTTCCATGACCTTGTTTTTCCATCGCCGTTCTGCAGAGGTACTTAGGAAAAGCTCAAAATTTGGCAGCAGGAAGCGGAAGAAGACCCAGTATCGAGGGATCCGGCGGCGCCCTTGGGGCAAATGGGCAGCTGAAATCCGAGACCCACGCAAGGGCGTCCGGGTCTGGCTCGGCACGTTCAGCACCGCCGAGGAAGCCGCGAGAGCATACGACGTCGAAGCTCGACGCATCCGTGGCATCAAAGCCAAAGTGAACTTCCCTGACACCGTCCCAGCAAGCAAGAGGCGGCGCCGCCCAGGCCATGTGGCCGCTCGAGCAGCAAAGAAGTCTAACAGTTTCTCTTATAACGTCTGTTCAGCTGGCAGCAGTACTGATCTCGCTGTTGCCAAGCTTGAATTGTTACAATCGGTACCACTGCCGATTTCCGATGCAGGGCTTGATTCGTTTGAATTGAATCGGATTTATGGATCAAGGTGCCTTGAAGCAGCTGGAGCATTTCATCATGAGACCGGTGAGGTTGGTGTCGTTTCTGGCGGCGATGACGTGAAGCTTGCTGATGATTTCACGTATTATGAGGAGTACTCGAACTATATGCATCTAGTACCTTGTCTTGAAGGTGATTCATATGAGAATATCTTTGACGGCGAAACAGTTCAGGATGGTATCCACATTGGAAATCTCTGGAGTTTTGATGATATGCTAATGGACCATACTGTTTACTGAGGCACGACAGCATGAAAAAAATCAAGCTTATGAGGACCTTTGATTGTTGACACATCTTTCTGTTCATTCGTGGTGCTACTCCAAGTTGATTTTTTTTTTCTTTGCTATCGGAATTCCCATGCCTGATCCCTGTTAAAATTTGTAAGGTGAAAAAAAAAACATTTTGAATCAATATGTGTTTCCCTTTGGTTATTCTGTAATCGCTCCTCAGATGTATGTACCTGCTAGGCAGCACCGATTTCGGGTGCTGCTAAAATTTCTCTGTACAGAGATCTTGTGTTCGTAAATTCATTTCAGCTCGACCTTTCCAACTTTAACCTGGATGACACAACACCCCGGCTCTCAAAATGTGCTCCTGAAGAAAGCTCCTCGTGTTAAAATTCAGAAAGTGCAACTGCTGAACGGAGAAGATATCTTTGGCGTCAAATTTCTGGCAACGAAGTGGTGTAGAAGCAAAGATGAACATGTTAACCTAATCGACGAAAGGATCAAGAACACTTATTGTTCACTTGTTAAATTAGTATTGTTTCCTTCGCGTGAAGGCTGCCGACTTAATTTTTTAATGGCAATTTGTTCCTTGTTAGGTGAGACCAAGGAATCGTTCCGTTTTTGACGAGGGGAACGGCGAATGAATCTTGATTTGCGAGGTTGGATCCCACGAACTCCTGCGATGCCAGCGATTGCGTCGATGCTTCCCACGGGAGACTGATAAATTATCCATGCGAACATCTGCACGGGTCTACGGGGGCGGACGAGGGATTCAAATCCTCTGCCGTAAAATGTAGAGAACTGTAGCAAACGCGCTACAGTAATTCGTAAGAGAGGGAACAGTGAAAGAGAATATTATTTATTTCTACACCGCAATTTCACTGTTCGTAATTTTTGTATCAGTTGATCTGAACCGTTCGGTTTTGATCCGAAGATTTAGAAGCTACCTGCACTGTTCATTGTCTGCATTATACATTATAACCTCCACCGCAAAGGGTTTGAATCCGAGACCGTGCGTGAGGGCGTCAATCCGTGCCGGTTAAAGCTTGCATACTCATGTGCAGTCAGGCACTGGCGTACTCAGTGAGTAGGCCAGTATATCACGGCATATCTAAAATTTTTAACTCAAATTAGTTTTAATGTATGTATCAATTAAAGTTTTAATTTTAACAAATATCTAAATAATGTATATATATATATATATATAATTCTAAAATATTGCTATATATATGTACTAGATTTGGTAGGAATGTTAATAATTAAATTTTAGATATTAATATAAGTTTATATTAGACTGCTATTTTTCATCTAAGTATCTAAATATTTACGTATTTAGTTTACATATATATTAGCCGTTTTACCTAATACTTTATACTTTTTTTTTAAGATGTTGTTACTGATTTTTAACACTAAATACATTTAGTTCCATTCAAATTTTTAAGCAAAATACATGAAATATTTAATTTTAAATGACAAAATACTTGATAAAAAAATAAAACTTTTGATCTGTAGTGATAGAATACTTAATATTTTTTTGAAATATTTCTCTCTTTCTCTTATAAGTCTAAGCTTACTATACATTTACGAAACTTTTTTTAAACCGTATGTTTAAGACTAAAGTTTGATGTTTGATAGTATAGGTGACTCTTCGGTCATCTCAGATACAAAGGATAAGTGCTCTGCAGTTTGTTCAATTTTTTTTTATCTAGCCTTTAGTGACTGAAACTGCTATTATATTTGATATTGTCCTCGTCCGCACAGCTGAAAAAAATGTTGACATACCTTTTATAAAATCTTAGGTACGCCAATGCTGTCAGGGCACCGCGTGAGGCTCCACCAGAGGTCCAGAGTCACTACTTAAGAACTGGAATAATCTGCAGGACCATATGTGCTAAAGTCCAGCCAGAAACTTGCTATAACAAATGAGATCAGTCTTTCATTATAATCTGCAGGACCAAATGAACGAGTTTACAGTGGCACACAGCAGAGTATTAACATCCTACCAATATTGACAAGTGTCAAACTGTATATGAGCAGCGAAACTGCGAAACAATCCAACCACAGCTGTACATTTTCCAAATGTATTTCTTTTCTTGCGAATTCCTGAGAGTATCTTGTTTATGTACATTACTGGATGATAACAGCTGAGCATCCAGCGTATCGTATATAAATGACCTAACGGACCATTTTGGAGAACAGATCGTTCAGGGCAGAGTATAAGGGCTGGGCAGCCCGGGCCTCCACCATCCCAAACAGGATATCTGCTGGGGTTAAATACTGGTCACCGTAGAACCGTAGATTGGTCTCTCTTCTGGTTGTGACAACATTCCCTTCCAGTGAAACTCCAACAAAGGCACCTGTTACTCTTCACAAATTAGTCGTACAGAGGGACACTATACAATGACACCGATCTGAGCTTTGTCTATTGGGAAGAATGAGACTTTGACTAGGCAGGAGTACATCAGAATGTGTTTGGGTTTCTTTATTTTACGCATTGCAACCAGATATTGCTTAAGAATTATTGTTGGTTGAAAATAGAAAGATGAGCTCTATTCTGTAAAAAAAAAACTCCCAGCTTGTTTTTTTTTCAACTTTCATCGTTTCTATGTTAAGCATGAAACTACATGAATAGCACTATCAAGAGGCAATGCTAAAATTATTACCTTTGCTACAGCTGTAAGTGTAGCATATTCCAGAACCTTTTTCACTGGTTCGAACATCTGCTTCAAAGGCTCTGCCAATTGGCCCTGCTGCAGCACTCAATCCTCCCCCAAGAGAAAGATGGAATTGACTGCTGAATGCCTTGACAGCTTTATCGTCACGAAGTACAATGATAAAATCTGTCAGTTCTCCTCCAATCTGGAAGATACAAAGAAAGGACACATCAAATTCAAATGGAGGTTAATGATCCTAATAACAAACTGTAGTTAAATATCCAATTCATTACAGTGTGCCAATATGTGGAAGTATTTTCGCCCCTTGGTAAAGTGGGTGTAATACTTTAACGCATTTTGATTGAAGTTTTTTTTTGAGAATGATTATGCTGAATTTAATTTTACAAATTAGGATCTCACAGCATTTTTATGAACATTTCTGTATGCCTATAGCAAAACAAGAGAGAGAGTGTGAAATTTTCTTATCATCGTGGCCTGCATTTATTAATTCATTGTGTTTGTCACTGTGCATATCTCATACTCCATTGATACACCAACAGGAATATTACTCGAAAATGTGACGTTCCTTTATTTTTATGGTAAGCAGATGTCATTTATCTAACAGGCTAATGTACCATGGATACTGCCAGTACACTAAATAAGATGATATTGAGTGGACAAATACCTGCAATCCCCATCCCAAACCAACAGAAAGAATAGCTGAAGGGGCAGACCATGATCCATTTTCTCTGCAGGCAACTACAAGACCAGTGCCAACTTTGTATGTAAGAACTGCACCCGCCTTGGCGACAGTTAGAACCGCAAGCCCCTTTGCTCCCTTGAGAATAGATGAAGGAATGGACTTCTCAGGATTTAATCGAGCAACCTAACATATTGCAACATACAAAATTTAGTCAGCTCTGGATGATAACATTACATCTCATTTGATGGGTAAGCTATCGAACAGACCTGACAATATTTCTTGATCGTGTTTGTCGCCTTGTATATCTCATACTCCATTGATACACCAACAGGTAAGTTCAACCAGCTTCTAGTGCTTGTCCAATCCATGACATCATGTTTTGCTTGCTGCATGGAATTACTATTGTAGTAGATAAATAAGCCCTGAAGTGGCTCAAGTTTCTGATAGCAAGCATCACAAACTCTCTGAGGATCACGAAGTCTGAATTTCATGGGCATCAAGCATCTTCCCTTGGAACAATCCTTGCAGAATATGCTTCCACAGAACCGACAATGGTGTCTTCCGCGGGTCAATGCTGTGAACGGAGAATGGCACTGCATGCAAGCATTGGCAGAGCTATCTGGCAACCACTCTGGTGGATCAGTTAGCAATAATTCCCTATATCTCCTATACAGTAATTCATTTGTTTCATTTTCCTCATTTAATGGTGGTGCGCTTGGAAAACAGACTGATGGGTGGACATCAACAACACCATTCTTGTCAGATTCTAAGAATGATACATCTGTGCTGTAGCTTGGCTGCTGCAGCATATCATCCTCGCTCTTATTTGCACCAGTGACAATTGAAACCAACCCACCTAGAAAGGTCTTCAAATTGACTTTGGGACCTTCTTGCGTTGAAGCAATCGAATCTTCCCTTGAGTAAGCACCTGCTCGCGTTGAAGCAAATGGATCTTCCGTTGAGGAATACTCTGGAAAGTCTGGTTCGAATGATGGCTCATAAAGATAATCCTGAGTCGGATAGCTGCTTCCAGTAACTCTGTTTGCTAAGGAAGGCCCCTGATTGCGGCTGCTTTGAATTGTGGACAGGGAAGAGTACATCATTTCATTTGGAGTTCCCATGGAATCATCTAGAGTTTATGGCACAACAAAGAGACCACCTACAAGTGATAGGACATAAATTGTCAAAAAAAGAAAGACAGATGTAATCATGCAAGGAATAGAATAAAGAGATTAGCATGCCACACCCGTCAGAGTTCTCTGTTGGATTATCATATTATGAAATTCTTCTTGTGTGTAGTTCACAAACTTGCACTACTTTTCAGAGAATCATAGGCAACACTATATGAAGTACGCTACTGTCATATATGAAGTAAGCTGCTGTCATTCGAGTCCTATCCCATCTTGAACACTAAGAATTGGAATAGAGTCCATGAGCTCGCAATGGCACACGTTTGTGCCATAAAAAGCTGAAGGCATCCAGCTGAAATTAACCAAGACACAAGCAGTCAAAACAACTATGCCCGAGATTACTTCACAAATAGATACGACTATCATCATGCTAGCCGATTGCGCGTGGTACGGTCGCGACGAACAAATTCGGGGAACCCTAGATGTGGGAGCATCAGATGGGCCGATCACCCAGAGAAACGACAGATAGACCAATTCAAGGACCATTCAAGTCCGCGTCCCTACCCAAAACCAACGTATTCAGATCGCGCGAGCTACTACTCTGCCCCCGATGAAAAAATTATCACAAGGAGAAAAAGGAACAGCGAAGCTTACGCGCACAGGGATCGTAGGGGCCGTGCGGGCTCTCAGTCGTCAGTATCGTCGCGGAATCGGAGGAAGATGAATCAACTCCCCCGGCGGCGTCCTCGTCGAGGTGGGATTGGCTTCTTCCGGCGGCAAACGGCAGCGGGGACGATGGCGTTTGGAAGCAAGGTGGCTGTTTTTTGGGGATAAGTTATCGATGTTATCGGGTTTCAGTTTCCCAGACGGGTCCATGGGAGGATGGCGGTTAGCCTCAGATATGTGGGTCCCGGATTACGATAACGGGTTGAGAATTTTTATGGGCTTGCTAGTAATGCTGCCACACTGGGCCGACAGGGCCACGGTATTTGGGCTTGAATGCTTGGTTGGGCGGGCTTTTTTACTAGTACTACGGTGACGGTCTTGCCATGCAAAGGTAATATTTTTCTCTTCTAAAAGAAAAAGATAAATGTTTTCCTTTTTCTTGGAAAAATATCAATACATAAATATATTCCTCCTATAAAAATAGCTTATCATCTTATATCAAATCCAAAGAACAAATCTGGCTCAGTTAATATCATCTTGAGAGTTTTTTTTAGCGAATCGTATCATTTTGGGAGTTGAGATGCTGTAGCACGGCTGGCAAACTGTTTTTTAAGGTAACTGACAAACTGTTTTTGTGGCCGGTATAGTCAGAAAGCCAACATCTAAAACACAGAGCCATTTGTGCTATGGATTCAAATGATAAAAAAGAATCGACTTGCACCTTCAGATAAAAGTGATAAAGTACATACAAGTTCATTGATTCTACAGCTGCTACAGATCATTGATTTCAGTTCGATGACAATATTTCTCAAACACTGAACGAAACAACTTGTCTTATTTTTCCTGCAGTCTGCAGAAGAACAATCCATTCCAACGGCACATGACATTTTAAATGGATATTGCACCTCAAACAGCCAGCAAACAGTACATTCAAAATGGACACTGTTAGTCTAGATGCATTTTTTCCTGGTATCACATTTGAAGCGCCATACCGCCAGCTTGGAAACTGAATTATACATACGCATCAGGACCTTTGAGTTTACTCGAAAGATAATTTTCTTTCTCAACACTCAGGATGATGAAAAAATTTCATTCGGGGACAAAAACAATAATCTTATTTCTCAAACACTAGAGAGCTACTAACACCTTAGTAATTGGCAACCTGATCAATGTGTGCTACGAGTCATTTATCCATCTCCCAGATTATGCCACCATCCTCTGTCATGTAGCAATAAACAAGAATGAGATGGTTGCAAAAATGCACAAGCAGATTTTCTTTCAGATATAGTATCATTATACAGTTCATAAGACCATAGAGTGATCTCTTCTGCCATGTAGCATGACAACGCACCTTTGATCTTTTTGTTTATCCACACCTCAAGCAGCATTCCTGCGCCAACTCCAGCAGCGCATACTGCACCATAGAAGGCAAATGCAGAAGGTAAAGATCGTCGAGGCAGAAAATAACACTCAGGGACTTGTCTAATCTTCTTTGGAAGACGCTTCTTGACGAATGGTTGGCTCGATTCAGTCACTGCACCCCCAACTGTTTTCCAGTCCACATTCTTCAGCATATCCTTCGAGTCCTCGCTAGCCATTTTGAAGCTGTCTGTTCATAAATTCTAATCAGAACTGGATAACAAAACGGCATCATCATCGGACTCATATTTGGACCTTAAAGAATCAAATACATATTCTACAAAAATTACTAGGAACACCGAACAAACTAATAACCATCTCTTGTACTCCCTCCGTCCCCATTTAGTTATCGTTTTAGGTGTGGGCATGGGGATTAAGAATGGTGAAAAAGGTGGAATACGCTGAAAACGAGGAGGAGAGAGATAGAGAGGATGTATTGGAAATAGAGAAAGTTGTATTGTGAAGTGAGAATGACACATAAAAGGGAAAAACTTATGAACTCTAGGATGACAAATAATTGGGGACGGAGAGAGTAGTCAATTAGCACATTTGCTAACTAGGCTCCAGGTAGTCAGTGGATATGGGGAATAAATAAGCCAGGTATCTCCAGTGGCACTACAGATTCCTCTTTTCTGAAGCATAATGCCACCAGAATTAAACATTTTGCAGAACTCAGAGTAGATGAGGTGAAATGATGAAGCAATTCACCAGTATAATACCAAGGCCAAGCCTATAACCAGACTCCAGCATATGATTCTCTTTTTCATGGAACAACCAACTGTCTACATCACTGATTAGCCTAGTCCTATCTAATTTCTCTACACTGATAAAAAAATTGGCATAATCTCACAGTTATGAAATACAGCATACAGAAGCCGAATCAATACACCAGTGGAGCAGACATATCTACGGATCAATCCACAGCCATGGGGAGAGGTACGGACAAGGCATCCTGCGCTACCTGTAGATGAGAGAGAAATCCTGACCTGAGCGAAGTGAGCGGCGGCTGCTTTGTAGGTAGTGGAATAGCGCTTGGCGCAAGATTCGGCTGTTAGGCTGGTGGGGAAGGACTACGGCCGAGCCGGTGATGGGCGGCGAGTAGGGGGACGGCTGTGAGTTGGAGAGGCTGGCGGTGGAATGGACCGACGACGGCGAGTAGTGGGACGACTGCGGGCTTGCCGCCGGAGGAATTGGTCCGGGACTCCGTATCCGTCACCCATGTATCTTTTGGATTTGATTCTTTTTTGCAAGAAAAATAGCAGAACAATATGCTCTCCATCATTAAACCAAATTTCTATTTGCGAACTAAATCCATATAACCAATCTGATTATGCATTGGTCATTTTTTCACACAAAATGTGCTGTTTGGAGGCTGGTTCAACAGTTATTTTCTCGAGTCTAATGTTACGTATTTACTCAATCCATCTCAAAATAAGTATAATTTTTTTGACTTACATATCATTTATTTTATTCACGATATTTTTAATAATAAAATAAAAGTTCATATTTTTATAATATTAATGGTCAAACATTATGTTTAAAAATAAAAAATAATATTTATTATAGGATCAGGGAGTACAATTCAACTGAGAAAAAAGGAAGCAAATTTTCTGCCGTCCAAGCCGATGGAGGTAATGTTCGGAAAAATGAGTGCAAAAAAGGTCAGAGATAATCTCCTAGAGAAGACTACTCCATGATAACATTGTGTAGTGTCATATAGGATACCCTTTAGGCTGTGTGTGGCTGACTGAATCATTTCGGTTCCAAAGACCAAAACGAGTGAAACGATTCAAGGGTGAATCAGCTGAATCCTTTCTAGTTTAGGGTGAATCAGCTGAATAGTTTCTAGTTTTTGAGTTTCGCGGGTGAATCGCCTGGAACCGAGTTTCGCGGATGAATAGGATGTCTCGTATAGACTTGAAATTTTTAGAGAATTCAAAAATAGTTTTCTCTAAATTTTTTCAAAGTTGTTCTATTAAATTCGTCTTATCGAACTCTTTACGTAGGTGTCTTTCAAGTTATTCTTAAAGTTTTTTTAAGTTATTTTATTAGTTTTCAAAAAAAATTTAAAGTTATTTTATTAGTTTTTAAATTTTTTTAAAGTTGTTCTGTTATTTTTAGTATTAATACAAGAAGGAAGGGTATATTAATTATTTTCAATCTTCCTGCTTGCTTTATCGAATCCGAGTCACTAAAAATTTGTTAAACAGTTTCTAAACTGATTTTATTTTTAACTAAAAACGTTTCGACTGAAACTGAAATATTTCTGATTCTTGATAATCGGAATCGTACCAAACGCATCCTTAATTTGTATAATCAATCTTTCTATGTGAATTCACATCATTATATCATTTTACACCAACAGCGAGTAAATTTATTTCCTGAATTTTTTTTACAAATGCAGAGAGCAAAAATGTATATTTACATGCATGATGAAAATTCAAAACGTACTCACAAAAAACTGAAGAAGAGGCCTGCTCGCCCAAAAAAAAGCCCAAATAAAGGCCGTGGTCCTAAATCCACAAAACATCTGGGTTAGGGTTTGTATCCCAAACGCGGCGGCCTGTATAAATTATCGCATTCCCAACACCCTTCTCGATATCGTGCGCCGCCACCTCCCGCATCGTGCCGCCCTCTTCATCTTCCGGCTCCCTAGCGCACAGCGCACGGGCCGTAACCCCAGTCTCCGGCGGCGACGATGGCGGCGGCAGCGGCCGGTGCCCCCCGGGTGATGTCCCAGAAGGAGGAGGCCATCAAAATGATGCTCGCCGCGGACGTCCACCTCGGCACCAAGAACTGCGATTACCAAATGGAGCGCTACGTCTTCGAGCGCCGCACTGATGGTATGAGACGAATTCCCGCCCTGTCTTGTCACGGTCCGACTGTAATATCTAGTGCCGTCGCGTTGGATGGAGCCTTTGATACAGTATATCAGTTGTCTTGTATTTCTATATTGTTCGCATGGACGTACTTGCTGTAGTAAGAGTTACGACAAGAAGTTCAACGTGCGTAATTGCGTGGACCCTTAGGTTGGTGAAAATGTTCATAGACGAGTTTTGTTCAATCCTATGAAACGTTCTCCTCGGGCATTCTTTGAATGATGTAGAACAGGGGCGGACCCAGCCTATTTTAGTGGTGTCACGTGACACCAATGAACTTTGGTAATTTCCATTAGAAGTGCAACTTTATTAATAATTATTTGCTTGATGATACTAAATATGATGCAAGTGACGCTATTGAGTATTTTGTCTGCATCCGCTACTGATGTAGAATATCTCAGATTTAGGCTATTGTCATAGGTGCAAGGCTTCTCTAGCATGAAAATTTTGGATAGGTGTGGACCGTGATGTACAGAATATAGATGTAGTTCAAGAAAAACATTGCTATACAAAATATGTTCTCATGACTGAACAATTCACTAGCTTACTGCAAGTTAATACTGGCATTTCTACTCCCTATCCCACAGGTATTTACATCATTAACCTTGGACAGACCTGGGAGAAGCTTCAGTTGGCTGCGAGGGTCATTGTCGCAATTGAGAACCCACAGGATATCATAGTGCAGTCTGCTAGGCCTTATGGCCAGAGGGCTGTCCTCAAGTTTGCACAGTACACTGGTGCTCATGCCATTGCTGGCAGGCATACTCCTGGTACATTTACCAACCAGTTGCAAACCTCATTCAGTGAGCCACGCCTTCTTATCCTGACTGACCCTAGGACTGATCATCAGGTAAAGATTCTGTTGAAGTAGTTTGTAACTTGGTTTATCAATCAAGGTCTATTAAATCTGCTTATGAAACTGTCTACAGCCCATTAAGGAGTCAGCTCTTGGAAATATTCCCACCATTGCTTTCTGTGACACGGATTCACCTATGCGCTATGTCGATATTGGCATTCCCGCAAACAACAAGGGAAAGCAGAGCATCGGTTGTTTGTTCTGGTTGCTTGCCAGGATGGTCCTGCAGATGCGTGGTACAATTCTTCCCGGACACAAGTGGGATGTCATGGTAAATTTACATATTCCAAACTGTCATCCTTCATGCAAATGTTTGGCTTTTATAAGGTGTAACATATGTTCCATTGATATCTAACCCTGCCTTTTGTTGCTTGTAGGTTGATCTATTCTTCTACAGGGACCCAGAGGAAGCAAAGGAGCTGGAGGAAGAAGAAGCCATTGTTGCTCCTGACTACGGTGCAGTTGCCGAATTTTCTGCCCCGGCAGGAGATACCTGGGGTGGTGAATGGGGAGCTGGTGAAGCTGCCCCTGCCCCTGCCCCTGCACAAGCTGCGGTTGAATGGACAGCTGCTTCAGGTTTTTCTTTTCTTTCACGTCAATTATTAAAATTTAAGTGCCTGCCAAAGGGGGTTCTACCTTGGTTACGTATTTCCAATATTACGTAGTTTGAATAGCATGTTCAATTCTGTGCGCAAAGAATTGGACATTACTTGGTTTAAGCTTGAAGCTGACATCACCTTAAGTTCTATCTATTTTTTTATTAAACACGGTTTGATGAGACATGGAGTACTCCAGGTTACTAATGGTGTATTTTTGAATTGCAGCTCCGGCTGATGGTGTGTGGGATGCGGCTGCTGCACCTCCTGCTGCCGCCCCTGGATGGGAACCCATTGCCGCACCTGTCGCACCCACTCCTAACTGGGAGTAGAAGAGTATTCACGCATGGCTGATGCGTTGAAGGCTGAGTTACTTGTACTCGAAATTTGTTGGTAGACACTTCTTGAGTAGCTTGAATTTTTGCAGTACGAGTTAATGTTAGATGCAAGCCAATTTTGTGTTCTTGACTCTGCTGGGAAGGAGAGTAACCCGACCTTTCTGTTACAATCATGGATAGCTTTGATTATAAGCGCAATTTGAGAACAAATGTATCTCTTCGGCATAGTTGTCCGTTTTGCTTGCTCTCATCTTTTTGCTGCCCTCTTGACGCATCAGGATCGTCTGATGGTTCTGATTAACTTGTACGGAGTATTTCCTTAGTGAAAGCTTGTACTTCTGGAAACTTTTGGTTGGATTCTGGCTCATTTCGGGGATTGTTTCAAAAGCTGGATTTCGTAGTTTCGGAGATCCGTCATGTGGGCCGAAATCGGTAGCAAACTTTCACGGATCGTTTGACAAGTTTTCTGTCGCTTATTTCGCGAGCGATCAGTGCCATCTCCGCAAGAGCAGAGGAGTGCACACGACGCGCCCTGGCTCTGGATGGCCGGCTCGTCGGTCACAGCAGGGGATTTCACCGACGCTCCAGCAGGAGCAGCCGCAGTGCGCCATGGCGAGCTCGAGCTCCGCGTTGAGCATCTCGATCACGTGCTCGCCCCGCCGCCCCGGCCTCCTCTCTCGCTGCCAGCCCGTAGAACACCGGCCTCCCCACCTGCAAATCCAACACAACCCAATCGTCAGAGCCATTCCGTTCCATGACCGCCCGCGCGCCGGCTGCCGAGAACACGTCGGTGCCCCGCCGTCCCCCAGCACTGGCACGGCCCCGCCCACCGCCTTAACAACTTGCGACTTCCACAATTCGTCATGGCTGACACCCCGCACTCGCACTCGCAGTAAACTGCCTGTGCGTGGCGCACATGGCTCCCCCGCCGCGCATGTCAGGAGGTAAGGTAAATGTGGCGTTGTTCGTCACTCTCTAAAGGCACGGCCGGCAGGTCGCCAGAATCTTACCTCCTCGAGCACGGGGATGGTGGCCGGCGGGTAGTCCAGCTGCCGCGCGCCGTGGTTGGGCCATCAAAACGCCCGTAACAGAGCGCAGAGTCAGAGCATGCTGATGACTGATACGGTAATACCGCCAGGTTACCAGTACGAGTCCGACCCAAGATTAACGCGTAACCACGGCGGCGACTGTCAGCACCAGTGGTTACGCCAGTTCACTACCGTCCTCGACGACGACGAGGACGACGTCCTTGAGCAGGGCCTGTAGGGTCGTTATGGTTATTGACTTGAGCCACTCCACGTAGTGCATGCCCAAAAAAAAAAAAAAAAACAGCCGTTTGATCACCAGCAGGACTACTGTCTACTGAATGAACAGGTGAATGCAGATGAGATTCAGTTACGCAGTTATCCTCGGCCGCAGGAGGACCATCAAGCTCTCGCTCGTGCAAGTACTGATGCAATTCAAGGCCAGTGTCCTCGTGGCAGGACGGGAGTAGGTCGCCGTCGTTATTCTGGAATCTGGGAGCAGGTTTTTGGCCTGGGATTCGCCGCCCTAGAGCCTGAATCAGGCAGCCGGACGCAGACTCGTCCTTGCTTCGCCATGAGGCCCATGACTGTTCCTGAAGTTGGTTGCTCCTGAAAGCAAATCACGAATCGTAAGAGTAAATTTTTCTATAAAATTGAACTGGTTGTTATGAAATTTTTTTATATTCTACTATGAAATCCCTGGTTTTGAAAAAGTCCTAGTTTCTTTTCTTTTTAGCTTGAAAGACAGAAAGAGCCCTAGTTCTATGGGTGCCGGAGAACATGCTAGTGCTGTGCGATTCAAGATCAAGAGATAGTTCAAAGAATTTATGGGCCGCTCTTTATGTACCTTCGATGACAAGGACGGATCCAGCTTGGACTTTGGGCTAGCCGCCTCCCTGAAGATCAAGATGACAAGAAAATACGCTTTCAGGCTATCAGCCTTCAGTATTTCAGATGGGAGGAAAAAGAGGTCTGAATCAAGGCTCCTGTTGGACAGGCGATCCACTCCCAGCGTGAAGATCATCGTCAAATGACATTAACCATTCAAGGTTCACCAACCGTGGAGCAATCATCCTGCGTGGACAGTCAGATCAGTTTCATACGTAACATCTGAAACGAAAAGGAAAGACTTTATTTGGCATCCCGATATATAAGTCTCAGAGATATATATTTCAGACCTCGCTGAAATTTATCTGCTAGTTACTAAAGTTAATTAGGACCAAACCATAAACACTCTTTATCCCAAAGAAACCACAACACTGTCTGCTGCATAGGCTAATCGAACCGATATATGCATAGGCTAATCGAACCGATATACTCAGAAAACACAGGGAAGTTCAGATGGCCCCATTTGAATCATTCATCGTTAGCTTGTGCTCATCCTCGCATAAATGAACTGCATGTGACGCCTGCTGAAAGAGCGGAGCGATCCATGGAGCCCCTAGACACAACTGAAAGGAGGCCCCAGTGAAATCAAGATAAGCCCCAAATCGGGGGAACAGCGGATTACTGTTCAATAATTTTGTTGTGCACAGCGGAAAGCATTCAAGGTTCGCAGTAGTAATAACATGTAACATGGCCATCTACGTAGGGTTCCACAGAAATGAAGGCAGGACTGGTAGATACACCGAGTAGTTGAGGGAACAGCAAATGGGAGAGATAAAAATGAGGAAGAAACCTCCTCTCTGGCCTCACGATTGGAGCAGGAAACTGAAAGCGAAAACCTCATGCAGGAACGGATTGGGTGTGCTTCTCTGAGGACTGCCTTGCAATCGTATCTTGCAAAGGATCAAGGCCTAGGGGCATCACTGTCAGAATCCCTAACCGCCGAGAGGGAGAAGACGATGAACACACGCGATGATTTTGCTGCTGCAAAGCTGCAACGTTTTCAGTTGCTTTCTATCTCTATTTAAAGGAAATACAAGCAGCTTTACATGGTAACTAAGGACCGAGAAAATCACGGCACGCTCGTGATCGACCACTGCCATCCCAGCACCCTAGGCCATGTCGTGAAGAGCACGCAGCATGCGCATCACGCGCGGTCAGCTGGAGAGAGATCGCGCACTGATCTTCTTCCTAAGAATAGAAGCACTATACTGGGCTTACTATAACAATCTACCTAAACTAAATTCTTCATGCCGATGTCGCCACGAAGCTCCTGGAACCGAACGCGCCCAAGCGCTTTAGTGAGAATGTTGCCCAGCTGCAGTTCAGTGCCAACGAACTCGACGTCGGTCAGCTTCCTGTCGCAGCACTCCCAGATGAAGTGGAATTTCACATCAATATGCTTACTCCGATCATGGTGCACAGTATTCTTCATCAACGCGATGGCGGACTTGTTGTCCACCTTGAGCTTGGGTGCGAGGACGGCTCCTCCGACGAGCTCAGCCAGCAAGCGCGCCAGCCAAACTACTTCGCACGCAGCTCCAGTAGCCGCGATGTATTCCGCCTCGCAGGACGACAGCGCAACCACCTTTTGTTTCGCCGACTGCCATGCAATCGGCCCACCGGCAAGGAAGAAGATGAGACCGCTTGTGCTTTTTCGATCATTAACGTCGCCTGCTAGATCGCTGTCGGAGTAGCCTAGCAGCCGAGGCACTGCTCCTTTCTTTCCTCTCGGATGGTAGTGCACACCCCAGTGCACCGTGCCCGCCACGTAGCGGAGGACGCGCTTCACAGCTGCCAGATGCTCTTGCCGCGGCGCCTCCATGAATCGGCTGAGGTAGCCCACCACGTACGCTAGGTCCGGCCTGGAATTGCACAGGTACCTCAGGCTGCCAATGAGGTTGCGGTACTCGGTGGCGTCCACACTTGGCGTTGAGCCCTCCTTCAGAAGCTTCAGCTTCGTCTCTATGGGCGTGGCGCTCGCATTGCAACCTGCCAGCCCAGCCTTCTCGAGGATCTTGGTGGCGTAGGCACTTTAGCGCAGTGTGATCCCATGAGCTCCTTGGGTGACCTCGAGGCCAAGGTAGTAGGAGAGGAGCCCAAGATCACTCATGCGGAAGGTGTTCAGCATCTGTTTCTTGAACCTCCCCACGACATCTGCGTCTCCTCCAGTGATGATAAGATCATCAACGTACACGCCTATGATTAGGCGCCCTTCTCCTTTGCCACGGGTGTACATCCCGTGTTCGTTGACGCAGCGCGTGAACCTGAGTGACAGCAGCTCGGCATCAAGCTTCTGGTTCCATGCGCGTGGAGCCCGACGGAGGCCGTAGAGTGCCTTGTGAAGCCGGAGCACCTTGTGAGTGTGCTTGTCGTCGACGAAGCCAGGAGGTTGCTGGACGTAGACTTCCTCCTAGAGCTCTCCATTCAAGAACGCCGACTTGACGTCCATGTGATGGACGCCCCACCCGTAGTGCGCCGCGATGGCGATGACCAGCCGCATCGACTCCAGTCGAGCGACCGGCGCGTACACTTCCTCGAAGTCGATGCCGAGACACTGCACATAGCCTTTGGCGACGAGGCAGGCTTTGTACTTGACGATGCCGCCGTTCTCATCGCGCTTAACCTTGTACACCCATTTCAAACCGATGGCTCGGTGTCCGGGCGGAAGTTCGACCAGCGACCATGTTTCATTGTCGCGGATCGACTTCATCTCCTCCTCCATTGCAGCAACCCAGTTGGGGTCGCTGTCGGCTTCTTTCAGCGACCTGGGCTCCTCCACGCTCACTGCGTGCATTTCAGCCTCCACCGCGTCGCGGAGTGCCAGTCCGGGTGCTGCATCCATGCCAAGGATGTTGTCCAACGTCCGGTACCGGTGCTCCCCCTCCTCATCATCATCAGCATCAAGGTTTGGATCAGTGGTGAGCGGTGTCGCGAACTCGACCTGCGTCCCAGCCATCAGTGGCGTCGAGAACGGCGATGCAGGTGGCGGTGAGCTCGGTGCACCAGGTGACGACGAGCGCGACGCGGAGGGTGGTGAGAAAGCCGGCGTGCGCTGCTCAAGAGACTTCGGCTCTTGGGCCAGCGCCTCGACACGTTGGCGCCGCAGTTCGTAGTCGATCGCGATGGTGAAGGGGTGCTCGTTGATGGCGACCGAGGCGTCTCCCCAGTCCCAACGCGCGCCCTCGTTGAAGGTGGCGTCACGGGAGACTTGGACGCGCTCGGTGACGGGGTCGTAGAAGCGGTACGCCTTTGATCCGTCCTGGTAGCCAATGAAGACAACCTTTTGCCGCGATCGTCGAGCTTGCTGAGATGCGGGTGCAGGCGCTTGATGTAGGCGACACACCCGAACACTTTGAGGAAGTGCACGGGCGGCTTCTTCCCGTACCACGCCTGGTACAGGGTCATCTCGTCGAGCGCGCTGGTGGGCGCCCGGTTGAGGAGGAACACGGCGGTGTGCACCGCCTCTCCCCAGAAGTGGCCCGGCATGTCCCGCGCGCGCAGGATGCTCCTCGCCATCGCCACGACCATCTGGTTTCGACGTTCCACCACGCCGTTCTGTTGTGGCGCGTATGGGGCTGAGTGATGACGCTGGACGCCCTCTCCTGCACAGTACTCACCGAATTCAACTGAGGTGAACTCACCACCGTTGTCGGTGTGGAGTACCTTCAATTTCTTGCTGGTTTCGCGCTCAACGCGTGCTTGGAACGTCATGATCGCCGCCGGTGCATCCGCCTTTGAGCGCAAAAGTGTGAGCCACATGTAGCGGCTCATGTCATCGACGAGCAGCAAGAAGTAGCGTTCCCGGCCGGTGTTGATGGCGAAATCGGGCCGCAAAGGTCACCATGGACCAGTTCAAGCTCCTCCTGAGCCTGGTACTTGGCGGCCTTGGGGAACGACATCCTCTTATGCTTTGCCAGGACGCAGTCCTCGCAGACTTGATCTACGTGGTCGATCGTCGGTAGTCCTCGCACCATGTCCGCACGCCCGAGCTTACGCAGTGCCTGGAAGTTGAGGTGACCATACTGCTCATGCCAGCGCGACGCCACGTTGCCGACACGCGCGGTGAGGCACACCGGAGCGGCGATGTTCATGTCGAGGAAGTAGAGCCGGCTCGGTGATCGGTGCACCTTCGCTAGCAGTTGCCGCTCCAGGTCGAAGAGGCGCAGTATGCCCGACTCGATGTCGACCTTGAACCCGTTCTCATCCATCTGGCCGAGACTGATGATATTCGTGGTGAGGCGCGGGATGTAGTAGACCCCATCTAGTCGACGGTGTTCGCCGGACTTGCAGGCGACGAGCACAGTGCCCTTGCCCTGGATGTCGACCACCGATCCGTCCCCGAACTTGACGGTGCCGGTGACGCCGGTGTTCAGCTCGGCGAAGACAATGCGTGTACCTATCATGTGGTTCGTGGCCCCGGTGTCCAGTACCCAGCGGCGAGACATCACGGCCTCCTTCTCTTCCTCACTGAGGTGGAGGAGCACCTTCGGTTCGACGAGGTGGATACGCGCTTGTGGCTCAACGACGGGCGGCGACGACCTGGGGTGGCAGCATGACACAGACGCTGCGATTACCTCGGCGTCCGCGGCGATGTACATCAGCGCGTGCTCATCCTCCTCAGCCTGCGCGACATGTGCCGCGCCCTTTTTCTTCTCGCGGCAATCCTTGGCCCAATGGCCGGACTTGCCACAGTTGCTGCAGAGGGTACCGGGTGGTGGCCTCCTGCCACTGGCGTTCCTGGCGCCTGTATTCTGGCCATCACGGCCGTCACGCGTCAAGGATCCCGCACCGCCGCGACCGCGTCTGCGCCCTCGGCGCTTCTCGCGGTTGCTGGGGCCACCGCTGCCACCGGAGTTCTTTTGCTCACGGCGCGCTTTTCGGCGGGCCTCCCAGTCCTCCTCGCAGAGCATCAGGCGCCCCATGGCGTCCGTGACCTCTTTGGGCTTGGCGCGCTCCTCGAACACGCGCAGCCGTCCGACCACCTCCTCGATGGTGACCTTGTTCAGGTCAAAGAACATCTCGAGGGAGACGGCGGCTTGGTTCAGCCTTTCAGGGACCACCTGCAGCAATTTCTTCACTACCTCAGCGTCGGTGATGTTGTCGCCGAGGGAGCGGAGGTTGGTGGCGAGCGCGGTGATGCGGATGCCGAACTCGTTGACGCTCTCCCCTTCCTTGAAGGAGAGTTACCGAATTCCCAGCGGAGCTGCTGTGCGCTGGCGTCGCGCGCGCGTTCGTCGCCGATCCACAAGTTCTTGACCGCGTCCCACGCCTCTTTCACCGTGCGCTTGACGGCGAGGGTGCTCCAGAGCTCGGAGGGTACCGAGCGCAGGAGCCCGGCCATTGCCTGTCAGTCGTCGTGGTACTCATCTTCGTCGGGGTTCTCGGCGATGCCATGGTGGACGGCGTCCCAAACTCTGAGGGTCTGGAAGTTTACCTCCATGACCAATGCCCATTCCGGATAGTTGGTCCGGGTCAACATCGGCCATGCGACGTTTGCTGATGGTCGCTCAACGATGCGCTTGACGACGCGCGACCCGGCGTCCCGGTTGCGTGAGCGGCGGCTGTGAGAGCGGCCGCGGCGACGTGGCGGCGAGTTCGACGGCTGGACCTTCTTCTCGCCAGAGGCATCACCAGTCAGCAGCTTCTTGGATGGTGACTGCAACGTGGTGACGTCGGAACCTGGCTCCGATACCAATTATCATAATCCCGCGAGAGGGAGAAGACGATGAACACGCGATGATTTTGCTGCTACAAAGCTGCAACGTTTTCAGTTGCTTTCTATCTTTATTTAAAAGAAATACAAACAGCTTTAAATGGTAACTAAGGACCGAAAAAATCACAGCACGCTTGTGATCGATCACTGCCATCCCAGCGCCCTGGGCCGTGCCGCGAAGAGCACGCAGCATGCGCGTCTTGCGCGGTCAGCTAGAGAGAGATCGTGTACTGATATAGAAGCACTATCCTGAGCTTACTATAACAATCACATTTCGCCAGATGATAGGCTGAACAAGGAGCAGGATAGGCAGCATTTTTTTTTTTGCTGAACAAAGTCACTGTGCCAGTATTTCATTACTCCAAACGTGTGTCCTTGGCACTAACAGATTTTTTTGTCGAATGCGATGCATTTAATCCAGTACTACTGTACTACTCCGACGTGCTCAGAGGGCCATGATTCACAAATCATCAGCCTGTCACAGAGCTGCCTGCAGACTTCAGAATTCAGTGCTAGGAGTAGTAGTGTGTTCGGGGACTGAATATCCGTCAGGCAAGGAAAACTACTCCCACAACACTCCTGCATTGGAAATTCAGAAAAAAAAAATCTAACCAAACCTGTACAAATTCAGCGAATGTCAGTTTACCAGCAGCAAAACAAAAGTTCAGATAAAGCTGTCACTTTCCACTGGGCATGCATGCATGGACCCTCGTCACCGTGATACAAATGGCCAGCAGCCATTGGACCATGTGTTAGCTGTTCAACATTCTCCACAGCACAGCACTCCTAGCAATCTCCATGTGCCCTGCGTACGTTCCGACGTCGCAAAATTGGAGAGACACATCTTTTCAAAGTTCAAACCCACGTCTGCGTACGACTGAACAGCGCGCGCTCCTCCTTGCTCCTACCATGTGCGAGGCTTTGCCTCGCCCACGTTTATCAGTTACTACTCCGATCGATCCCGGTGCATGCAGAAAGTTAAGAGATTGTCATTAATCCGGCACCCCGATCGATGACGGATATATACGACCATCAGCTGCTCGAAAATATCCTCCTCAACCGATCGATCGGTCGGTCGGTCGACAAGGCCTCTGCGCTTACAGTCTCGCACTGACGAAGATCCCGATCCATGGCGCGGCGTGCATCAATGGTGAGACTGTGTCGGCGTTCGCAGGAGCAAGCATGTGAGCTGCTGGTGCTCGGTTCGTGCTTGTGGTCACTATGGCGCGCAGGCAATGGAACAGTGAAACTTACTTTTAACATCAATTTTTACCATTCGTTTTATTAAAATTTATTTTGATAAATAATATATTATATATTTTGTTATAATTTGATTTATCATTAGAGTTATTTGAATCATAATTTAAAATCTTACACATTTGAACTAATTTTTAAATAAGACGAATAGTTAAAATTTATATTTGAAATCAATTTAAAAACAGAGAGAGTAGCCTCTAGAATATTTTTAGGTTGTAAAAAACATTATGGTTTTTGTTTTGTCATCTCTTATAACACTATACCACAGTCTACAATTAACAACTGAAGTCAGTTGTTAAAAATCGACATATAGCGTCGAAAGATCAGTCGTTAAATATTTTAAACAGACAATTCGTCGTTATTTTCAATTTTAGCAACCAACCGCCTATCATTGTAATTATTTCAAAATACTCTCTGACGGTCGCTATAAATCAATTTTAGCAACCAACCTTCCATTAAAAATTGAAATCTAAGCGGGCCGGAAAAAAAATTCCCGGCCCGCCAATAGCCAGTCCATTTCCCCATCTCTCTCGCCCAACACTAATCCCTACTCTCCCACACGCGCGCCTGCCGAAACCCAGCAGCCACACCGCCCATCCTCCACCGCGCCGCCCCTCCAGTGCCGCCGCGCTGCCCCGCTCCGGCGGCTGGGCCCTCACGTGCCCTTCCCGCACGGCGGCCGCGCTCTTCCTGCGTGGTAGCTGCGCCCTCGCGTGCCCTTCCCCGCACGGCGGCCACGCCCCTACGTGCCCTGGCCACGCACGGCGGCCTGCCCCGTACGCCCCAGCTGCCATGAGCTCGAGCCTGCTCCGCGCGCCGGCGTCCACGCGCCCTTCCTGCACCACACATCCGCAGCCGCGTGCCCCTGCCTGCCCCCTACCACAGATCTGCCCAGCCCCCACTCCCTCACCCTCAGCATCTTCATTGCAAGCTATGGATTATCTGCTTCGAATTTCTCATTTTTTTCTTTCAGAGATTTCACTAATCCATCATTACCTATGGAACAACGTTCAAGGAGCTCCCAGGTTGGGTTATGCTTTTCTTGTCAATGCCTTTTCCTTGACCATTTTGGTGCTCTAATACTAAATAGTTCATTTTCTTGAAGCAGCAAGGTTACCCAGATCCAACCGGTCTCTTTGCCTTCCAACAGCTTGGAGGTAGTGCACTTGAACTTTTGTTACTTTGATTGTTTGTATCTCATTGTATTTTTTCCGTAAAAGGTTCCTGATGTTACCTTCCCTTTATTTGGTTTGCAGCTTCATATGCTGAGGTTGGTGTCTGAATGATTTCTTTGGTGATGTTGGTTGAGCAGCAAATTCATTAGCTAAGTATTTTTGCTGTATGATTGTGGCTTATTCTATTCCTTTGAACACTAATACAAAGCATTTGCATTTGGTACATCTAGATGGGAAGATCTGCAATGATTGCAGCTGCATTTGGTGAAAGTTTACCCCGTGGATCTATTTTCCAGTGACAGGATCATTTTGCTATCCTCATTTGTTTGTTTGTATTACAGAATCATGAGTGTAGCGGTTTTAATTTTTTGAACTGGGCACTTAATAGGTACACAGTACTTTTCATTTGTGATCAAATTTGTGTCACTACATTGCGTACTTCTCTTGATCCAATTTGCAGCACTACACACAAAGGTATGTTCTTGCAAATGTGAAGTTAGTTTTTTTTACACTGACAGGTGGACATGTACAAGCAACACATACACTGTATGGATTGTTTTTTTATCTTACCACTTACCTATCATGTCCTTACCACTAATTAGGGAAGAACTCATGAGTGCTAAAATATGCAACTACATCTTCTTTCTTTCAGTTATCACTAATTAGACAAGAACAATCAAAGTCATGACTCATGGGATGGACATTACTAAGAGTAAGACAGTCTTATAATTTTTCCTTCTTAGTTTTTTGTTTCTCTTTTTACAAATTTGGTTTTATATTTACAAGTTGTGTG
>BCLH01000232.1:196467-214114 GCA_001602315.1 Zoysia pacifica
CTATTTTGGGGTATCTGAAGTTTCTGATACTACAGGCTGGCAATAAGCACAAGTATAAATCATTTTGGGGTAAGTTCAAATATTACAACGCATACACTGGTAAAATTCTTTTCAATCCGCAGCACTAGTGTTCCTATTATTAATTTCAATCCCCAATTCTAGTGTTCCTAGTATTTAAATCCTTTTACTTCCGAATGATAAATTTTACATGCTTATCTAGACTAATAATGTACAAGAGATTATCTCAAGGGGAAAGAAAAAGATAGGCAAGAATACTTACAATTTACTTCATTGTCCCTCTGTTATCTTGATATTGCACAATCTTACTCTGATGTTCTGAGAAAACTTTACTCCCAGCCTGATGCATATGGACTTTTATTTTCAGGTGGGAGTTAATAGCTAGAAGGAGCCTGACGCATGCAAATAGAGATTAGATTAAAGTGCTCATGGTGTATTGTTTTAGACATCCTAGTTAGAGATGAAAATTTTTGTAAGGACTCTCTAGGGATCGATCATTTTGTAAAGAGTACAAGCAAATCATGAGTTGTGGTATGTCAAATTTTGATGGTTCTAATATAAATTGAGCTTTGTTCAGTATATATGTGTTCATAAGTGTGCATTGTTACATGTTTGACTGATTTGTTGATTGCTGATATGATTAATGTTTATAGTTGGACTGCCTGCTATTTGGCTCGGGATTGAATGGTAATTGATTGTTAGTTGCTATAAGTATCTTATAGCGTCAGGCAGTCTGTTGCTATATATATATTTTATAGCATCTAACGGTCGGTTGTTACAAGTGGTTGGTTGCTAAAACCTTATAGCGACGTCACTGTCAACGACAGATTGGATCGGTTGTTAAAAGTTTTTAACCGATCGACCGTCGGCTTTTAATGACAAAAAAACAGTCATTATATATGGGCTATGGTACAGTGTAAATTGATGCGATGCAAATACATTTTATATCACTGTCCTTACAACGACTTATTATCCCTGACTTCGTGCCACCATGCAATCAACTGCACGAAGTCAATCCCCTCTGCCACATGCTCTGTGTAACTAAGTTTGTAAAAATTAAAATAATAATTTTATTTCATTTCTAGATCCCACCGCGGGAGTCTGACAAATTGGCCCATCTACTCTCACATGTCCACGAACACAAAACCTCACCCAAAATCTGCTCGCTATCCTTTATGTAAGGCCAGAGCCCTGCCAAAATATTCCAAAATAAGGGTACCAATTCTCACTATTTCTTTAACGTAGTAAACAAAACAAATCTCTCTGTATACATACAAACAGAGAATCTCTCTCTCTAGTCTTACCTACTAGCCAAAACAAAAAACAAAAATTCACTGTCAGTAGAAAACAAATCCCCAAGCCTTCAAGCCTCGATTATTCTATTCCTACGACCCTTGTCCTCACCCTCCCACGATCGCATCTTCAGTAACCATCCTTCGAAGTCTAAACCTCTCAAAATCCTTTGAATTATGCTCTATAATTCTCTGAATCTCTCAAACCAGGTGGGCCAAAATGCAGACAAATAATATTTAGAACCCACCCCCCCCCCCCCCCCCCGCGCAGAAAATCTCCCATTTTCTCCTATAACATCCCGAAGCCCCTGCCTTCTTCCTCCAGTCTCCCCCTCTCCACAGCTCGCGGCGAGCACTCGACAGTCGACACTGCCAGTGGCGACTCCGGCCCCTTCGATGCGCGCAAGCTGCCGTCTTTCCTCGTGAGATCGGCGCGCATCTGCCGCTCGCTTCCTCTTCCAACCCATTCCTCCGGCTCCGGCACATCACCGTTTCGCGCCGGCATCTCACGCTTTCTCCCGGTTTCCTGACCCTCCGCCGTTCTCGGACGCCTTCATCCGCCGCGCGCGCACCGGTGCTTTTCCGGCACTGAATCGGAGGTATCCGCGCGACCCCGTCGCGCGCGCGGGATCCAGCGGACCGGGAGCGGGGAAGGGACAGTGACGCCGGGGGCGGGCAATGGCGGCCGTGGCGGCCCCGCTCTGCATGAGGCACGCCGCAGCGGCCTGCGAAGCCGATGAGCACAAGCCGAAGCACTGCTGCGGCGCCGGACGCGGAGGCGTGATGTTCGGCCAGCGCCGCCATCCCGGCGCGCGGCGGCGTGGCGCGGCGCGTTCTGGTGAGTCGACACGCATTCGCTCATTCCGTTTCTGGATCATCGGACGACCGTACACGCGAATCCGAGTGGAAATTTTCAGAGCATCGGTTGTATCGCCCGGGGTAAAGGTGCCAGTTTTATCCTGTATGGGCGCCAGGGCTCACGTTGTGCGTGCGTTGTCCGTGATGCCAGTGTTGAATTATTCCCCGGATTGTGCTAAGGATCTTGGTATAGTGCGCTGTAGTGTATTCCCCTGCTCGTGCTTGGGACGCATTTCCTTGTGGTTACTGGTGAAATGGTGGCCTTAACATCATTTTCATTATGCTTGGCTGGCTCTGCCTGTTTGCATATGCTAGTAGCACATGTTTTGTTTTACTTGTATAGAATGGACCTGAGCTACTACGAAGTAGGAGTATCAAACTCCAAAATGCTTATCAATTGGCCACTCTGAGATCAACTATGTGTCGTGTGGTTTAACTCTTGATGCCATCATTTGAATAGTCAAGCAAACTTTTCTACTCCTACTCAGCTTATTTGGCATGACCAAGTTTGTCCTGTCCCATGGGCACCTCTGATAACCTCGTGTATATGCGTCTAGAGCATCTTATTTACATGCCTCTTCAATTTGCCTTTTATTTGTTGTATTTTTTTCATTCAAATCAATCAAATCAAGGATCTCACAAAAAAAATATGGTTTACAGGAATGACCATGGCTGTTGCGTTGCAAGCTGAAAGAGGTATTATCGAAAAGAAAATACCTGATATTAAACAAAGGAGGGTAGTTGTCACTGGCATGGGTGTGGTGACACCATTGGGCCATGATCCCGATGTGTTTTACAAAAATCTTCTTGATGGTGTTAGTGGAATAAGCGAGATAGAGAGATTTGACTGCTCCAACTTTCCCACGGTAATACAAAACTTATGATTTCCCTCAATTTATAGGATGGCACCTCTGCCAGTCCTGTGTTTTGATCTAATATTTGCGCACAATGATTGATACTTGGACTTTAATACAGAGAATTGCAGGAGAGATAAAATCCTTTTCTACAGACGGTTGGGTTGCGCCTAAGCTTGCTAAGCGGATGGACAAATTTATGCTGTACCTGATAACTGCTGGGAAGAAGGCATTAGAAAATGGTGGGCTTACTGAAGATATTATGAATGAGTTGGACAAAACCAGATGTGGGGTTCTTGTGGGTTCTGCAATGGGTGGCATGAAGGTTTGTTTGTCAGTACAATAATATAATTTATATCTCAACGAATTATTTGTAGGGAAGGGGAGCCCTAGCGCAGCGGTAAAGCTATTGCTTTGTGACTATGAGGTCACTGGTTTGACTACTGGAAACAACCTCTTACATAAATGCAGGGAAAGGCTGCATACAAAAGATCCAAAGTGTTTGGACCCTTCCTCGAAACCTGCACAAGCAGGAGCTACATGCACCGGGCTCCTCTTTTTAATGAATTATTATTTGTAGTCATTAGTTTCCCATAGTTTCTTACAAGTTACACTGCAATGTAAAGCAGGTTTTTAACGATGCGATTGAAGCACTGAGGGTCTCTTACAAGAAAATGAACCCATTTTGTGTTCCCTTTGCAACTACAAATATGGGCTCTGCAATCCTTGCAATGGATCTGGTGCGATCTAATATGTCCTTTCATTCTTTTGTGCGATTTTTGCATGTAGTAACAGTAACCATGGTTCTCAATGGCTCGCATTTTACATGATTAACAGGGATGGATGGGGCCAAACTATTCTATTTCCACCGCTTGTGCGACCAGTAACTTTTGTATCCTCAATGCAGCAAATCACATTAGAAGAGGGGAAGCTGTAAGTAGCTTAATCTTAACATGTTCTCTTCTGTAAATACATCTTGTTTTTGACCTTATTTTCAACGTTTTTAGGATGTCATGCTATGCGGTGGTTCTGATGCACCGCTTATCCCAATTGGTAAGGGCTCTAATTCTTTATTGTTTCAAATCCGTTTTTCCATAGTTTATTTTGGTTCTTTGCAGTTTCATGTGTTTCTTTACATGCAGGATTGGGAGGTTTTGTGGCATGCAGAGCTCTTTCACAGAGAAACAATGACCCAACAAAAGCTTCCCGGCCCTGGGATGTGGTTAGTATATTTAGCTGTGCAAAACCTCATTTCGTCACTTTAGCCAAATGCTTTACTTTATGCATATTCTCCCAGCCTAATTTTCTTTCCAAAAGATAAGTTTCATGACTAAATTCAGTATGGTAAATTTATTGCCTAAATTTAGTGGATCATAATTGTCATCATTTTGTACATCCCAAAAAGGCACCACCCTATGAACTTTGCAGGCTTAGCTTGATCCACGTGCTGTGAAAGATTGTGATTTGTCTTTTGCATTACAGGACCGTGATGGTTTTGTTATGGGGGAAGGAGCCGGTGTTCTCGTATTGGAAGAACTTGAACATGCTAAGGTTTTTCAATCCTGCTGTTTGTTTCCAGTTGGGTCACCTGATATTTTGTGCAAATATCATATCTTTTTTTTCCTGATATATGTGCATGTTTCTCCAGGAAAGGGGTGCAAAAATATATGCTGAGTTTCTCGGTGGAAGCTTCACTTGTGATGCGTACCACATGACTGAGCCACACCCTGAAGGTAGATCTATATCTTAACATTGTTGTGCCCAGCTTTTTTGCTAACTCATTTTGATGCTAATATTTTCATTGATTCAATGTCAGGAAGAGGGATTACTCTCTGCATCGAAAAGGCACTAGATGATGCAGGGGTATCAAGCAAAGAAATCAACTATGTCAATGCACATGCAACATCTACACAATCGGGTGACTTGAAGGAGTTTGAGGCTATTGCACGGTGTTTTGGGCAGAACCCTCAAGTATAACACCTAATCCCAGTAATGCTACAGTAGCTTTCTGAAGTAAACAATCTAAATGCCTTTTCTTTCGGGGGTGCAGCTAAGGGTGAACTCAACAAAATCAATGACTGGACATCTTATAGGAGCAGCTGGTGGAATAGAAGCTGTTGCTTCTATACAGGTATTGGATCTTTTTCTGTTGACAGTGTCTGATGATTCCCGGTGCAGTATGATTATATCAGTTTCATTGTAAACATGGTGAGCTCATCATGGTTCATCTGATGTTTTAATGCAGGCTATAAGAACTGGTTGGGTCCATCCTAATCTCAACTTAGAAAACCCAGAAAAAACTGTGGTAAGCCTCCTCTTCTACTAAAGAGGAAAATGTACAGTGAAATGAATGTTCCAGACAGCTTTCTTAAACTCCATTGGAGCTAATGCAAATGTTTAATTGTCAATGTTGATACAGGACACAAGCCTCTTGGTGGGATCAGAGAAGGAGAGGTGTGAAGTGAAGGTGGCGCTATCAAACTCATTCGGGTTTGGTGGGCACAACTCATCAATTCTGTTTGCGCCTTACAAGTGAACGTGTATGATCCAAGAACTGTCACCTTCCTCTTCGTTCAAAGACCTCACGAAGCTAGAACTACATACAGAAGACTTCACATGTGGAGGTGCAAGTTTGAATGGAACGCCAGGCGGCCACACATGATCTTGCCAAGAAAACAGCCCCATGGCCGTTGCCGTGTTACAATTGGAAATATGTGGCATTTAAGAGACTTGCAGAAATGGGCTGGGATTTTTCGTTTCACCATTGGCACATTATTCCGTAGTCTAATTCTCATAGTGATCCTAGCAGAGGTGCCAAGTTTAATGTTGTATTTATGTTCTAAATCTGTCATTATTAGCCATAAGGATGGCTGAAACTTCAATTGTGTTTTTGATTTTGTGGCTTTCTAATCTTTTGCATTTAATACTGTAAATTCAACCATTTTACAGCAGAGGTGCTGAGTCGATGCTTGGTTTCGAAATTATTGAGAACACAGCACCAATGGTAGTAACATAATTAGACATGTGGCAACTCGATTTGTGAGGGGTCGTTCGAAGTTCTACTTTCCACTGCTAACTGTTATCGGCTTTGCCACTGGCATTCGAGGGCACGAGGCACCACATCCGTACCGGTAAACACGGCAAAATCTTGGCCAATCGATTCATCCCCAACGAACTCGCCGTCGAGAGTCCTGGAACCCATGCTCTAGGTCGCAAAATTACCATATATATATATATATCGTGACTTCGTGACATATATGAAGAAAAAATGGAGATACAAATATAACACAAAACAATGAAAAAATTACAGTATTTCTGGACAAGTTGGTACAAAAGATCGCAAAAGCTCTACGTTCAATTCTACACAGGAGCTAAAAGAATATCAAGAAAAAAGAATATTCAAACAACAGAGGAAACGCTCACTTACAGCTTATAAGAATTGCCATAGGTACATAAAATATATTTATATAAATCACAGGCTAGAAGCATCTGTGTACCATCCCTGGAAAATTGACACCATATCTAGTTCTGGAAGATATTTTATACACTCCAATTTAGGATCCCTTTTGTGGATCACCTGAGCCTCCCATCACCTCCCTTGCCTCGGAATGTTGAGAGCGAGAAGAATGAACGTGGCGCTACATTTTGGCCCGAAATATCATATTTTTTAGAGAAAGTCAGTCCTTGGAACAAGTAATGGCTAATGTCTTCATATGCTAGATAGGCAATTTAACATAAGCATGGAGTACATGAGTTCTATACCTTTAAGAGAACTTCCTGTGAGTTGATCCTCCCTCAGTCTGAAATTTGTAGGGGGATTGGGGATGGAGCTGCGTAGAGATTTTTCTGCAAATTAAAATCTTAATCAAACTTTTATGCTAGTTTGTGCGAACAAATTTGTAGAAAGGTATAAAATTGTACAGTTGTCAAATGCATATACAACGTAATAAGATTCAGAATGTAGGAACAAATGTATCTATGAGTGTCATTCCCGCTAGCAAACCCTTTCCCTACTGTATATCAAGATTTGGGAGAGTTGCTGTTTTGAAGGTTTTTGTTAGGGCTCAAAGCTTTCAAAGGGTTTATCCATCCAATGTCATTGCTTGATGGATCTTCAAGTCATATTGTCAGTTTCCCAAAAAGATGTTTCTTTTTTTCACACACAATGCTGTAACAGTGTTTTGAAAAGCATACCAAGTAAATAATACTCCCTTCGTTCACAAATATAAGTCATTCTAGCTCTGGGCACGGAAATTAAAGAGAAGTGAAAAAGTATGATGCGCAGAAAACAAAGAGGAAAGAGAGAGATAGAGATTTATTGGGAAAAGAGAAAGTGTGTTGAAAAGAGAGAAAGGTGTATTGGGAAGTGAGAATGACATATATTTGGGAACAAAATTCGAATGCTAGAATGATTTATAATTGTGAATGGAGGGCGTATCAAGCGATCACAGGAAAGAACTTTTGTAAAAGAAAACTGAAAAGCTAGGTACCTTGTTCCACAAAACCCTCGTTCTCAACAAAACTATCATAGGAAGCAAGATAACCCATTCGAGACTTTCTATAATCATCAGAAGATCCTACTACCAGATCTCGGCCATCCATGTCATCATCACATTCTGAGGCAGTGGAAGCAGATACCCAATCATCACCACCTCTATTCTTCCTGCCAAATTTCCACAGTTTCTTCAACCCTTTGGAAGCATCTTTGCGTGGCTGTTGAGATCCATTGGCACCAACAAAAGGCATTTGTGCACTGCCCCACCTTTTCCGCATACGGGAAACATCTGCATCTGTTATTTCATCAGCATTCCATGGCAACGGACTTCCAGATGGTGAATCAGCAAAAGCGTCACCATCAGAGTTATCGTTCGCATAGGGGAACAGCTGTGGAAGGCGTGAGCTCCAGAGTGCTGGAAGATCACCGGTTAGATCTCCAACGAACTTTGCACTACCTAAATTGGATGCTTCAATTGGGAAATTAACATCACCATTTTCTGAAACTGGGTCATCCGAATTTCCGAATTCATAGATTCCTCCTGGGTTCTCACTCTCAGAATCAGCAGGAAAGTCACTGTCTCTAAGGTTTTCTTCGACACTTTCATATTCTTCCTCTTCTTTGGCATCATCAGGGGAATCCCCCTTCTGATCTTCAAAATCACCACTGTCGCCATTCTGCAAAGCATTCGCCATCATGGATGCCTGAAATCCAGCAACACTTACAGCTGGGTGTGTTCCATTGCCTTTCCTAAGAAAAGCCTTTGATGGACCTGTTCTACGTGTGTTATTACAAAAAGTTCCCTCTGATTGATTCTTGGAAATTCTTGATGGAGCCCAATCGTAAATATCCTCATTCACTGATGAAATGTCCTTTAGTTCGTTCCTCATAGATTGCGACCCCATTGATTGATCATCTTTCAAAATAACTTTTGATTCTTCAATAATGCTTTTACTGCAGGCAAAACTTTTTTGCTGACCCCTTGCAGTTGCTCTCCTGAGTCCAGGTGCAGGCCTCGTATTTTCCTTTCTGAAGTCGGAGAAACTGGGTACAGACTGTGCAAGAGGATTCTCTGGTGGGTTCCTACTGTTTGCACAACCAGATCTTACAGTCCTTAATGAACGCTTCTGGACAGGAGGAGCAGATGTCTTTTGGGCAGAAACAACTTTATGTGAAAAATGCTTCCTGGAATCAGCACTCCTGGAAGAACAATCGCCAGATAGATAGTCACTGTTCAGTTCCTCTTCTACCAAGAATGAGTCTACTCCCTGGAGAAGGCAAATAAAATCAATAGCAAGCAAGTAAATGCACATTAAAAGTGATTTCAACACTTTACATTGCATGTAATTATCAGATCCTAAGGTGTCATTAAAAAGGATTAACGCATATGTTCCCTTTTAAGATACAAAATTCTTAAATCACAACCTTCAAAACAATGTTACCAGTAAAATAGAAATGACAGTCACTAAGGTTGTATGTTCAACAATGTAGTTACCAGAAAAATAAAGGCTCTTTTAAACTGACTATTGTTTCGCATCAAAATAGCAGTTTCAAAAATAATTACATACTTGATCCTTATTTTTCCTAGTCAATTGCAAGGGCGGAATCTTCTGAGAACGAGGAACATAGGCTGAGTCAGAGCCATCCATAGACCGAGAGAATTTGGCTTGCAGCTCAGCCTTGCTTCTTTCTAGGCTTTCATGCATTGCTTTTAACATTGCTTCCTTCTCTCCTCTCTGTAGTTTCCAGACTTCCTTTAGTTTTGCGTCCCTTTTTTGCATATATTGATCATAGAACTTTCCTCTTGACTCTTCCAAACTGAGAATGCCAATTTTTTGTGGTATACTACCGTACCCTTGATTGTGCACCATCTTCAGAAGCTCATTGGCATCGAAATCATTGGCTGTTATACTCTCTTTCACAATTTGCTTCGTATAGATCTTATCTGAAGGAACCGGTACAGGCTTTGCCTCACTTACCACAGGCGTGTTATCAACCTGGACATCAGTAGACTTGACTCTCCGAGAGGAAGTTAACTTATGTGCAGCATATAGTTTCTCCAACTCATTGGCTTTCATTTGTAGATCACCATGCCTATCTTGATTCCCTTTTGCTGGCCTCACTTTAGCTTGCAAATTCAATTCCTGATCAGCATTTGATGATTGCCTGCTCAAATTTGCCCCTTGGCGACCAGAACAATCCGAATCAGAGCCAATTATAACTTTTCTCCCTATATTGTCTGCTTTATTTGGTTGGCAATTTCGCTGCAAGCTAACATCACAGCCTTCAGTTTCTGTAGAGGCGACTTCCTCCCTACCAAATGAGCCTCTTATATTAATACACGAACTGGATGGAGCTTTTGATTTAGGCTTAACACCACCAGATATCTTTTCAAATGTACGTGTGGGCCGATCCTTCTTTTCCATCATATCAGGTTCAGTGTGAATATCTTTTGTATGGAGGCGATGACCTCTATTATCATTCGGTCCTATCTGTTTGCTTGAATCTAAAACTTCATGAATAACAGCTGTTACTTCCTTTTCTGTCATGCGAACGTGTTCCTCCGGTGAAGAACTGGCTATAGTATCCTTATGTTTCAACAAGGCATCATCAACTGGCTTTGGAGATGTCTTTAGTAGGTTTCGAGTGGAAAAGTTTGAAGCAGCATGATCTGACACTTGTTCTTTTCCAAAGGATAACTTGCCCTCAAAACTGGTGTTTACGGCCATTTCATCTTCTGCACGAGATTTAGTCTGTTTATGAGGAGTGGGAGAATCATTCAAAACTGATGGCGAGCAAGTATTTGCGGACATCAAACCCACTGATACGCCATCCCTTTGACATGACCAAGACTGTGATGTGACTGAATCCGTCAACCCACTAGAGTCCCTAGCAGCTCTTAATTTTGAGTTGACCTCCAAATCTGTTGAAGTTGAGGTCCCAATAGAAGTTCCATCCTCCTTTTTTTCGTTTAAGCTGCTACTGTCATTATTACTGAGATCAATACTCATGTCGCTGACATTGCTAAACCTCCTTACCAACTTTTCCATGGATGCACCAGAAGGAACCCTGCGGTGCTCACCTTTCCCCGGAACCACCTTAGAAGCACCTGCCGAGTTGCTGTTACCAGAACTTGGAGTCTGTTCCTTTTTCTGGCTCTCAAACATGTTTATCCTGTCCTTCACACTCAACCGCCTGACAAGACCTGGGGCAGGTGCAGGAGACACATCTGTTTCTGTTTCTTGTTTATCTACTGCCTGTTGCATAGTTGGTTTATGTTGCTGTTCTGTGACAGGGTCGGCTGCAGCATGTACTAAACCTTGGCTCTTGCTTAGTCTGTGGACCTGAGAGTCACTTCCACCAACATTAGATTTGTCGCTGGATCCACCAAGATCAACCTGTGGCTCATCTATAGACATGTCTGAACTGGAGGAACCACGAACATTCTCATCATCAAAGCACTTCCAGTGTGATGAAACTGCTGCTGGTGCATTTTGAGGACTGATGTCACGACGCCGCTGGCAAAGTGACATGAATTTGGTACATGCTTCACTGGATAGAACAAGTTTAAGTTGTTATAGATATAAATATTTGTAAACATGATTCAGCAGAAGATGCAATAAAAGAACAATAAGTGAAAGATGTGAAGGAAGAATACTTAAGTGCTGCCACCATAAAGCATAATTGACATAACATGAGGTCATATACAAATCGAACAGATTTCACTGCCATACAAATTCTCAACACAAAGAAACCTTTTTCCATGCAAACATGGCCAGCTAATTCTGAAGTTTATATGTTCATATTTTCTCCTATGAATCTGGCATGTTATTTTCTGGACTATATGATACTGTTTGAAAATGAACCAAGTACAATCTTCTGTGCAATGTAATGTTATTTCATTAAAAATAAATAAATTCGAAAAGATATTTTTCTCGACACAGCATGCAGTTATTGGAATATGTAAACCTGTACAGCCTATCTATTGCATGTTACGGAATATAGTTTATGATAAATTTGCAACTCCTGGTATATTCCATAAACTTTTAGTGGAACCAAATGGTTCAGGGACTACAGAACAATATTAGTCATTATTCTATATTAAATTATGAGATTATCTAGTTTGAGCAATGAGCATTACCTCAGCCGATTTGCACCAAAATGGTTTGCAAAAAGAAGCAGCTCTGAAACACTGTAAGGATTGAAGCCTGCAGAGGATGCCCGGGAACAAGCTGTGGCCAGATCTTGTTTAAGAGCACTCAGACGAACATCAATTGCCCTAAGAAGTTCTTTCCTGCACAAGAGTTAATGTCAAAAACTAATTTTAAAGATAGCAATGGCATTTCACCAGAGGTAATTGTTCAAATATTTATAAAGCACGTCAATTACAAACAACTAAGATATTTCTACTAATCACTTTCCATGAAACGAACCATGGCACACAATGCAGCCAAGAGACAAAGATTCAAGAGCATTTGTTAAAAATAAGACACGTTTCTTGATATGCATATAATAACCCATAGCCAAAACTAGTTCAGCCTAGGCCCCTATGAGATACAGGCTTACATAAACAGAAGAAGGCACCTCTAAACACATTGATGGCCTAAACCACCTCTAAACACAGTACAAGGCACTTTAACGTCCATTAAACCTATTTCCAAGATACAGTTACGATGGATATTCACTTAAAACTAAGTCAATTATTAAAAAAAATCTAAAAGTTTACAACTAGATAGATATAGAATGATTTACTGAGAACTCGTAATAGCAGTTAACATGGAGGAATACTAAAACCAGAGCGAAGAAACAAGACGTAGGTAAAATGCTTAAGTTCTGTGCATCATGTTCAAATGATTGGATGGGTTACGTTTAACTCAGAAGCTATATTAATCTGAAATGGAAAAGTAAATGAATAACAACACACATTAGATTGTTAGAAAGGAGCTTACTTTGTAATATCTGCTGCTGCTGCTGAGGCTGTACCTTCAGCTGACAGAAAGCATAGGCATTCAACAAATCACATTCAGAACCAGCATGTACAAGGTCATAATAACCAAAAATGCCACATCAATAGAAATCTCACAAATACTACAAACAGCAGCAGCAATTAATTACTATATTAATTTCTTTCAACTATTGCTTCCGAGATTTGTGTGTTGAATTCATATTCTTATTAATCAAGAGTGCTTAAAAGTTTTATGGAGATAAATTATCCGATAGTAATCACATATGAATACAATCAAATATATCCTCTTTTCGCCTTCTGTTCTTACAATTAATTAACCCTCGAGTCACCTAAGTGAACATGGACTAAATTTTCCACATTAAAAAAATTGTGGATAAACCTAAGGAGTCATGAAAATAGATATTTTCATCTAACAGCATCCAATAATAAGTTCATATTAAATCGGCAATCCAAGATAAAACATACCATGTCCACCCGAGGTAGAATCTTCAGCACCCTGAAAAAGGTAAACAGTATTTAGAAATCTGCTAGCACGTCAAACAACAAACAGACAAACCACACTTCAGCAACGGAACGACTAATTGGCACTTACACCCTGCGCGTAAATCTTCCTGGCCCCCTCCAGCTGCGACATCTCCAAATCGAAGGTGTTCGACATCTCCAGTACCTCTGGCGTGCTCACGAACCGCACGAACCTGCAAGCGCGAGCGGGTTCAAAATCAAACCGGAGACCCGAAACTGCCGGACACATCGAGTCATCAACAGACCTCTCGAGGGTGCCCTTGCTGAACCAGGCGGCGCGCCGCTCCAGCTGCAACCGGATGGCCGGCGGTGGCGGCTGCGCCGCCGCCTGCTCCTCCGCAGCCCGCAAGTGCGCCACGAACGGCTTCACCGACCCCGACGCGATCTTCTCCGTCCGCCCATTGCCCGACACCACCAGCTCGCATCTGCACAGGGACCAAAATGGGCCGCATTTAGCGCAAAGGAACGGCGCGAACCCATCAAAAAGGTGAAATTTTCCTCCCCCAGCAGCGTGCGTCCTCACCGCTGGCGCCGGGGGGAGAGCTGGAAGAGCGCGTAGTCGAGCGGCGCGTCGGCCTCCATGGTACTGTCCACCACTGCCGCCGCCGCAGCCGAGCTATGATCTGGCGGATCCCGGACACGAGCTCCTCCCCCCCGATGCAACCCCCACAAGAAACGCCGAACGGTCGGGAAGGGCGCCAATGCAGCTCCCGCCGCGACAAGATCGCGGCCAGCTGCGTGGCGGCGTCCGCCCGATTGTTCTACGGAGGACCGGATCTCGCCGGCGCGCTGCCGAGGCCGATGAGCGTGCGCGCGTGCTTGCGCCGGGGGGAGAGCGGAGGCGCGGAGCGGAGTGGAAGAAGAGAGGACTGCAGAGAGGGGAGAGCTGCGCGTTTGGTGGTGGAGGACTGACCTCTCACTGCTTTGTGGCTTCTACTGACGCTGGCGGAATGGAGAAGCTGCTAAAACGAGAAAGTTTGGGGGTATTTTGGAGAGATTAGTGGCTTAATTTCAAAATTTCGGTTAAGCCCGAATGTGATTATGGGAGCTTACCATTTAATCTGCAATTAATAATTATGGCCAAAATTAAGGCCTTGTACATCTTTTCTTTGCTTTTCTTCAAATTTCTTCAAAACTATGGCCAGAACCAAGAATCAGAGAGAGAGAGAGAGCAATGGTGCTGTTGGCGCCACATTGATGCGAATTTCCCATCCCTCTTGTAGGTGAACCAAAGTAATGTTAGAAATCATATGATTATGTGAATATATCTAGTACTCTGTCGTTACATTTCTAGTCATTTTTAGATAATGGAACAATACATTTCTAGTCATAAAACATGTTTACAATATCTTTAGTTGATCTTGAATTTAAACATCTTAAAACATAGCTAAAAATGTTTATATGTTAAAACAGATGGAGTAGATTGGAACTGTCTCACCGTTGTAGTAAACCAAGCCCTGGATGAGCGTCCCTTTTTGTCCAAGAGATGATTACTACTCCGTCCAAGCTTCAAATGCTAGCATAAATGGACAGAGTGGTATACAACTATACAAGTGAAGTGATTCGTTGATCGGTTTAGCAACTCATGTCTACAAACATTATGGCACCAGATGCATTTATAAAATCTCAGGACTGTATAAGTGCATGCTTAATTTAGGTTGTAATTATGTGTCCATGAGATCGCAACGTTTCACCTCTTCCTAGCTTTTTTTCATAAAGTACTAGGTCGACATAGGATTGTGGTTGATCACCTGCCTGCCTTGCAGGACTGCCGACGCCGGGCACTGAGTCGTTTGTTCCCAAAAACTGTAGTAGTCCTCGTTGTTTGTTGGTATAGCATCGTTAGTTAAGCTGCAATTATGAACTCATGGTACGACCTAAGAAAAGCAAAACATAGCAGATCTAAAAATTCATATTGCAATTAGAATATCCGTATATCCCCCCGCCCCCTCTCCTTGAAGCTAGCCCATAGATGACTGCGCTCCCAAAATCTTTTTTAAAGGCCTCTTTAGAACACAGAATAAAAAAACAAAAGAATAAAGAAAATATATGAATGAGATATGATAGCGTATGCAAAACAGAGGAATAAAAAATATAAGCATAAGAAAAATATAGAAATTTTAGAGATGAAGGTTTAAATTAACAATGTATTTCACATAATTAATCTGTCATTAGAAAAAAATCAGGTATTATCATTTTTCCAAAGTTGGTGTTAGATGGCGTGGTTCACTCTGGAGCCTATGCGTTCCACGTGCTCTTCGTCAAGCAAGGATCATCAACGTTGCTCAGTCCAGAGGCAAAACAATGCATTGGATTAGCGTTAACCATCTTCAGTCACTCGCTGGGAAGAAAAAAAGAGCTGAGAGTGGATTCTTTTTTTCTGTACTATTTCCTTTGAAATCCACCCCAAAGGAAACTTTCCTATGTAATTCCTTTGCTCAGGGGGCGTTTGGAATGGAGTATTTTCAAAGGAAATCATAGGAAATTAGAAATGGAGGAAAGGAATGAAAGAGCTGCGTTTGGGATGAAGGAAACGTCTGTTCCTTTCCTCTGAAATACTGTGGCTGGATGCTCGTTTCAAAGGAATTGAAACATCCATTCCAATCTCTGGTTTTCTCTTCCTTCACGAAGTCCGAGACAACAACCCCCGTTGAGCAGGCTTAACACGCTAACATGTCTCTAGCTAGTAGTAAAAAAATCAATATTTTGAATATGACTGTAGCCGTAGCCTCAGTTAAAGTTTGTGAAAGAGTTGCTGTTCACAAAGGAATACGTGAAAGTAGAAAGTTAAGAATGGCAGCAGGTTACTAATACAATTTAATGACATTTATTACTGATAATATACTTACTAAAAAGTTGAATTAACATTCTATTCCTATGTTTCTATTTCTGTATTTCAAACACATTTGTTTTCTATTACTCTGTTTTAGATTTTTACGGTTTTCTCACTTTTCAAATTCTAATGTTTTTTTATTTGTTTCTACGTTTTTTATTTTTTCGTTTCAAACAGTCTCAATTCCTATGAAACAAAGGCATGAGAATAGTGATAAATCCTGTAGGATTTGGATTCCTATAGTTTTTCTATGTTTTTCATACGTTCCAAAGACCCCTAAACTTTCAAACAGACTGACAGGGTCCGCAAATTCAAAACGTACCAAGATGACACATGTGGCCTCAGTACCATTTTTAAATCCGGCAGCCTATAGTTTACCGTTCACCATTGATGAAAGCAGTGATCACAGTTCTTCACGAGGTTCAGTATCTTAATAAATATACTTTCTCTATTTTAAAATAAAAACATTTTTAAGTTCAGTTAAAATCAAACTTTTATCACTTTAACTACTAATAATATATAACTAATAATGCTTTATCATATAAAAATTATATATTTTTTAATTTATTATGAAATAAGCTTTTATAAAAAATTATATAATTTTTTAATATTATTAATAAATATTTGAATTTATTCAAACTTAAAAATACTTATATTTTAAAACAGATATAATATTAACGCATCTCCAGCCATTTTAAAATGAGATAGCGCTTCTCAACACTGGCTGATGATTCCAAGCAACTACTAGTACTAGTAGTAGATTAGTGCGTAGTGTATTAAAATACACAGACACCACGGCCCACAGTTAAAAGGTCAACAGGACAAGAAACAGATGTACTTTGAACATGCAGGGCAGCTAATGGTATATTAAGAAGGGTTAAGACATTCTTTTGTACAGCTCGGTAGTCTGCTTGCATTTTCAACCCTGATAAGTCACTCTGCCCCTTCCGATGCGGAAACAGATCGTTTGACGTACTGCCCAGTACATTCGACTCAATGACATACAAGTCCGATTTACATATAGAGCCACATGTCACTTTCCTGTCGTACTAAGCGAATCTCATCATCTGATGCAGCTCTGTTAGTATTTAACTTTTGTGCACTAAAAAAACACCACATGTATACTATTTGCATGTAGGTGCCTCATAGTATGGTGAATTCGGAAAGGGTGACCCTGTTTGTGAAGCTTTCTTTTTTTAGAGTTTACAGATTTGACTATAATTTTTCAAAATAAATGTTGAGATTGATCCTACTTCGTTAGAACCATTTGACGGTGTTAAGTACTGTGTAAAAAACGTATTTGCCTTTGCACAATTGACTCCGTTTTGTTGATTCATATACAGAAATGACCATGTTTTGTAAAATTGAAGTGTGTAGAAAAAGTTCAGCAGTAATTGAATATATTTTGAACTTAATTTCAGTTAAAGTTTGGACTTTTTGAAATAGTTTGAATATATTTTAATTTTTCTTCAAATTTTGACAACATCTCCCCTATAATTTGGACATTTTGCAAACAATTTACAAACATGCCCTTGCAATACTGGATTAAAGGAGTTCTTGAAGGACCAAAAAGATACATTACATACTTAATTCTGAACTTGACCACATTACTGTTTGAATAAGTCCATGAGCTAGCTAACTATAGAAGGTAGAGGTGATTAGCACCATTCATGGCATGGCCCAGGGAGTTGGGATGGCAGCTACCGATCACGAGCATGCCTTGATTAGCTGAGTAATTTCCTACCATGTATTCCATTCTGTACTTTGCTTAAATATAGAGATAACAACCACAGAAAAGCTGCCACTTTG
>BCLH01000233.1:0-69725 GCA_001602315.1 Zoysia pacifica
AATGGAATTCATCTCAGAGTTACAAGTAGTTGATGTCAATTTTAAACCACTTAAGATAATACTACAATGGTTAGTTAGCAGTATTCTATACGAGTAACAACAAGTTAAGTGTTATTGCCAAACACATTGACATTGCGTACCGTGTTTTGAAAGATAGAATCAAGATCATACATTAAGATTTAAATGTATATACACTAATGCAAAGTTGGCGGATCCGCTCGTAATAGGCTTACCAAAGCCTTTGATCCTGGAATAAGGGGTATTTAAAGCACCTTCTCCTCATATTATAAAAAAGTTCACTTTGAGATGGAACTGGAACTATGGTCAATTAGTTCTATAGTACTTAATTAACTACTGTAATTTATTAATTTAGTGTATTGTCTATCAAAGAAGTGAATTAATATGTTGTAACTAAAGTTTAAGGTATAAAGTTTAGAGCTCCTAAGTTAAAGTTCATTATGAGGTGGTATACTATAGTAACGGAGTTCAACGGTATGATTAATTCATTATTGTAATCCTTTTAACTTGGTATGCCAGTTCTTTGAAAATGGACTTATTAAAGATTACCTGATGATCAAGGGTGAGAATGTTAGATGCAAATGTGATCACAGTTAAACCGGTTTACTAAAACAGTTTAGTGTGAAAAGAGATCAACACCTAACTAGGTGGTTGAGCCTCTATTTTTCACCAACAATTAAATGCTTTGATTAAAAGCATTGAGAAATAGCTAGAGTGCTACTTTCTAATACATAGTGGCTATATATATGGAAGAGGTGATTTCTAAAGAAAGACAGGGAAATCTCACTGAAAAACATCTTACCTTAAGTCCAACCAATCAATTCAGCCACTACAAGCATTAAAAAGGGTCATTCTCAGCCCTAAAAAGCTAAAACAGAGGAAAGAAGAGAATCACTTAACAACAGGAGCTCAAGATCTAAGATATGCTCTCAGTTCTATATATGTAATGCTTCAATAACTTACCTAAGTTCTGCAATCTAACAAAAATGATATCAGCAGAGAAAAGTCGGATATCGATGATGAGGTTCATACCGTTTTTTTTAGAGCCATTGGATCGAACAGATACAGCCCCGGCGAGCGAGGGTGGCGGTGCGGTGGTCGGTTTCGACGGGACGGCGACAGCGCGAATCGACGGCTCGTTAGGGTTTAGCGCTCGCAAGAGTATATTCTGGGCTGCTCGCAGGTGCAAATTACTGGGTTGCCCCTGTCACGGATCTTATTGGGTTTCTGGGTTCACGGAGCGCCCAATGGGCCTTGTCCCCCGCCAATAGCCGGTAGCCACCAGGCTCCAGCAGTCCAGTTCCCCTCGCGCCATTGAGAGGCCTCCGGCTCGGTTCCCAGCGGCAAACGGCGTGGCCCCCCCAGCGACGCGGAGCCCTCGTCGTCCGCCACCTTGGCGGTGTGGGGGAAGGGCAAGCTGATGGCCTCCTGCTCGGCATCCAGGTCTGGGCCAGGCGGCAAGCGATGCAGGCCCAACCACTACGCGGAGTCCTCGTCCTCATCGTTCGCCGCCACTAAGCGCCACCACTGCCTCGGCGTCCCACAGTTCCGCGTCTCTGACGAGAGAGAGGAGGAGGAAAATGTCGAGTCCGAGGAGGACCGCGATGACGGTAGGGAAATTTCGTATCTTTTCCACCACCTGTAGTCCAAACGGGCACTCTGATAAAATGTTAGATGTATGACAGTTGAAACAGACTCTAGCTCAGGGAAATACAAAGAAAAAACATTGTTCGGTGGGTTGTTCTCTAGCTAAGTGTAGTTTTTCGACAGATTTGCTAGTTGCGTCTCAAAATTTTGTGCTCGGGGGTCTCCTCTTTATCGAAGTTGTATGGCTGATATCTTGCTAACCAAAGGTTCTCTCTTTCTTTTATATGCGTGTCATTAGTACAATGCATATAGGATAGATTGCAGATTTGCAAAAGTCTGAATAAGGCATGAAGGAAGTTACCCTTCAGACCAGTCTTGTAGCTACAGTGTTATTTCTCTTTTCTTTTTTAATTGGAGGTTGTATTTGCAGATATCTTGGTAGCCTTCTGGCATACTGATTTTCCTGGATCAATTCAATGCAACCTGAATGCCAAACATTGTTTTCTTCTTTGCAGGCGGTGTGGGCACCTTGGATACCCAGTTGTGTGTGTTGATGTAAAATGTGCTATCTATCAGTTTTCAAAGTCTAGTTTTGTTTCTTTTGGCTGTTTAAAACCGAACTTGGTAAGTTCAGTTTTGTTGATGTGAGCATTTCAACCATTCCACTTTGTTTTATTCTGGCACGTTGACCTACTCTTCCACTTTTCAATTATTGTCATTAGGATAAGAAATTTAGTTCATTTTTTGGCAACAATTAAAAACAGCGGGAACATATGATATGAACTTGCTTAAAACCTGATTTAAGAAAGGGATAGTAAAAAAGTTTGCGAGCTGAAGGACATGAATTGCTCAATCTACGGAAAATTTTAGAAGCTTATAGCATAATTTTCTCCATTTCTTTTAGGGCATTACTTTACTTTTTACCCCCCCCCCCCCTTACTTGCTCCTTACCTATTTATTACAGGAATATACTGGAGGGCACAGACCGGGGAAGGAACGACAGCTGCAGGTGTGGATCTATCTATTCTTTTTGAGTTTGATTCATTTTTAGGCTGCTCTTTAGGGCTATTGTACTAGTGTGCCACATAGTTGTTCTCATCAAGTTTTTTTCTGTCAATTTATTATTAACTCTGTGTATGTGTTCTTGGAGAAATGGGGGCCATTTTGGATGCTCTCTTCATTTTCAATGATCCTTCTACGTATTATTAATCTTGAATCTGTGTGAAATAGGGGTAATGGGGCCACAGGAGCAGCAGGAGCGTCAGGTACAGAGCAAAATATCACTGAGTGAGATCATGAAGTTGAAGAAAAATGATAAACTTCTTATCCCATTTGCAGACTCTCTCCGTCTGGTGGGTGTGGCCCTTATCCCACTTATCCTATCAATAAGATTTGGCATGCCAACTCTTTGATGGCCATTGCTGTCGATAACATTTGCAGGTGGAGATCACTGGGTGCCTCTCGAGTGAAGTGTCACACTGGACATCTACAGCACTCCTATCTTTGCACAAGGTCAATGCTCGGACTTTAATAAGTTTTTATGAAAAATTTGGAATATGATTTGTATGGTCTATAGATTTGTTTTTCCATCCAGTCCTTTCTGCCTGATCAATCTGTTTTGATTTGTAGAATTTCAAAGAAGCAATGCAAGAAATGTGTGATTTAACCTTATTCTTAATTCAGTATTTTCATGAGATGTCTGCTTAGTGCAGTTTGTTTTTTTGCAACTTGACCATATCACACTGATCTACACCATTTAACTCCATTACAATTAGAATTTTGTCTGACCTCTGTAACAGAGATTTGTGAAACAATGAAATGGAAGCAGGGAGTGACTAGTTTACGGGTGACTATGATGGGTTTATGGGTTGAAATGAAAAATAATTATACGGATTGAGTAAAGCACAAAAGCACTTGAACCATTATAGATTGTTTAATGCTTCTGCATGGCATCAGTAAACTCACTCTGAATGCCCATTTTGATAATGCCACTGCATTCCTCATTGCAGAAACTGATGTTACTTTGGATTTTTATTTGGAGTCTTAGATTATTTCTTTTTTCATGTTCAGGGAGCAGAGGACTACTTGTTAGAAGTGTTCAAGGTTGTAAATCAGTCAGCTACCAATTTTGGTAAGTTGTTACTGAATGAAGAAATTTTCCTCATTGCATTTATTATGCTAGATGAAAATGGGTCAAACATCTTAGAAACATCATTGTTTCTTTTGTATTTCTGCTTAGACCTGAAGTGATGTCTGATTAGATATGCTAATTCTTACTCCCTCTGTCCCCAATTACTTGTAATCCTAGAGTTTACAGTTTTTTTTCCATTTACTTGTCACCCTTGCTTTCCAATGCACCCTTCTCTATTCCCAATACATCCCTATCTCTATCTCTCTCCTTGTTTTCAGTACATCCCACTTTTTTCATCCTTCTTAATTCCCATGTCCACCTCTAGGATGACAAGGGGACAGAGGGGGTAGTTGGTTTGTACAATGTGCAATTTGGAAAGGCTGAATAATGTTCCTTCAGTGTTTGATGTAATTTCAGAGTTATAGCTCAGAGAGGCCCAACGAATTTGTTCGTGTTGAAGAATTTCATTCAACTTCATGTAGTTAAGATGTCGTAATATAATTTAAGATATAGGTTTAATTTCAATGTTTATTTTTAACCTAAACAATATTAAAACTGTGGGAAGTAGACGGTGCACATGCAGAACTAATTTTATGTTCCACTTTGCCGTGCGGCAACCTGACCTATGGTATGGTGAGGGCACAAAGCTCACGCCTGAGCAAGAAGCTGCTGCACGTGGTTTCTCGCGTGCCTGCAGCTCTGGTATTCCAACAGACATTTGCACCATTGAATACTTCTAATATTATGAAAAGGCAGCTGGTACGTTGTGAGCGACACCTAGCACGCCAAAACTTGTAGAATCTGCTGCTGATTCGTGTGTAGCATGTATTGTTTTATAGGCTTTCGAGAGAGTCCAGTAAGTGTTTTATACTCCCCCGTATGGGTTACGACAGCTGTGAGACCAGGGTGTTTGCGGGCTGCAACCGGTTTGGCAATAAGCTCAACTTCTCAATGATCCATGGAGAACTAAGGCTTCTTGGTGGGTGGCCCCTCTTCGTCAAGGAGAGCCGTATCAAGGCTGGACATATCTGTGCTTTTATTTTCGAGGAAGAGAAAGAGGAAGCAGAAGATGATGGTGCCCTTCTGTCACTTAGGGTTCATGTGTTAGGTACCATACCGGTACGAACAGTTTAAGTTGTGCATATGCTTGTTTTCTTGTCTTGAAGATATGCCTTACTGTCACAGTGGGTGGTTCTAGTCTGATACAGTACAGTAGTTTCTGCATAAATAGAAGCAGAATTTGTGGTAGCTCTAGCATGAATGTAAGCCTGAAAGAACTAGCCTTGCTTGTACATACCTCTGTAGCAATTCTGGTGCCCAACATGGATGGGCAATCTTGTGACAGTCCTGATTTGCAGCCATGGAAAAGAAAAGTGCGAAGTGTTGTAGTATCAAGGAAATAGCTTTGGCTGACAATTTTTGGACTTTTGGACCAAAGTTTGGATTTCCATAAGCATGAGGGCATTACCAGGAAAACACTCATGTTGAGGTTTCCAAAAGCACGGGGAAGAGTATTCCTTAAATTGTCATGGAGGAATTTGATGCTTTTGCTGCAAGCGAAATGTTTATCATCAGTGCCGTTAAGAAGGCAAAGCATTTTGGGATCCGTACCTTTTACAGGCTGGGATCTCTTCTAGTTTGCCCATGATCAAAACTCCTGGGGAAAACGTAAAAATTCAAATGGATCTGAGCCACCACAAGGAAGTGTCACACTCGGTTTTCAGGCTAAAGCCTTTTATGTGTGTTCGGAAATCAAGTTTTACATAAAGCGATTTTATTAATGGTAAAACAGAACAATGTCATGATAAAAGAGAAGAAAAGCGATTACCGTATACAGCGGAAAAGAAAATTAAACGTAGCGTAGCTTCCACAAGAAGTCGATCGAAGAGACGGCAAGTTTAGACTTCTGCTCTGATGTCTTCAGTGTCTTTTTAAACTTTTCTTTCAACTGAACATCATTTATAAAGGCAAAGCTAAATACAGAATGTACTTAACAAGTGTAAGAAAAGATGACATGTGGCAACGAAAAACAAAAGCAACATATGGTTTTTTTTATAAAAGCACACAATAGAGACACACTTTCTATTAAACAATTCCTATTAAACATCTCATTTACTAAGTGAGAGACATCGAATACCTATAAACCAATATGCCTACAGTCTACCCGACTGTAGCATCAACATAAGAACTAATCACAATCTCCCACTGTGATTCACCAATCAAACCAAACCATACGAAATCTTGCTAATTAAGTAAGGGTTTATGCAATGCTCATGACCGTAAGCACGATTGACCTGACAGTTTTAACTCTGTAGAGGTTGTACACATTCCTCACGAGAAGTGATTTCATTTTCTATTTTCAGGTATACTAAACAATCCCCATTTCGACCTTGCTGACTGAGCACTCGCACACTTTTGTTGGTGTGAAGGCCAAGAGATCACTTCAAAGCTTTTTCATGACTTTTCTTTAGCTTGTACGTGCTCACTGAGGTTTCACTTATCAGGCACTAACTGTAACCTGGGAAAGACCATCCTCTTGTGTCAGATAGTTCTCGAGAGTAACCCTTCCTTTCCCACATATCCCTCTCCAGGCGGATTCAAGCGTAACCCGCTTTTCCGCTCCACCAGTTGGCACGTACAGAACTGGTGTGCACCACTTACTATACCAGACCGCACCCATACTTGGCTTGTGGTTGTACGGTCGCATATGGGTAGTCGCTCCACGAACCAGTCCTTAGATTTGAGATGATAACATACTAAAGGGCAGTGCTGGTAATCCCGCACACAGCCCTACACCAACAATATCACCTAAATCACTAATCTTAAAGTTGCTATTAAATAACACATTAATCCTCGTAAAGCAAGTATGATAATAAATCAATTTAATATCATCTATCCCGATAATAACAAGCTAAGCATGTAATGTACCCAACAAAAAAGTAAACTAGGGCGACAAGACATAATAAAGAAGGACTAAGTGAATTTATAATAATTAGTGCACATTTAATTTGACACAAGCATGTAATCTACGAGATAAAGGTTTTGTAAAGCAGAAACAAAATGGTCAAAGACACTTGCCTTTGTAATTACTATATTGCTGCTCAATGATCTTGGAGTGTCGATTCTTGAAGTCCTCACAAAGTGGATCCGAAGCGTATTCATCTAAGCGCACAAGCAGACAAACAAAGAAACACAATTCAATCACAACTATGCATACAATAGAAGAGAATCAATAGGATGATGTTATGAATGCATAGGTTATTTTCATACGATGGTTTTGGTATAAAGTTCACTTAGATCGGAGTTACGGTTTAGAAGTTATGGTGTTTATAAGGTTTCAGAGATTAAGTTGCAATTAAATTAAAGATCTGAGGACTTAATTGCAATTTGTTACATTAAAATAGCAAGATATATTAATTTATAAAAATTAGTATTTAAAAATAAAATTTATTAATTAACAAGGATTATCTTATAATTTACTAAAGTCAGAAAGGCTTAATTATAATTTGTTACATTAATAATAATAATAATTATTATTATCATCATCATTAATATTATATTATTATTATTTTATTTTTAGTGTTATTATCGGCAATATAAATAATATTATGGTTATATTATACTAATAGTGGTGTAACTATATTTATTATCTTTATAATAATATTAATATCATTACATAATATACTTATTATTATTTTTATTAGAATAATAGTATTATCGTATTATTTTACTGTTATTTTAATAACTAATTATTGCTACTAATAGCACTATTGGTATATTATGATATTTTATAAAATTATTAATAATTATACTAATTATTATTACTATTCCTGTTATTGTTAGATAAAAATAATAATTATTAGTACTACCAGTATTAGAATTCTATATAATTATTATTAAGATTAATATTATATTTAATATGCGAATCAGATATCATTAAAGGTCTGCTGACGTTAGCATGACGAAACAATGATGCAGTAAACAAATTTGAGTTATTTTTATACGTGAAGTCCTCATTTCAAAATAGGTGGATGAGATTTAAAAGGTACGCGTGGCTTAATATGGGTGCTTGGATTTAGATTGGACTACTCGGATTTAATAGATCTATAAAAGGGGTTGGATTAATCTGGATCGTCCATTCTAGATCCAGCGGCCAGAGGGCCCGCGGCCAGGTTGGCCGGCTGGCCGGCGCGGCGGCCCCATGGATGGGTTCGCTGGAGGCGGCTGGGGACTGCTCTCCAGTGGCCGATTTTCTTCGGGGAAAGGCTTGAATCGAAGAGGGGAACGTGAGGATTGTCACCGTGGGGTCAAGCGGGGTCGGAGATGGCCGGAATCAGGGTCGCGACGGCGAGGCTTGAAGTGGAACCTTCGGCGGCGTTGCACGGCTCCTTCGGGCAGTGGTGCGTGACGGTGATGGTCGGAATAGGAGCGGCGCGGGGCGGTGGAGATCAACGTGGTGTCGGCGCGGCTTGGGAGCGTCTCATAGTGGCCGCGCGATGGTGGCTCCAGGCGGCTAGGGTTTGGGGAGGAAAGAGAAGGGCGAGGGGCGGCGGTTTATATGAGAATCGGGGGTGGCCGAGGCAGGAAGGCGCTGGGGAAGCGGATAGCGACGAGCTTCGGCTAACACGGCGGCAGTTGCAGAAGAACGGCGTGTGGCTGGTTTGGATGGGGGTTGGGGGCGGCCAAGGTTGAAGATGACAAGTGGGGCCGACGCGTCATCGAGAGAAAATAGAGAGAAGGGGGGCGACTGGGCCTGGGTGGGCTGAAGAGAAAGGAATGGGGGATGGGGAGGGAGTGGCCGGCGGCCCAGGTTAGGTAGGCTTTCTTTTCTGTTTTTTTCTTTACTTGTTTCTTTCACTTTTAATTAATTTGTTATTGTTTTTATCAGATTACTTTAAAATTTCAAAATGAGTGAATTTATTTAAAATATATTTTGAGATGAATGTATTTTACTTTATTTGAAACATTTCATCTAAAACATATTTTAAGAAATCTTTTTTTTCTAGAATCTAAAATTTAGGAAAACATCTTTTCTTTCCTTTCTTTTATTCATTCCTCCTCTATTCCTCTTATTAAATTGTTTGAATCCTTTTTAGAACAAGGAGAGGTTCATTTCAAAAAGAACTTGTAATAAAAGAAACATTTAAACTTGGCAATTCAAAACATTTCATCAATTTAATTGAAATAATCTCGCTTTTTTAAAAAATATAAACGAAAATTTGATTTGACAAAAGAAAGTTAATTGATAGACAAAACATTAAAACTTTGTTTCCAAGGAAATTTAAAATACATTCAAAATTCAAATAAATAATAAAATTATAAATAGTTAATTAATTAAAATCCTTTAAATAATTGCAAAATTTAATTTTTTTATATTGAAAAAGGTTCACATCCCCAAATTTGAGAATTTGGGCTGTGACAGGAAGTAAGGGTGATAATGTGTTTGAGCTTCGATCGAAAGCATCATCCTTTGGTGTTTTTTTTAATCATCATTGTGGCTCTGCTGCATTATTGTGTCATATAGATACACGAGAATGAAAGAAATGGCATTGACCGTGTCTTTTAACTGATGATTTCTATAAATTTAATCAACTTTAATAATATATAAATTATTTAAAAATATAAATTTTAAAATGACAATGTTAATTAAATCATACAAAGTATTGGTCATAGGCATGATCAACAAATCTTAGAAACACGGTCACTAGCCGCATACTATCGCACTGCCGCGTGGACCCTATGGTCCCACGTTCAACAATCAACGCGCCAAGCGACCGTTGCTACCTGGGGCAACGCACCCGCTAGAAAATAGCCGCAGCCTCTTCCCTTTGTTTCCGCACCGTCCCGCCCGCGTGTTCGAACTTCGAACACGCCACCGAAACCGCCGCCGCCGCCGCGATGGCCCGCACGAAGCACGTGGCCGTGAGGAAGTCCAAGCAGCAGCCCAAGAAGAAGCTCCAGTTCCAGGGGGCCTCGCCGGCAGGTAAACCGCCCCCCCCCCCCCCCCCCCCCCCCCCCCCCCCCCCCCCCCCCCCCCCCCCCCCCCCCCCCCCACACACACACACCCCCTCGCCGCCGCCTCGGTGCGGTCACGCGGTTCTGAACACAGTACTGTTTCCTTATTTGCAGGTGGAGCGAGTTCGACCCCTGTGAGTTCACTCGGGCGTGGATTGACGCTGGTTTTTCCTTTTTTTTTTCAATTACGGTTTATTATTCGAAGTGTTCTTACTTGCTTGCAACCTATTTGTTGGAATACAGAGGAGGGCACGGGGCACAGGGCAACAAGCAGCAGCCTCTGCAGGTTCCCTTTGGTTTTTATGAATTTCCGGTGGATAGTTAGGCGGATTTCTAGGTTTATTTGCGTTCTATTTCGGGGAGATTCGGGGTGTTCCTTTCACATTGTGAGGAATGTGAGGGAGCACACGCGATGCTTCGTTTTGCTGTTGTCTTTTTGGCTGCCATTGCCTTACGAATGTTGTCCAAAAGGATCTAATTTAGGTGTTCTCTTCTCTTAGTGTTGCTCGTTGCAACTTGAGAGTTGGGATTAGGTTGACAGATTTTCATTAATTTTGTTGGTGCAGTCAGCCTCTTTACAAGTCTAATCCGCTTAGTGTGCCACATGGGTGTTATTTTTTCGAGTTGTTATCTTCCTTATTGTTTGGTTTATAGATCGTTCACTTTAGGATGTTTTGCTTGGAGGAGCAGGGACGCCAGGGAAGTGGAAGGGGCCAGGAAAGCAGTCCAATAAGCCACATCGGTGGCGGCCTGGCACGGTAGCTCTGCGAGAGATCAGGAGATATCAGAAGTCCACCGAACTGCTGATCCCCTTTGCGCCATTCGTCCGTCTGGTGCGTGGTATTCTGGCTTATACCCTTCATTCGAAATGTTTGGAATAAGGCTGTTTGACAAAAGAGATTTGGCTGATGGTAAATTTGCAGGTGAGGGAGATTACTGACTTCATGTCAAGGGGTAATGTGACGCGCTGGACTCCTGAAGCTGTCTTTGCATTGCAAGAGGTGAATGCTGAAATATTCATTTGTTTTACACCTAATGGTTTGATCTGAGGATCTGAATGTGCAATTTCCAAGGCCTCAAAGCTTCAAGCTTATACATTTTTTTTCATGATGATGCCTTAAAGCTTCAAACTACTTGGATGTGCATTTATTGAATCAGTGTAATTTTGTGTAGACAAATTCTTGTTGTTAAGTTCCTTTTTCCTAATGTGTATCTGGTCACAGAGTTTAGAATGTTAGATTTGTAACAATTGTTTTGTCTGAGGCAGTCAGATTAGTGCCGAAAATATGTAGTGCATAATGGTTTTATTATTTTTGTATCTTTTTATGCGAAGAAGGGGAGCCTTGGCATAGCTTTAAAGCTGTTGTCTTCTGACCATTAGGTCATGGGTTTGAATCCTAGAAGCAGCCTCTTGTAGAAATGTGTGAAAGGCTACGTACAAAAGAACCAAATTGATCAGACCCTTCCCTGGACCATACGCAAGTGGGAGCTACGTCCACCAGGCTGCCCCTTTTTTTATACGAAGATGTGTTTTACTAAATTTTGCGTGCATGCTTCTCCCTATCTCATCTATTCACATGCTAAGATTCAGAATTTTTGCATGATTGCACCAAGTACCGGATCTGCACGGCATATTTCCCCAGATTAGTGTGCACAATGATCTCAATTGTTTTGATCTTCGATAGAATTATTGTGCTACAACAAGATCATGTCACACAACTAAGTTGTTTATATTTGATTTTTATTGTAACTATCAACGCGGAAATCCTCTGCAAACAATATAACTGATATGTTCTGTGAATATTTCTGTGAATATTTATTTGTAAATGAAAAATGATAAAATCACAAACGCACTTCATCCATTATAATTTGTTGCGTAAAATGATTGCTTCCAGAGGTTAAGCGAGCACACGAGCTTATTGGGTCAGTAGATATTTGCGAGAGGGTCATGCAGCTTGAAGAACAATGGTGAACATTAATTTTTTATTGAACCCATCAAGGTCAGCTGAATGTAGCTTCACCCATGCTTTGACCGTCTCTTGCCAGAAGTGTCAATCTGGTGCATTTCTAGGACATAGAATTGACTATATTGTTCATGACTTGAGAGATCTAGCGGTCGACTCCTACACCATACTTTTAAAGCTTTGTCATGTGTATATTTCATTTTCTTCTTTTGAATTCTCAATTTTTTGCTCCCCATCTATTATAGGCAGCGGAGTTCCACTTGGTGGAGCTGTTTGAAGTGGCACAACTATGTGCTATCCATGCCAAGCGTGTTACCTTAAGTAAGTCGTAATTGAATGAACTATTTACTATTCATCACTTTGCATCTGTTATACCCCTTGGAAAAATGTGTGCAGTCATTTCAACTACATGATTTTTTTGGTGATATTGCTTAGTTTAATATTTATATCTGATTCAGATTTATTTTACATGGCAAAATTACTATTTAGGAGAATAATGTATTTCAGTTTTTTTTTTTTTTTTGCAAAGTGCAGTTCTCTGTAAGCTGAATGTCAGCAAACAGTATGTGCATTAGGTTTTGTGGCTTAGAGAATGAACTGAAATTGTTAGTGCAGTAGAATTTCTTCAGTTTGATATAAATGCTAATGTAAAGTTGGCTAAGATGTAAAAAAATAGGCGCAATTGTGACTTTGAAGCTCAATCATGGTTTTACCCTCATTTTTTAGGGTTTTTGATTTTGCCCCTGATTTTCAAAAGTGAAGGTGAAGTTTACCTCTACTTTGTTAAAACAACTTAAAGGTGTTAACTATGACAATTACAAGATAAAATATCATTGATTTACCCCTACTTTTTTGGAGATTATAATTTTACCTTATGTTGTATGAACACTAATAATATTTTGATGTAATATTCAATAGTCTTTTGTCAATATTTGAACTATTTTGGAATATTTGATAAATTTCAATATAATTTATATAAATTTTCATGAATGTACTGAGTTATGGACGAGAATAGGAGGGATACAACGATCGTTTGCTCTTTTATTTGATTTTTCTTATTTTCTTTAATTAGTTTTTGGTACTGAAGCTAATGGTGTTAAAAGTAGAGGTAAACGGACTGTTCGTTTTCAAATAGTAGAGGTAAAATCACAAAACTTAAAAATGAGGGTAAAATCACAATTGAGCTCTAAAATAGGAATAAAAGCACAATTGTCCCCAAAATAAATTTCATTTCTGACCTAGATAACTGAAAATGTGGTGTCAAATTGTGTTAGTTATCTATGAAAAACATGTAATGTTGATCCTCTTAAAATTTTACCTGCATCTGCAAGTTGTTGATGTTTTCCTTGTGTGTGTTTTAGCATTAGTGTAAAATTCATTTTTGATTGCTGGAGGTAAAATGGATAAGTGTACATGCTGTTAAGACAGCTCTCGTCCTCATAGCACTGAAGGATTTTTTTTTTCTCCTTTGTTGGTGCAGTGCAAAAAGACATACAGCTTGCAAGACGCATCGGAGGAAGGCGTTGGTGATAGACTGATCATAGATGTATTTATGAATCCTGCTGCCTGACATACGACATGAAGTCCCGATTGTAGTTTAGATTTAGATGTATCTTCATTCAAGGGACAAGTTATCTTCATTCTGATTTGCTAATTTGTTTCGGGATCACTCAGCTTTAGTGCAAGTTATCTTCAGTATGGTAGGCGTAGACTCGGCTTTGTTCGAATGATGCATTGTTCTGTAAGTGTTTCAGCAAGGTTATCGAATATTTAAGAGTCCCATCTCTTTGCTTTGCTCTGTGCGTGTGCCTGTCATTTTCCTGAATGTCCGTACGATTTATTGGGGTTTAACTCAGTTTCGTCTTTACCTTTTATGAAAATTTGCGAGGCAATTCACAAAGGCATGAATTACAAAATGCTGACCTCAATTAGTTATACGTTGCCGGGAAGAGAGCATGGACGAGAACCAACGCCAATCTTCAATCTTATTCCAAGCCATCACTAGTAGCGCAACGAAAGCAGAAAGACAAAAAAAAAAAAAGGATGAAATTATTCTTATAAAATGTTTGCTTGATGCACTGTTCGTCAGGACTGACGCCCGAGGACCCGATCACTGGAAACAGATCTAGGAGTGGAGACCAATCTGTACCATCTCCAGATACAATGGCACGGTGCTATTGGCCCCTGGCTTCTGCAGCACCCAAATATATACGATCAAAATCGGACAGCAGCACCAAGCATGCATTACGACAGTTCCATGTACAGCGGATACGCCCTAGCTAATTGCGCGCGCAACCAACGCGGCCACCGGCCGGGCATCTCTTTCCGGCGAAAGCGAGACGGCCGATTGGAGGAAGGAGGAGGAGAATAAGCAGCTGGCCATCACAGCGATGCGATCGTGGCTGCGGGGAGCAGTTGGTCAGAGGTCGACGTGTCACCGACTGGTGCGTGGCTCCGTCCTCCTTCACGACCTCTGATGAAAGGGCGGATCCAGGTATGATAACTAACAATGGCACCGGAGGATGGAAGAACAGTGGATCCAGTGGATGCAACCTTAGGTAACGACTCTCTCCTTCTAGATTTAGAAAAAGTTGCACGGTTGACAGAAATCGCGATAGCTGCTACATCGAGGCGTCAACCTCATGTTCATGGTGTTGAAGAAGACGCATGTTTTTCAGAGCTTAGAAAATCTTAGATCTAATTGCTGGAAAGGTTCAAAATTTTGGTCTTCGAATGGGGAGGAGGAATCTGATACAATTTGGTGGTAAGAATTGATCGATAGTTCTTTTCTAAGCCACTTCATTGAACTGTGCGCGTTAGTGACTTTGTAAACATGCATGTTGCTCCATGGTAAACTTTCTACTAGGTAACTTTTACTCCCTTCCAATTTTAAAATATCGACACAGTTTACTTTTAATATCATCTTTAATCATTTATCTTATTTACAAACTATGATAAATATTATATTATATTTTAATTTGCTTTATTATTAAAGATATTTGAAACACGATTAAAAAGTTTTATATTTATAAATAATTTTTTTGAATGAGAAATAATTAAAATTGATGTTAAAAAATAATAGTGTTAATATCAGCCACTAGAAAGAAATAAATTTGATCTCAAACCATTCGCTTGGAACAGACTACAACTAGCCGACATCTGATCTGTGCGTGGGCAACCCCCACCTGGCTCTTGGTCCATCCATGGCAATAATCTGCACGTGCTGGGTGCCCAACTACCAGCGAGCATAGCATAGGATGCCCAGGAGCATGCAGCAACTGGATCCCAAAGGATCTGGAGATGCGAGTGCCCTCAATAGAATAAACAAAATAAATTAAGTATCAAAGTGATCTTCATTTGGTGTAGACTACAGTGGTAGGATTTTAATTTGCATAGGTACAGCTTGACAATAACGACCATATCAATGACCTTATTATCTACTTGGTTACTGCGCGCGTGAGATTTTGGCAATACAGATTCCCTTGTCTACATGTGAGGTACTGGCAATAGCCGCAATACAGGCTCTATCCAAAAGCACAAGAAAAGGTCAGCATCTACAATGGCTCTGCCGCTAAAAAAAGTCGACATAAGGTTGAAGCTCCTTATTATCCTGAAAAATACAGTAACAAGCATGAGTCAAAAGTTATTTCATTTCATAGACTGACGCACGGATATAAGGTTGGGCCTATGCTGGGCCAGAATTTCCAAAGCCCATTGCAGGTATGCTCTTGGTCAGCCCAATATAGTCGAACAGATTGAAGTCAGAAATCTCCACTTTTTTTCTAGAGGTTTGTTAGGGTGCCTGGAGTAAATAATAATGGTTCATTCAATTAATTTAATAGTTAAAAACAAAGTGGTATCTACTAAAACATATTTTGTGTTGTGGATCAGTACAAAATATGGTGGATCTGATACAAAAAATGACAGGCTCGGTATTAATTTTTAAAAATCAAGCAATTGAACAAAACTTTTTTCTGAGTGGAGAAAGTGACCATAGTGTGATGGTAGTGCTAGTTTATTACTCCCTCCATCCTAATTTATAACTTGTTTTGGGTCTATACACAGAAATTAAGAAGAGTGAAAAATGTAAGATGTAGCCGAAAATAAAGAGAAGAGAGGTAGAGAAGTACTGGGAAGAGAGAAAGTGTATGAAAAAGCAAATAACTATTAATTTAGGAAACTAGAGGACTACAATGACTTATAATTTGGGATGGAGGGAGTAGAAAATATTTGAATTTGTGTATGATATGCTTGCTTTATGCTTCATTGTAGTCTCGACGTCCATGAAAATTTGGCCTCCTGAGTTTGGACACATAGATTAAAGAGCAAATCCCTTATTCATCCACAAAATTTTTTAATTCTCTTATTCGTCTCATTATTAATTTTTCTTCTCTTATTCGCCCTAACCGCTATATAAAAGCATATTTTTTACCCATCTAAGTTGAAAAAGACCAACATAAAATATGCTTTTATATAGCAGTTAGGGCGAATTAGGGAAGAAAAATTAATAATAAGGGCAAATAAGAGAATCAAAAAATTTTGTGGGCGAATAAAAGATTGGATAAATTTTTGAGGGTAAATAAGAAATTCTGTCTAGATTAAAGGAGGAGGACAAAGAAGAGAGTACACGAGAAACAAGGAGAGTAAAGGTGAAGAGATATGGAGAGAGTTTTGTATTAGCAAGTGAGAATGATTCTTTTGTAAACAAGTTTTGAATTCTAAAATGATACTCTCTCCATTCTTTAATTGATGTCGTCGTTGACTTTTAAATTCAACTTTGATTATTCGTATTCAAAAAATTTGCTCGAGTGTGTAAAATTTAAAGTTGTAATTCAAATAACTCTAATGATAAATCAAATTATATCAAAATATATGAAATTTATCAAACTTTTTTGAATAAGACGAATAGTCAAAGTTGAATTTAAAAGTCAATAACGATACCAATTAAAAAACAGAGGGAGTATTCTTTTAGGACGGAGGTAGTATATTTTTATGGCGAGAATAAATATATTTGCTCCACTTACAAATGCGCCACAGACCGGTCACCCCACTCTGGCTTGGGATCGGCTGACTTCACCGCTTTGAAGTCACGCGGTGACTTCGCCCCTATCGGCCGTTGAGTCAAATCTGGCGGCTGGCGATGCACGCTGCTGGGCTGATCCACAAACTAGATTTACTTAACTTTAAAATTCTACTTTCCAATTATTTGTATATATTACAAAATTATTTTTATATTGAATTTAAAGGTACAGAAACTAGATTTTTAAAGTTATGTAAATCTATACAAATAATTGAAAATTTTTGGGAACTAATAGAATAACTTTGGAAATTAATGCAGTAATTTTCAAAAAATTTAGGAACTAACAGAACAATTTAGCAAACTTTGAGAACTAATGAAACAACTTTAAGCAACTTTGGGAATAACTCGGAGGACACTTTTTTCGATAACTCGGAGGACACCTACGCAATAATAAGCTCCACGAGATGAACCTAAAAGAACTTTGAGAATTAATGGAACAACTTTAAATTTTTTTTGCAACTAACAGATAAACTTTAGAAATTAATGAAACAATTTTAGAAATTTTGGGAATAACTTGGAGGGCCTCTGCACGAAAAGCTTAACGAGATAAAACTTAAAAAAATCAACTTTGGTAAATTTTGAGAACTAACAGAACTGACATTAGAAAATTTTGAAAATTAAAATAACAATTTTATGAATTTTTGAGAACTAACGGAACAAGTTTAGAAAATTTTAGGAATAGCTACACAAAGAACTCGACGAGACGATCTAACAGAATAATTTTAGAGAACTTTGGAAAATTAAAGGAGCAACTTATAGATATAATATAAGTTCTAAAATATATCAGTTCAGCGGCGTGCATCATCAGCCGCCGGATTTCTTTCAACGGCTGATACGGGACGTAAGGCACGGCGTGACTTCAAAGCGGTGAAGTCAGCCGATCCCGATCCACTCCCCCCACTCCTGCCACACCTGCTTGCCCTTGCGCCGCTGGCCGCCCAATACCATCACGTAGGCTGACCTCTGCTGCTGGCCAACCGCGGCGAGTTCACTTCAACCGTGCTTCGATTCATCTCATGCCCTGAGGTGAGCCAGCTCCCTTTACTCTTGAAATCTTATGCCTAATGAATGAGCTGGGAATAACCTTGTAGGCACCGATTCAAACTGCAGAAAGAAAGCAAATAATAAAACATAAAAAAGAAAATAAAGAGTGAAAACAAAAAAAATCTGTCTTACAAATCATTCATACTCCGTATCACATATAAGAGGAATCAGCACGAAAACTGGTGGGTATGTCTCTTCAGTAGTAGCATATAGCATCGATGTGAGGAACTTTATTGAAGCAGGAGAGATCAGGATTATTTTACTTCACATAGAGGGACAAGAAAACAAACTTGCATATTTATAGTAGCATTACCCTATGTGATGCTCCACACAAGGATAAATGAGGGAATATACATAGAAAAGACACTGGAAAAAAATTATAAGTTGGATGGTTGATGATGAGTACATAACTCTTTTAGATACATACAACACTTTGCAAATTAGTATTAATAAAATTTGTGCACGACAGTTGAGATTAGAGGTGAGCTCGTTCCTAAACATATGTCTTTTTTTTAAAAATAGATTGCTACCTAATGATTTTATCATGATTAAGAAAATTAGAGAGGGTCAAAAAAAGCATGAAGAAAGATTTAGAGATGATCAAAATCAGTAAGGCATGTTCAATCCCAAATGATATCCAATCCAACTCGGGTCTCATCTCTCTAAAGTTAAGAAGATAAACTTTCCAAAGGCACCGGTCTCATCTCCAAATTTAGCAGGAGTCAGCAAGAATCATTAAAACAAGATGACATCTAGAAATAACCCTAGTGCTGCAATATTATCTTTAGACCTTTAGGCTGTGTATCTTTTCTAGAGCCATTAGTATTAGGGTTTCCCCCTAAAGACATTCTAACCTCTATATAAACCGTAGCCGCTATAATTAAACATAGGTTTTTGACTATTTTTCATCTGTTATCAAACAATTTCGTTGTTTGGTGATTTGTTAGTTTTTCAACTTCGTGATTTAGTTCAGATTTTGCAATTGAGTTGCGTTCTTCCTTGTTTTTGCTTGTGTTCTTCGATTCACAGACTGAGATTAGCCTTATTGGCGAGGTCAATCATGTGTGTGCACGGTTGATAACCAGAGGAGAAGTGGTGCTGTGATTGTGGGGTTCGAATCGTGTTTATTTGAGACCGAATTGATTGTGTGTCGCATCTTCACCAAATGGAAAGTTACCATGACCTGACAGAAGATCGAGAATCACATACACATTAGTTTTGTTTATACAAGAGTACTAGTACAATTAAAGAATACAAGCAAGAACAAGAAAGAGCACAACACAGATGCAAAATCTGAATTGAATTCTCAAAGTTGGAATCCCACGAGCCATGTAGCGGCAAAACTGTTTGATAATAGATTAATCTAAGCAAAACCTGAGTCTAATGATGGCAGCTACTATTTATATAGAGGTTAGGGTATTTTAAGAGGCAAACCCTAATACTAATTGGCCTAGAAAAGATATATGGCCCATGAGCCAAAAGATGTTGTCACTGCATCTTGATAGATTTTGGATGTCATATTCTTTCAGTAATTGCCGAAGATCTAGAAAGTGCTTTGGCACAGAACTAGATCATTGGAAAGCTTATCTCTTTAGCTTTCCATCCATATTTATAACATCTAAAACAATGTTCGTATGCAACCTAGGCATCCATTTTAGTGCAGGGTGGTTTGGGAATCTGACTAGAACTTGAACTCGAGTTGGATTCAAACACTTTTTAGAATTTAATGTCCTTCCTTATCTTGTGCATCTCCAAGTTATTCTCCAACTTCTCTTGCTCCTCTCCAATATTTCTAATCATGATAAAGTCATTAGGTAGGAATCTATTTTCAAAGAAAGGAAAATATGTGCTTAGAAACAAGCTCACCTCTAATTTCAACTATCGTGCACGAGTTCCATCGATATTAATTTGAGGAGTATTGTGTGTATCTAAAGGAGTGATGCTCTCGTCAATTGATAAGATAGCAAAATACCAAAAGAGGAAGACTAGGACCTCATCTAGATTAAATGCATTAAGAATGTGATGGGGCAACTCCTAGTTAACAACAAATAACTCAAGAACAAATGGTGAGAATATTTGGGCAAAATCTTAGATGAAGATAGTGGGAGCTCATCTATTTGTTTAGATATGCCCTCTAATGACCTATACATGCACTATGTGAGAAGGATTCAATATTCTGAGATAAAAGATGCGTTGAAAAGGAGGAAAAGAAGCAAGGCGATGTGCCTTAATGTGATCCCCATTGAAGCGCGTAGATATTTTAGGGATGTAGCAATAGTTTGACTCACTAACTGTTCAAGCTTATCTTCAAATAAAATAAGATGCCTTATAAGTGGAGGAAAAGTATGATGAGGAAATCCCTTCATTTGATACACACAACACTCCTCCACCTACTAGAGCTCATGCACAACAATTAAATTTAGAGGTGAGCTCACTTTCAAACACATGTCTTCTTTCTTTTGAGCATAGATTGCTACCTAATAATTTTATCATGATTAAGGACACTGAAGTGGATCATGGGAAGCATGAAGAAGGTTTTTGCTTAGTTTCATCTGTTATCAAATAGTTTTGCCATTTGATGGTTTGTTAGATTTCAACTTCGTGTGTTTAATTCAGGTTTTGCAATTGCATTCTTTCTTGTTCTTCCTTGTGTTCTTTAATTTGCGGGCTGGGATTAGCCTTCTTGATGAGGTCAATCGTGTGTGTACGATTGATAACCAGAGGAGAAGTGGTGTTGCGATTGCAGGGTTCGAATTGTGTTGATTTGAGGTCGGATCGATTGTGTGTCGCATCTTTGCCAAATCGAGAGTTACCACGGCCAGATGGAATATCGGAAACCATGTACACATCAAGTGGTAGTCTGAGCTTCAGTATATCATCAGGATCACATCTATCCTTGTTGATTTTGCATTCATACTATCGTCTATAGAAAAGCCGCAACACAAAAAATAGTAATGGTTAGGTATTCCTCTGTCCAAGCCGTGTTTAGCTTTGCACAATTTTATTTCTGAGTCTGTAGCGTTGAGTTTGTATTTTAGTTGCTGGCTTCCGAAATCTTTTTGTATCAAAGTGTTTTTCTTCTTCGTTCATCTGTATTTGTGTTCAATCTGTTATCGTGTCACATCTGTTAATTGTTTCTTTTGCATCGAAATTTTATCCCACCCACCCACCCCACATTTCGATCACAAAAAAGATCTACCTTTCATAGATCCACCTCTTCATAATTATCCACTGCTCAAGCATCTAAAAAATCACCACCCGGCTGTATTCTGATTGCGTTTCACAGCTTTCAAAAATGTGTCTCGGGCACCCTTCAGTAAAACGGGCATAACTTTTGCATACGAACTCGAAATCGGATGCATTTTTTTTCAAATTTTCAGAACTTCATTGGTGTTAAAAAATTTCAAGGGCAAATTCCCTCGAGAAGTGGACCTTTGTGAATTTACAAGTTTTTGTGTGCAATTTTAGACATCTTCATGATTTTCTATAGAACTCATTCTTTATTGGATCAGTCTAAAACTTCTTGGTGTTCATGTTTTGTGCCTCTAAAAAATTCAAAAAATAAAAAATAAAAAAGTGACATCATCAAGGTGACATCACTATCTTGTAAGATTTGACCAGCAACTAGAATTAGATACTTAAAACACTTATTCAGTATTGTTATCTGTTATAGAATTGTGTTTCACTAAACATTATTTTAGCCCTCCAAGCTCCACATATCCACTTCAGATCAGCACTGTATTTGACTTTGTAATTGTGAAATTACAACTCCCTAGTTTCTTCTGCCACCGATTGTACCATTTTTTGCCTTGCTTTGGTAAGAACCATGTAAAAATTTGGTAAGTCGTTTCTTTTTGCAGATCTATCACCATAGATCTCACACCACCGTAGTGTAGAGATAATATATTGCTTTGCTGTTTTTAACTATGGTAGGAAAGGGTAAGTCTGAAAGTGATAAGGCTAAAACTTCTGAAGGTGCCAACTCCTCGAATGACTTTGCTGAAAGTGTCAGTCAAAATCAACTTGATAACACTCTTGCTAAGTTCGATTGAAGGATGACCGAGCAATTCAATGCAATGGAGATGCTCTTTCGAACAATGAACCAGAAATTCTAGCATCTCTCAACTCATATGACAATCTTTGAGAGACATCGACCACCATAGAAAGAGGAAGAGGAAGTGAATGACGAGAACTATTCTGAGGATGACGTTGACCATGATAGAGGACAACAAAATAGATTCCGCGATCGTCAACGTCATAACCGTAAGGTATGAGAGATAATGCAAATCGCACTCCTTACGAACCTTTCACTAAGATTAAGATTACGATCCTACTCTGCTCTAGTAATTATGATGCTAAGTGTATCAGAGTATAATAGTGCTGATCTTCAATAATAAGGGGATGCTCAAAGCTATACTAATTATTTGGGGATCAAATTAATAAGTCATATAATGAAGCTATGTGAGAGGGTTATTGAGCATCTCCTAAAGAGATTGATGAGAATAATCCAAAACCAATTTTGTTTCACGCTCAGGAGATCTACTATGGAGATAGTTTTGTTAATAGGAGATAAAGAACAGAGAAAGACTTACATATAATTGTGATTGACCCAGATAAAACTTATAATCACTACTGCAATCTACCATTTTCTCTAGAACCAAAAACAGTAGAGAAAAGCTGAAAAACCCTAAGGAAAACTTTTCCTTAAAAAATACCCTAGAGAAAAATTTCTAAGAAAAATGTGACAGAAAAGCGAAAGTGCCCTACTGTTTTCTGAAAATCTGTAGAAAAGGATTGTTCCCTAGGAAACTTTTCCTAGTGAATGTTGTCAGGTTCAGTTAAAAAAAATATTGTGGGCCCGCTACCGAAGCTCCCCCAATGTGCCGCCGTCCGTCGCTCAATGTGCCTCCGTCCGCTCGCTGCAACGGCGCACCGCCAGACAAGGCTCGGCGTCGCCCCCCGCGCCGCGCCGCCGCCCTGTGCGCTGCCATCCGCTCGCTGCCCGGCGGCGCTGCCTGCCACCATTGGCGCTGCACGTCGGGCCATCCGCACAGTACCGCTCTGCTCTACCGGCCGCCGCATCACTGTGCGCCCTGCTGCCCTTGCGTTGTGAAAGCGATAGGGAGAGAGGGCCCGCCGCCATGGTCCACCGACCTGCGCCGTGCGCCTCCATGGTCTGACGCCGCTAGCCCCCTGACGCGATGCCCATTGCCCATCGTCGCACAGAAGCACTGCAAGGCCCACCGCCCACCGTCAATGCCGCTTCCTAGACCGCCCGCCGCCATTGACGCCGCGCGTCGGGCCGCCCTGAGCCGCCAGTCACCGTCGATGCCACACATCGGGCAGCCGCCAGTCGCCATCGAGGGTGCGCTCTGGACCACCCGCCTCTGCCGCCACCGTGTCAGAACATTAATTGCTGGTTTCACCCTTTTGTCTCTTGCAGGCTTTATCTTTACACTTTAGTCTATCCGACTTGCTAGGGATAAAAAAGATTTGTTGTTGTGACAAATGCACCACGACTAACAGTGATTTCCTTAGCCAAAACATTCTCGAAAGTAGCACCATACTGAAGTGATTACGCAAATCTAACACATGAAGCAAGTGTCATGATGTAAGGATTTGAACAAGCCAAAACAGTTACCCGGTGAAATCATTTAGCTCTAAAAGATGGAAATATTACATCCATTTTAAAATATAAGCATTTTTAAGTTTAAATTTTTTTAATTTGTATTAATAATATCTTAAAAATTACATAATTTTTAATATAAAAAATATTTTTATAAAACTTTATTTCATTAATATAATTTTTATATGATAAAACATTATTAATTATATTTTATTAATGACTAAAGTAATAAAAATTTGACTTTAATTAAATTTAAAAATACTTATATTTTAGTATGAGTCAGTATTCAGCAAACAAGCATGTCCATATTTGGGATGTGCAGTTAAAAAGTAATGGCCTGTTGGCTACCACGTGAGCCCCGGGAGACTGCGTCTCATGATGCAGCAAGCTCCGTAAGTCCTGGTCTTACTGATATTCTCAAACTAATGGAACAAAGTCAACCTGCACTTAAGATATATAGAGCATGTGAAATGGACATCAAAAGTGTACAAGTTTTAATATATAGAGTAAATTACATCACAAGTACAACAATCTATAAGGTGGGTACAAATATGTCGATAAACTTGACAACTGCATATATAAAGCTCGTACAACTTATTTATATGGTGCATAGTAAGTCTACATGTACGACTTGAGTACTTACTAAATGTACCGCACTATTTTTCTTCTTAATTCTTCTTCGTCTTCTCATCCAATAGGTGTACCATACAGATAGGTCCAATTTGTATCAATTACTAATTTGATTGGATGTGGATTTTTACCGTACAGTGGCAGGCAACCGTGCTCCTCCCACCCGTCAGCAATGAGCCTCCATGATCCACGTTTTTTAAAAAAACTTTTTCTACCTGTTGACGTAGAAATTGAGTCCGAGCCAACACACCGCTAGCATATTCATGTATGAAAATGCCGACATTTTTTCAACATCGAGTTTGGGGCAGCACCTAAACAATCCGTCTTAGAAGGGACTCTGTCAGAAAAGGATTATTTTAGAGATGATCTGGGCTCGGTCAAGCCAGTCGGATCGCCTTCAAACGTCACCGGAACAAATAAAGAACAGCATAAAGGTCGAGTAAAAGGATTAGGATTTAGAGAAGAACGAAAAGTGTAAGGCAAAATATTTTGATTGATTGGGATCCCTCAACCGGTCATGGGCCTCTGTTTTATAGAGGTGGGATGGTCTTATCTCGCAAAACAACTAATACCACGAGTTAAGAAAGAAATTAAAATTAATCTGCTGAAAACTTTTCTAAATCGGCATTACCAGAGTCTTCGGTAAAGTGCTGGACACTTCGATGACCGAAGTCTCCGGTAAAATGCTGGAGGTTCCGTCATGTAATTTTGAGAACCCGAGAGGGCTCACTGGACACTCCAACAGAGTGCCAGATACTCCAGTGGACCAAGCGCCCGAACCCGAGAAGGCTCACAGGACACTCCAGCATCATGCCAGATACTTCGGTGAGCTAAGTGTCCAAACCCGAGAGGACTCACTGGACACTCCAGCAATGCCGGATACTTCAGTGGGCTAAGTGCCCGAATCCGAGAGAGTTCATCGGATACTCCGACAGCGTGCCTGATACTTCGGTGGTCCTGTAATTTTTTGTTGTCAATATATGCTCTCTGTTTTTTCGTGAAGTTCCTACACCATAAAATATTTAAACACCCAAAAACCTTTAAGAGCAATGGTTTCATATTGACTATTTCCCTTTATGCTTTTTGCCATACACTTGGATGATACTTTTTTAAGTATTGGCTGTTAAGAGTTCTAAACAATGATTCTCCGCGAATATCCTCTAACATGTATATGTTTCCGGCGATGACTTTTACCATTCTATATGGTCCTTTCTAACTAGGAGACTATTTACCAAACTTGTTGCTTCTCGAGCCTATGGACAGAATAGTTTTCCAAACTAATTCGCCCACCTGAAAAATTTTGGCTTTCACTTTTTTATTGTAGGCTCTAGCAATTCACACTTTATCTTTTTCAATCTATCTTAAAGCATTTAAACGCTTATCGGTGACTTCATCAATATTATCTCACATTAATGCCCTATACTCATTGGTGGATAAGTCATTTTGCCTAGCTCATCTTAGAGCTCTTAGATTTACCTCGACAGATAAAACGGTCTCTTGTCTATACACAAATTCATAAGGCGTTATTTTAGTTGCCCTATGCCTAGATATCCGATAAGCCCACAATGCTTCCGATAAGACTTCATGTCATCTCTTGGGATGGTCCTCTATCTTTTTCTTAATGAGTTGATCAATATTTTATTAATAAACTTGGCATAATATAAAGATAAATTGAGTATCCTAATTTCATAGGATACGACAAACTCTTTAACATGACCAGGTGTAATAGAAGTACCCTGGTCGGTAGTAAAAGCTTGAGGTATGTCGAATCTATGAATAATATGCTCGATAAGAAACTCAATTACCTCTTTTTGCGTCATGTTCTTAAGAGCCACCGCTTCGGTCTATTTAGTGAAGTAATCTATCGCGACTAACACAAAACAATGTTCCTTCGAAGATGGAGGATATATTTGCCCTATGAAGTCCAATCCTCATCCTCGAAATGCCCATAGTTTTATAGTGGGGTTCATCATGGCTACGGGTTCCAATTGAATGTTTCCAAATCTTTGGCACTCTTCGTATCCTTTGTAGTAGCAGTTATAATCAGCAATCATGGTTGACCAATAGAATCCGGCCCTCCTTAACAACTATTTCATTTTTGGAGCTGATTGATGCATACCACAAATGCCCTCATGAACTTCTCCCATAGCTACTCTAGCCTCGTCATCACCCAAATATTTCAAAAGCCAATCATCCTCCGTTCGGCGATATAAGTCACAATCGATCAAAGTATATTTAAAAGCCACATGCCGAACCTTTCTATCTACACTTTGGGTTGGGCTACGAATGTATAAAATTATGGGTGACCTCCAATCAAGTGATTCGGTACTATCACGGTTTGACGTGTTAGTGTTCGAACGGTCTAATTTCAATACCTCAAGCATCAGTTTCTTGTTGACTGAAAATCTACGTTTACTAATGTTGTAACCCGATGCTTGTTGAGCCAACTCATTGGCTTCACTGTTTTCTAGTCTAGGCACATGATGCACGTTGAATTCATCCATTCTCCTAATGATGTCTAGGCACTTATCTAAGATGGCATTTAATGATCCGTCTAAGCATGAAATTTTTTTTAAAATTTGTTGCACCACTAACAACGAATCACCGAAAGGCTCTACATGCTTAACTCCCATGTACTCCAACATCTCTAAACCGAACAACAATGCTTCATATTCAGCTTGGTTATTGTTGCAATCATACTCTAATCGATTTGAGAATTCAAAGTGTGCATCATGAGGAGATACCAAAATCACACCAACACCTTGACCTCTTTACAAACCAGTCCATGAAAATATAACTTACAAAGGGTAAAAGTAACATAAGCAACATCTAGATCATGTTCTAAATCAATTCGATGTTCAACAATAAAATTAGCAACAATTTGACCTTTCATAGATTTCAATGATTCATAAGCCAAATCATATTCAATCAATGCATAAACCCATTTACTAAGCCTACCACAAGAAATTGGCCTACACAACATATGTTTAATAACATCGATTTGACAAGCAACCACACAAGTGCAAAATAGTAAATAATGTCTCAACTTGGTGCAAGCATGATATAAAAAAACATAGGTGATCACATAGGTGATCACGTACTCCTTTTTTTTGGCTTTTTGTGTCAAAGCAGCACCAACCATATCATCTTTCGCTGCTACGTAGAGACGGAAAGGGACTCCTCCCTTAGGCGCCCTAAGCACCGGTGGCGAAGACAAGTGCTCTTTGATCTTCTTAAAAGCTTCTTGCTGTTTTGCCCTCTAAGTAAATTTGGCTTCATTTTTTAGCTGAAGAATAGGAGTAAAGGCATTAATCTTTACCGACAAATTAAAAATAAATCACTTTAAGTAATTCACTTTTCCTAAGAAGCTTTGCAATTCTCTCTTACATCTAAGCGCTTGCACGTTCCTAATTGCTTTCATCTTCTTAGAATCTATCTCTATATTTTTTTCATGAATTATAAAGCATAAAAACTTCTTAGTCGATACACTAAAAGCATATTTGAGCGGATTCATTTTCAAACCGAAACAATGCATTCGGTCTAAGGCAAGTTGCAAGCCGGCCAAGTGAGAATCTAAAGCGGCCGATTTGATCACCACATCATATATGTAAACCTCCATGATAACACCAAGCAAATCATGAAAGATAAAGTTCATGGCTCTTTGATATGTGGCATTCACATTTTTTAACCCAAAAGTCATGACAACCCACTCAAACAATCTTACAAAATCGAGATATCTAAAAGCAATTTTAGACATATCCTCTTCGGTCTTGAAGATTTGGTTGTATCCCGCATTACCATCAAGAAAGCTAATAACTCTATGGCCGAAAGTATCATTAATCAACATATCGGCTATGAGTATAGGATATTCATCTTTAGGAGTGACTCTATTTAAATTTTTGAGATCAATGCAAACTCTAATCTTACCGCTGTTCTTCTTTTCCACCGGCACGATATTGGATATCCACTCCGCACACCTACAAGATCTTATAAATTTCACATCAAGTAATCGGTTAATTTTTTCTTTAATCTGATCATACATATTCGGGTTAAACCTCCTCATCAGTTGCTTAAAAGGTCTAAAATCAGATTTTATTAGAAGCCGATGCTCAACTAGCTCGCCACTTAACCCGAGCATTTCATTATAAAACTATGCAAAACAGTCAACATATTCTTTTAGTAAACCAATTAACTTCGCCTTATAATCGGCTTTCAGATTTTTATTTATATAAGTTGGTCTCGAATTATCATCATTGCCAAGGTTCACCTTCTTAACAGGATGGATCGATGTGAATCCTTTTTCTAACTTATCCATATCTTCTATTTTCTCGATAGCTTCGCACATATCATTCGTATTGGACCGATAGTGTTCCGCTCTCTTTTTCAACCAATCATGATTAGAATCCATTAAATCACATTATATGATTGAGCTGATTCTCCATCGGCTTTACATTGACTAGTACAAAACTATCTTTAGTCATGCTAAGAAAATTATAATCCATCAAGTCTAAACCGGTCAAGCACTTGATGGTGTCATGCGACAAAGAAGATGATTCGACCATAGCAACACAAGCCGATGCATCCGCATGAACAAATCCTATATCATCACCAATCTATTGTATCAATAATTGATGTAAGGTAGAAGAAACAGATCTATTGTCATGAATCCAATCACACCCTAAGATCAAGCTATAACTACCGCGCACATTAGCAACAAAGAAAGCGGTAGCCATGGTGTTGCTTTCAACGGTGAGTTCCATAGAAGCGACCCCCTTAGCCTCGATAGGGTCTCTTCCTCCCACACCGTTCAAAGTCATGTTGCTCTGGATGAGCTCGTCATCGGTCTTACTTAGCTTCTCGAGGCGGTGTAGTCTCGTAGTACAAGAGGTCGTCGTCGTCGAGCTCGGACATATCGATGTCTTCCGTGAGCAAGGGCGCTATGGAGTCCTCTCCCAAAACGACGTCGGACAAACCAAGTGGCTTCGAAGTAGTCTTCGCTTCCTCCGTCACCGGTGGAGTTGGGGTTTCAGACCCCTTAAACCTCCACTGCTTACCTTGAGGGACCATCGGCTTCATCTCATTGAAGATCTCGTCCCTCTTTTTTTCCGCCTCCTCTTTTTGCATCTTTCGGATACGCAGCCTTTGGAGCATCTTCTTTTGAGTGTGGGTCAAACCAGACGGACACCACCTCGGTTCCGTGTACTTAGAGGAGCTCTTGCTGTTGCTTTCTTCATGGTCTTGGGAGACCTTTTTGATCGGATCATCCAAAGTGATCGGCTTCATGAAGACTCCTCTAATTTTGACATCGGTTGTGCCAATTTTCACGACACCTTCGAATGCACTATCTTGATGAACAACAGGGGAGGGAGCATGTTCATTACCTTGCTTCGGGCGCCACTCTTCCTTAGGTGCGATGGTGAAAGTCCCTCCTTGATCCTAGATCGGTCGAGATTCCGTTCGATCCGGAGTAGGGTTGAAGAGCCTTGTGAAGACATCTCCTCTCGGTCCATTTCACCCCAGATGAAATGGCGGGTATGGCATTGGTGGAACGGGCATCGACGGCACAGGCATCCATGATCCTATGTATGGATGCTACACCGAAAACGGTGGGCAAGGTATAGGATGGAACCATGGTGGCGGCGCTCTGAAGTCATATGGAGGAAAAGGAGGAGGTGGCTCGTGGACATTCATGGTTGACCTCATCTCCTTTCTAGACGGGCTGCCTCCTCTAGGTGGTGATCTTGATCGGTTCATAGATCGATTATTCAAATCGGTCTTTTGATTCTTGTACTTAGCCATGAGCCAGTCGAATGTGCTTTTAGGCCCCATCTTTCGATCCGTGGCTTTGCCTTGATTTACCTTTCACTTGCCTACTTCAAGATTCTTCAGCTTTATCATCTTGGGCTGTGGAGCTTATCCCCCGGATCTAGAGCCTTGGATGGTAACTTTTAGAGACTCTTGACTATCAGAGGATTTTTCGAGCACCACCTTCCTAGAGGCACCCTTCTCACTTAGAGAAACAGGCATCTCATCTCAAATGATCACGTTCTTCTCTTTGGTTGTATCGGTTTGATGAGGCCGAATCAACACCTTGGGGTTGAGCTCTAGAGTGTTGACGGGGAAAGGGTGCTTGTCGATCTACATCTCTTTAAGACTCAATCGTCCCTCATTAAAGACCGATTGGACCTATCGACGAAAAACATTGCAATCATTAGTAGCATGAGAATAAAAGTTATGCCATTTACAATATGCCCTACGCTTAATCTCATCTGTCGAAGGTAAAGTATATGCGATCTTAATGTATCCACCTTTGTGCGGCTCATCAAATATTTTCTCACATTTGGCTACATCAAAGGTGTATTTCACATCGTCTTTTCGATTATTATGAACCGGTTTGAGCGAATCACAAGCAAATGATTTGGCTTTAGAGGGCCAAACGAACTCGGCAGCCAAGATGTCATTTGAATCATCATCGGAGCTATTCGAATCACATTTCACGACGTGCACGCTACAGCGGGTCTTGTAGTCATGTTTTATTTCTTTGCTTCGGCTTTCTTAATCTGAAGCTCTTTGTTGGAGGTGGGTGAGTGTAAGAAAATCGTATCCCTCCAACTTTTATTTAAGATGCGACCGTAAATCACTAAAAGCTAGGTCGGCTAAGCCTTTTTCAGAAATTGTTAAATTAAAGCATCGGTTCTTAATATCTCTAAACCGCCAAAGATAATCAACAACGGGTTCCTCTTTCCCTTGCCGAACTGATGTCAAGTGCGACAACTTCAATTCGTTGTCCCCGGAGTAAAAATGATCATGAAATTTACGCTCTAACGGCTACCATATGAAAATGGAGTCTGGGAACAATGATGAAAACCAAGAGAAAGCGTTCCAGTTAGTGATAAAGAAAACAACCGTACTTTCAAAGCTTCACGAAAACCACTTCTCCTAGTTGCGCTACATATTGACTAATGTGTTCCCAAATGGTTTTGCTATTTTCGCTATTGAATTTGATGAAGTCAAAAACACGTCATCCAATGAAATACGGGACCGAATCAAAATACGCGGGGTATGACTTTTGATAAATTCGGTCTCTCCCCTAAAGGTCTACCCCTAGCATTTCGTGAAATTGTTTGTTTAAGTCCTCTTTAATGGTGTCATACACTCCTCTATGTTGGCAATAGGTGGCCTAGTGGACGTGACTGGTGGTGAAGGGTGTAGGCTTGTTTTCATGGCACTAAACAATTCATTAGAAACAGGGCAATGAGGGATACCCGTACCGCTCAGTGGGATAGATGGTGTGCTATATACAATGGTACGGTAAAGAGGAATAAATGTAACCAATTCATCCAATTGGCACGTAGCTAGATTGGAGATGCTAGTAATTGGCTCTACGCTAGCGGGAGACATTATCAAAGCATTAGTTTGCACATGAGAGGTAAAACTAGATTGTCCACTAAATGAGTTCAACGGCATGCCATACGGAGATTGTTCTATACTAGAAGTAGCGGACGTCGATGTACTAGTAGGAGGATCTATATGTGCAACATGAGACGACGATGCAATCTTAACATTCTTAAACTTAGACATATTCTCTTGAATCATGTATTACATATCGTTCGTTAAGACCTTTTTCATGTCGACAAAGTAATATGAAAGGTCTTCAAAAGTAATGGGATGGTGCGAAGATGTCTTTACATTGGCAGCACCCATGGCCACATCGTCATTGACGGCCGGAAGAACAGGCTCCTTCACTTGAGAGATCACGTCTTGGCGGTCTTTCTTGAAACACACCAATGCAGCTCTCGCTCCTCGCGCGCCTTGCGCGCCTTCTTGGAGGCCTTTCGTCATTCCAAAAATGCCTTGTGCGCCTTCTCAGGCAACTCCTCTTAGTGTGTTGACGCTGAAATCGGGTTCGGACCAATACACTGCTCGCACGTCCGAATGCGGGAACGTCGACGTTTCTTTAATGCCGGGTTTGGGGCAGCACCTAGACAATTCTAACTCGGGAGGGATTCTGTCAGAGGAGGATCGTCTTAGGGATGATCCGGGTTCGGTCAGGCCAGTCGGATCGCTTTCAAACGTCATCGGGATGAAAGAAGAACAGCATGAGAGTCTAGTAAGAGGATTAGGATTTGGAGAAGAACGAAAAATGTACGGTAAAATGTTTTGATCAATTGGGATGCCCCTCAACCGGCTATGGGCTTCTGTTTTATAGATGTGGGATGGTCTTATCACACAGAGTAACTAATCCTACGAGTTAAGAAAGAAATTAGAATCAATCTACTGAAAACTTTTTTAAATCAGCATTACCGGAGTCTCTGATAAAGTGCCGAACACTCCGGTGACCGGAGTCTCCGGTAAAACGCCGGAGGTTACGTTGTGTAATTCTGAGAACCCGAGAGAGCTCACCGAACACTCCGGCAGAGTGCCGAATACTCCAATGGGCCAAGCGTTCGAATCCGAGAAGGCTCACCGAACACTCCGGCACCGTGCCGGATACTCCGATGCGCTAAGTGTCCGAACTCGAGAGGGTTCACTGAACACTCCGGCAACGTGTCGGATACTCCTGTGGCACTGTGATTTTTGAGTGTCAACACTACCATAAGTGGAGGCAAAGTCTAAGAGCCCAATCAACACATACGTGCTCCAGGGCAGAGGTCGGTCCTAATTTAACTGTCATTTTAGGTTGGAATTAAAGAGATTAAAAAAAAGAAATATAAATAAAATGAGGAGAGAGAGATAAACGTGAATTGAAAAAAAATAAAGTCATATTTTGGAAACGAGAATGACAAGATCATGACAGATAAAATGGAGTTGAGTGAGTGTATCACGTGCTTCAACTGCATGAGTATCCTTGGCAGTCCATGGCCATCACGCGAGCCTCTTGAGGTACCTGGCCCACGCACAGTGACGACTACCTCACAGTGTGGACTGCCAAGGATCCTGATACGCTTCAACTGGGGTCCCATGCAACATGGCGGTGTAAAAGGCTGAAAAGTAATGCACATCAAAATAGTCTTAGAGGAGCAACGAACATGTCTTCCCAGCGTCCAGATTCCTCTCAAGCTACAAATGGTGAGTTTGAGTTGGAAATGACAGCAAAAACACATCAGAATGGGGCTACTGATGCTGAAGAAGCATGCGAAAAATTGCTGCTTGACAGCAGCAAGGCAGGACTCTCAAGAGGCGCGAATTCATTGATAATCTTCTCAAGTGCGTTGAAGACCAACCTCCATTTCCTGCAGAGACAAAAAGACAGAATAGAAAGGCATGTTTCCTTTGCTGATAGTACTAAATCGAACTATCTTAGTTGATATGGTGATTCGCATCACTTTCATTGCTTTTGTGATTCATGTCGGCAGGGTTGGTGTGAAGTTGCCAGCTATAGAGGTCAAGTATGAAAATCTATGTGTAGAAGCAGATAGCAGATTATCCAGTGCAAATGACCTACCGACACTCTGGAATAGTATCAAGGGTGTTTTTTCTGTAAGGCAGCAATTACTTTTCATTTCTTTAGTTTCTTTTTTCGGGGACAATAAGGAAAATCTGAGGTGATACAGGAAACCTGGTATTAGTTCCAATAAGGGTGCTCAAGTAGGAACAACATTCGATATCAGCATAGGAATCACTGCTCCAAAAAACTCTTCATTAATTATAGCACATAATAATCATACTGCTAATTTTCAGAATATTGGCAAAGTAATTTAATGTTGAAAGAAAGATGTTCATGTTTTCAGTTTTATTTTGGGCTAAACTAAAGAATTACTTTATGTCTCACTAAAAACTCAACCTCAGTGCACATTAGTGCCCAAATAGAATCCCTGATTGGTAGAAATCTGGTCTCACTACCATAGGAGACAAAAAAAAGGTGAAGTTTAAGATAAATATTCTCTTTTTATGTTTATCTAGAAATAATGTCAATATGTTTTTCTACCAAGTTCTAATTGTCTAGAGACACTAGCGTGATAGATGAATACAGGAACACAAACTAGACACAGATCACCCTATAAAAAATTATATTATATCAATAATGTTTGTATTTTGCTATCAATTCACAGAGTATTGTCAAGTTGATAGGGTTCAAGCAAGATAAAGTGAATACAAAGATTCTAGAAGATGTGACGGGAACCGTCAAACCCTGCAGGTATATAACTTAACCAACAACTTTTGTCTCAGCATACATGCATCGAAGAAAAATAAGCACCATTTTTTTAAAGAACCTTTTGAAATTACACCAACTGTAAGGTAGGTTTAGCACCATACTGGGCGTTATAAATAACTATATGCATGCTCTCGGAATGCTTATCCTGGGGACTAAGCATACATACAATCTATAACTATATATTCGCAGATTAACTCTTCTACTGGGACCTCCAGGAAGCGGGAAAAGCACACTTTTGCGAGCTCTTGCCAGGCAGATTGATAAAACTCTGAAGGTACAAAGAATTCTTTTGGATTTTGAATTGATCCATTAATACAGCAGGTGTTAGCAAATACTCCTACTACCTGAGATACAGAAAATGGAATGCACTCACCCAATTGGCCACTGAGGAGATGGTGAGCTTAGTGAGTTCCAAATGTTATTTTCTTACACACTTTATAGACCCCTTTGAATCCTCATCATATAAGTTAAAACAAAAAGATAAAAAGAAAACAATCTTAGGAGAATTAAAGTGGTTGTCAAGATAATGGTGCTTCTTATAATACCCTACCCGAACAGCTGAAGCTCTATTACTCAGCTTTAAGTTGACTTACTTTACATACTTTTGTATAGTCTGTGGTTAAATCGAGCTTATGTATGAATTTTTCTAACCAGAAAAAAGATATTGCACTGTTAGTATTTAGGGACAATTGTGACATTGACCTAATTTAAAAAGCTAATTGCACGTTTGCCATGTTTTTTAGGGTTTGTACATTTGACCATATTTTTTTCAAAATGAAGCTTCCATTTGGCCCTAGTTTGTAACGGCACTACAGCATGATTTTTTATGATTCAAAAATAAATAACTAAAATCAATGGATAATAGGGGGATTGAAGAAAGGACCAAAATACCCATAACTTATTCACATATTGCTTCTTACTTTGTACCTTTGCCAGATGAACCTGTGATGACTGATTTTCCTTTAGCCATTTACAACCTAACTCTAATCTAGACGTTGCTTTTCAAATTTTGATTTTAAAAAATTAAAATCAAAATTTTGAAATCTATTTTACTAGAGCCTTTCACAACCTTACCCTAAGCTATCTCTTTTAAACCTGGCCCTATTTCTATTTTTTTAATTTTAAAGAAATTGAAATTGAATTCTTGAAATCAATTTTCTTGGTTACTTTCACAACCTAACCCTAAGCCTCCTATTTTTAAACTTGTCCCTAGTGTTTCGAATTTTAAACCAAACCTACGAACCAGTGATTAATAATTTTGATTTTATTCAAACTGTTACTGTCAAAAAAATTTAAATTTTTAAGTATTTTCAAATTGTTTTCAAAATATTTAAATTTGTTAAAGTTAAGTTCAAAATCTATTTAGTTATTGCTAAAATTTTTCTATACGCTGTTGGATTTTTATTTACAAAACAAGTTCATCCATGCCAAACTAATGAAAAAGTAGGGTCAACGATGCAAGGGCAAATATATCTTTTTAACATTTGACTTACACCATCAAATGCTCATAATGGCGTAGGGTCAATCTCTACTTTCATTTTGAAAAACAATGGTCAAATGCACAAACGCTAAAAAACAAGGTCAAAGGTGCAATTAGTTTCTCAAATTGGGTCAGTTTTGCAATTGGCCCTAGTAATTGATCATGAAGCTAACAAAATGAGAAACACAAACTGAGGATCACATCATATGTATAAAATCACTGTTCATCAGTATTAAAGTATGTTAATCCTTTTTATTGATTAATTGGGCAATCATCACTGATTTTGATAATGCACTGCTTAAATATTTTGCAAAACCGAGGTCAATGATCATTAATTCTGTACATAATCGGTCTGATGCATCAATCGAAAACATCTGCAGGTTACAGGGCGTATTTACTATAATGGTTGCCAACTTAATGAATTTGTACCTGAGAAAACAACTGTTTATATCAGCCAATATGATTTTCACATACCTGATATGACAGTGAGGGAGACTTTAGATTTCTCTGCCAGGTGCCAAGGTGTTGGAAGTAGAGCTGGTAAACCCATGTTCCCAAATGTCATAATCCCAACCATGAAAATCTAAAGTATAAGAAATAATAAATGTGTTTATTTTGTCCAAAGAATTATTTCAAGAAGTGATAAAAAAGGGAAAAGGAAATGGGGATCATACCAGACCGTGACATAGATCTATACATGAAGGTGCACATTTCAAACCTCTTTTTTACAAATTATAGAGAATTGTTCTAATTCTCTTCACCGTGATGTAAATTTAGCTTCATGTATAGTTGGAATATGATTAAAGTAATCCCTGAATCTATAAACTTGAATTATAAATTGAATATATAACAAATTCAATATATAATTTGGTTATATAGGCAACAGCAATGGGAGCTTCAGAGAAAAGCTAACAGGCCGACTACATTTTGAAGGTGCATTATGCTAAAGCATACAAGGTTACATTAAACAACCTGCATTTAATCTATAGTTCTATAATATGTGATAATGATGATGATTCTTTGGTAGATCATGGGGCTCCAAATATGTGCCGACACTATGGTTGGAGATGCAATGAAAAGAGGAATATCTGGGGGGGGGGGGGGGGGCGCAGAAGAAAAGGCTAACCACAGGTTTAGCACAACAAATATGGCTAGTAAATATAATATTAGAATGATTACTTAATATTCTTTTATTGCATGCACCAGCTGAGATGATTGTTGGACCGGCAAAAACATTTTTCATGGATGAGATATCAAATGGCCTGGATAGCTCTACTACTTTCCAAATAATCAATTGTTTTCAACAACTTGCTAGCATCACCGACTGCACCATGCTTATTTCACTTCTTCAACCAACACCTGAGGTATTTGATCTTTTTGAGGATCTGATATTGATAGCAGAAGGAAAGATTATCTACCATGGTCCTCAGAATGAAGCTCGCTACTTTTTTGAGGAGTGGATTCAGATGTCCAGAGAGAAAAGGGATGAATGATTTTCTCCAAGAGGTAACTGCTCTTAAGTACCAAACAGTTCAAGAATCAGGCAATATACTTTACAATTTGTGTAATAACCTTGTCAATTTTAAAATCTATAAGGTATTGTCTAGAAAAGACCAAAGGCAGTACTGGTCTGGTACAGATGAATCCTATAGATATATTTCTTCTCATCAATTATCAAGAATGTTCAAAGAGTATCACCTACCAAGAGAAATTGTACATAGATATATTTCTTCCTATAGAAATGCACGTTGAGCAAGGAATCTTTATCTTTGAATAAATATTCAGTATCCAAACTGGAGCTCTTCAAAACATGTGGAGCCCGGGAAGTACTCTCGATGAAAAGGAGTATGTTTATTTATGTCCTCAAAACTGTGCAGGTTGCACTTGTTACAGCACTTGTTGGTACTATGTACAATAGTCTTTTTTTTAAAAAAAATATTAATACAAACTGATGTCTGCTACTTTTTGCAGCTTTCTGTTATTACGCTCATTGCAATGTCTATATTCTTTTGAACTCGCATGACAACAGATTTAAGACATGCAAATTACTATATGGAAGCTTTGTTATTTTCCACATTCATAATAATGCTAAATGATATACCAAAGATGGGCATGCAAATTGCAAGACTACCAAGCTTCTATATGCAAAGAAACTATTATTTCTATCCTTCATGGGATATGCAATACCCGCTTCCATCCTAAAGGTTGTTGGAATTAATCATGGTGGCACGTTGGAGTCTGTTTGACGGAGCTGCAGGAAGAACGAGTCTGAAGGAGCATGCAGGATCAGGTTGCGGAGAGCGCATCGTGCATCAAGCTACATGCAAGAGTGCGTGTGAGTCAAGTTAGAATAAACGTTCAGTGTGGCACGGGTTTATCTACTAGATTAGTAGATCAGAATTGTGTTAAATTGCTGTAAAGAGCAGGCTTTGTAATTAATTCGAGTACTGAAACTGAATCAGAGAAAAGAGCTCGTTCAGCTCTCAGCTTCCTCTGTTTTTCTTCTTCTGTCTCTGTTCTCATCTTCGTATAGGCTAGCCACTTGAACAAGGGTGTGCGATCCAGTGATTCTTACCAACATCTGGTATCTAGAGCTGGAGTTGCATGCCCAAGTATTCACAGTTCAATTCAATGTCACTCGTGCCGGAAGGAGCTAGTGCGCGTGACTGCGGCGGAATGCCGTTCCAGTTGCCGCAGTTGACGGCAACGAACTACACGACCTGGGTGATTCGAGTGCAGGCCATCCTGGAAGCGGAGGAGATATGGAAGGCGATCGAGCCGGCGGTCGGGATGACTGTCGACACGAAGATGGATAAGAAGGCACAGGCGCGCCTTCTTCAGGCTCTTCCAGAGGATCTCGTCCTGCAGGTGGCGAGGAAGAAAACTTCAAAAGAGGTATAGGACAGTCTAAAAGAGAGATTTGTTGGTGCTGAATGTGTCAAGCAGGCACGGCTGCAGACATTAGTTGCAGAATTTGATGCTATGCGTATGAAAGAGGGAGAGACTCTTGATCAACTTGCCGGGAGGATCTCGGCAGTGTCCATCCGGTATGCCAACCTTGGCGGATCCCTGGAGAATTCAGCGCAGGTGAAGAAACTGCTCGACTCGGTGCCGGATCGCTTCATCCACTGCGTCGCAGGGATGGAACAATTCTGTGATCTCAGCACCATAACATTCGAGGAGGCAGTAGGCCGGTTGAAAGCATATGATGAGCGCACACGCCATTCGTCTAGTGGAGGCGGCGATGGGCAATTGCTCCTCACTCATGCTGAGTGGGAAGCGCGGCAAAAGGAGACGGATGAGTCTTCAGCAAAAGGGCCGCTGGTCTGATGGTGGTGGTCGTGGCTGGAGTGGCCGAGGCCGCGGTAGAGGCTGTGGCCATGGTGGCCGTGGCAAGACGCCGTCCAAAGGTGGCTCTGGTAACTCTGGCAGTAAGCAGCGCGACAAGAGTCATATTCAGTGCTTCAACTGTGAGAAGTATGGGCACTACGCAAGTGAATGTAAGAATCCGAAGAAAGAAGAAGCAAATCTAGCTGTTGATAACAAGGAGCCAGCGTTGATGCTTGCAGAAACAGAGGGAGTTTCATTGCTGCATCCGGTACAGAAGGAGCTTGGCAACGTCTTTATTTTAAATGAAGAGAAGGTTCAGCCAGAGCTGCATTTGACGGGAGGAGGTACTGCTTCTGGTGATGTCTGGTACCTAGATAATGGAGCTAGCAATCACATGACTGGAGACAAGTCTAAATTTCGAGAACTTGATGAACAAGTCACCGGTATGGTAAGATTTGGAGACAGTTCTGCAGTAGAAATTATGGGAAAAGGGACAATCCTATTTGCTTGCAAAAATGGAGATCAATGGTTGCTGCAGGAAGTATATTATATTCCAAAGCTACGCAATAATCTCATGAGTTTTGGACAGCTCACTGAGATTGGGCACAAAGTGGTGATAGATAAAGATGAACTCGAAGTGTTCGAGAAAGATCCTCTGCGGCTAATTATGAAGGTAAAGCGTTCACCGAATCGCTTGTATCGCATTGAAATACAGCAGGTGAGTCCAGCTTGTCTGTTGGCAAAACTAGATGACCCGGCATGGCTCTGGCATGCACGCCTGGGCCATGTCAACTTTCAAGCCCTCAAGAAGTTGTCTGAGAAAAAGATGGTGGTGGGAGTACCGCTGATCAGCTACCCTGACCAGCTGTGCCACGGGTGTCTAGCAGGCAAGCAAGCCAGGAAGCAGTTCCCGTTGATGGCAGACTACAGAGCGGAGGAGCCGCTTGAGTTGTTGCATGCTGATCTGTGTGGTCCAACTACGCCAGCAACACTCGCCGGTAACAAGTATTTTATGCTAATTGTTGATGACTTCTCACGGTGGATGTGGGTTTATACCATGAAGACAAAGGATCAGGCGTGTGCAACCTTCAAGACATTCAAGGCAGAAGCTGAAAATGTCTGTGATCGTCGCTCTGGACAGATCATGGAGGCGAATTCTTGTCAGCTGAGTTCAATGATTTATGCAAGACAGCAGGAATCAAGAGACACTACACCGCCCCATACACACCGCAGCATAACTGCGTGGTGGAGCGAAGAAACAGGACTGTCATGGCAATGGCAAGATCACTGCTCAAGAGCATGAGTCTGCCAGGAAAATTTTGGGGTGAGGCAGTGTGGCATGCAGTGTATCTGCTGAACCGTTTGCCGACGAAGGCCATGGGGGAGTGCACCCCATATGAAGGATGGCATGGCAGGAAGCCGCATCTGGGCCATCTTTGGGTGTGTGGGACACGTCATGCTGGTCGAGCCACATATGAAGAAACTCGATGATAGAAGCCATCAGATGGTGTACCTTGGGGTCGAGGATGGCTGCAAGGCACATCGCATGTTTGATCCTCATCGCAGCAAACTAGTTGTAAGTCATGATGTTGTATTTGAAGAAAATCTCGAGTGGAAATGGTGTACAGGAGATGGAGATCATGCCGACTTCATTGTTGATGAGGATTTCTACGCCGAGCCGACAATACATCCTGTGGCTTTGGCAGGAGGCCAGGCACCCTTGATGGTGCATGATGCTGTGCCAGCGTCGCCAGCAAATTCCTCACCGGTGCTGCCCACTGCAGCAAGCATAGTGGCACCAGCAACACCTGTGCCTAACACTCCAGTAGGAGGGTTGGAAAGTGCATCACCATCATATGATCAAGCAGCTACTCCAAGCAGCGTGTTGCCATCTTCATCCAGCGATGGGAGTACTGCTGACGGGCCTGTTCGGTATAGGCTCCTCGCTGACATTATGCAGGAGGCACCAGTAGTGGAACTAGCATATGATGACTTGAAAGATGAAGCATTATTGGCTGAAGCAGAGGATCCAACATGTTTTCGTGAAGCTGCAGGGCAACCTGTATGGGATGAAGCCATGAAAAAGGAGATCGAGTCCATTGTGAAGAATTCAACTTGGACACTGATCGAGCTGCCGGCTGGACACAAGCCAATTGGACTCAAGTGGGAATACAAGCTAAAGAAAGATTCATCTGGTGCTGTGGTTAAGCACAAAGCGAGGTTAGTAGCTAAAGGTTATGTTCAAAAGCAGGGCATTGATTATGATGAAGTGTTTGCACCAGTGGCAAGGCTTGACACTGTGCGAATGATACTGGCTTTAGCTGCAAATTTTGGTTGGGAAGTGCGTCACCTTGATGTTAAATCAGCATTCCTCCATGGAGAACTAGAAGAAGAGGTTTATGTTGCTCAACCAGAGGGGTTCATAGAGAAGAACAAAGAGCACATGGTGTTGAAACTGAAGAAAGCCCTGTATGGTTTGCAGCAGGCACCAAGGGCTTGGAACATGAGACTGGACAGGAGCTTGTAGAGTCTCGGATGCACTAGGTGTACACAAGAACAAGCAGTATACTTGAAGGGAGAAGATCAGAAGAAGATCCTCATTGGTGTGTACGTTGATGATTTGATTGTGACTGCTGCTAATCTGGAGATGATTGTTGAATTCAAGCATCAGATGTTAACTGAATTCGAGATGACTGATCTTGGACTGTTAAGTTACTATCTTGGCATTGAGGTGGAGCAGCAGGGAGGAGGAATCACTTTAAAGCAGAGTGCTTACTCCAGGAAGGTGCATGATCAGTTTGGGATGACTGAATGCAATCCAGTGCGAGTTCCTATGGAGCCGAAACTGCAGCTACACAAAGACCCTGACGGTGAATCCATTGACATCACTGAATATCGACGGAAGATTGGATGTTTAAGATATCTTCTTCATACTAGGCCAGATCTTGCATTTGCTGTCGGAGTGGCAAGTAGATTTATGGAGAGGCCAACAGAACTTCATCAGAGAGCATTGAAGCAAATCTTGAGGTATTTGAAGGGGACACTCCACTATGGACTGGTATATTCCAGAGGAAACAGTGAGATGACAAACACCGGGTATTCTGATAGTGATTTAACCGGTGACATGAATGACAGCAAGAGCACAGAAGGTATGGTGTTTTATATCAATGACAGCTTGATCTCATGGAACTCACAAAAACAAAGGACAGTAGCTTTATCATCATGTAAAGCTGAGTACATGGCAACAACAGCGGCGGCATGCCAAGCGCTGTGGCTGAGGAGTTTACTAGGAGAGCTGACCGGGAAGGAACCCAGGCTGGTCAGGCTATTCGTCGACAACAAATCTGCCATCGCATTGATGAAAAATGCAGTGTTTCATGGACGATGCAAGCATATTCGTACCAGGTATCATTTCATTCGCGAGTGTGTTCAGCATGGGCAGATTGTTGTAGAATTCATTCGCTCTGAAGAACAAAAAGCAGATGCTCTGAAGAAGGCATTGTCAGTAGGAAAGCTGGGAACAATGCGGCATCTGTTGGGTGTTCGTAATCTCGAGCCACATCAGGATTAGTGGGGAGTATGTTGGAATTAATCCTGGTGACACGTTGAAGTCTGTTTGACGGAGCTGCAGGAAGAACGAGTCTGAAGGAGCATGCAGGATCAGGTTGCGGAGAGCGCGTCGTGCATCAAGCTACATGCAAGAGTATGTGTGAGTCAAGTTAGAATAAACGTGCAGTGTGACACGGGTTTATCTTCTAGATTAGTAGATCAAAATTGTGTTAAACTGCTGTAAAAAGCAGGCTTTGTAATTAATTCGAGTACTGAAACTGAATCAAAGAAAAGAGCTCGTTCAGCTCTTAGCTTCCTCTGTTTTTCTTCTTCTGTCTCTGTTCTCATCTTCGTATAGGCTAGCCACTTGAACAAGGGTGTACGATCCAGTGATTCTTACCAACAAAGGTCCCCATCTCTTTATTAGACTCATTTGTATGGATATGCATCACGTGCTATGGTATTGGTTACACAGCTACAATTTACAGGTATATGTTGTATCAAAAGATTTATATGCGCTTTTAAGAAAAAAAAATTGAAGTCCCCCAACTGATTAAATGCTTTATGTTTATATTTAGGTTCTTCTGCCAGTTTTTGATACTTTTCCTTCTCCATCATTCTATAACATCTTTTTATCGGTTTATGGCTTCCTATAATCAATCAAATATTGTGTCCTCCTACGTTTTTATTGGCATAGCTGTATTCCTAGTATTTGGTGGCTTCATTCTTCCCAAACATAAGACAGCTATCATTTATATAAGGCAAACAAACCATGAATATTACTTAACTCGAGTTTATGCTACATTTATTTTACAGCATCACTGCCAGGATGGTTAAGTTGGAGATTTTGAATTTCTCCATTGACCTATGCAGAAATCCGCAGCACATCTATAAATGACTTCGTTGCGCCAAGGTGGCAGAAGGTGAGAATGTCTTCACAAAATGATTAATGGGACCATTCTAACTATCTATTCAAATTTACAGGAAACTGTGCAAAATTTAACGACAGGAAACCAAATTCTGATTAATCATGGCCTCTACTATGATTGGGATATCAGTAGGAGCCCTACTGGGTAGCATTGTTATTCTATATATTGCTTTTGCATTGGCACTAGCTTATAGAAAGCGTAAGTTAACTACTGGTGAAGCAAACTATCATGAATTATATTTTAACATGGAAGTAAATTAAACGTTCACTTGTTTCAGCTTTAGAATCATATCATGGAAGCATGCCAAGAAAGAGCAACTTCAATGAACAGGGAGAAGAAATCAATGTCCAAAGTGAGCATATAAGCATGCCCATGGAAGGTATAAAGCAGTATAAACAAAAAATTCTCTACTACCACTCCTTCCCATTGAAATAGAAGGGAAAGGCTACTGCAATGGTTCTATTAGTTACTAATATGGTACCATTATGCAAAAGCATCTTAACATTATTTAAGTGTAAGAATGAAGCTATCAGAGTTGTACTTCAAAAGCAGAATCCATGCAAATGTGCAGTCTCAAACATTTTGATATTCTTGCAGCAAAGACGGCTATACCTATTATGAAGTTAGCAGTTACGTTCCGTATTCTGAACTACTATGTTGATACCCCACTGGTAATATAGGATGCCTGATAACAAAGTTTTATTTACCACTGTTTGTTAATGGTTTTCTTTCATTTTATTATATGAGGTTATGATAAAAGGGTCCCATGTTGCAGGAAATGCTGAAACAAGGATACCCAGAAAGAAGACTTCAACTACTTAACAGTGTCACGGGCATCTTCCATCCAGGTGTTCTTTCTGCATTGATGGGTGTCAGTGGGGCTGGAAAGACGACTCTGTTAGATGTATTAGCAGGACAGAAAACCGGAGGTTATATTGAAGGAGACATACGAATAGGTGGATACCTGAAGGTGCAAGAGACATTTGTAAGAATCTTGGGTTATTGCGAACAAGTTGACATACATTCTCCACAGTTCATAGTTAAAGAATCTGTAACTTATTCAGCTTGGCTTCGTCTGCCTCCTCAGGTTGATGGAGAAACAAAACATGTATGTCAGTATGTCACTTGGAACACTGGAACATTAAGAAATTCTTGATGAACCATGTCATTTGATATTTCTAACTAATCAATTAATTTCACTTCACATGATCAAATGCAGGAATTTGTAAATGAAGTCCTGAAAATTGTTGAGCTAGATGAAATAGAAGATATATTAGTCGGGATACAAGGAATAAATGGACTGTCCTTGGAGCAGCGGAAAAGGCTGACAGTTGCTGTTGAACTTGTTTCGAACCCATCAGTCATACTAATGGACGAACCAACTACAGGATTAGATGCTAGGTCAACTGCAATTGTGACCCGTGCCGTTAAAAATATTTCTGAAATGGGAAGGACAGTAGTATGTACAATCCATCAGCCAAGCATTGATATTTTTGAGGCATTTGATGAGCTACCTTAACTTTTCAAATTATTATAAATTTCTAACAGAATCATCATTAATGTTCTTCAATCTAGGAAATTAACATGAGAAAATCAAGAGCCTTCAGGACACTATCAGGAATATAGTGTGACCATTTTCTCATGTTATATGTAGGTTTCCAGCTACATAAACACGTATATGTTCATGCTTTGGTTTTTCTCTGAATGTAAAAAAAGGGGAAAATGAAAATGAAATAGAGTGTCATTTGGTTAGTGTTCTTCTGTACGTTTCCTTATTTTGTATGCACTGTGTATAAGTTGTTTATGTTCCATTTTTTCTGCTTCCAGTAGGCACAGTGTGTAAGTCCTTTCCGCCACTTCTCTGAGGAATTTACCATGTTCAATTGATTATAATCTCCTTGTGCAGCTTATATTAATGAAAAATGGTGGAAAAATAGTCTACAATGGACCGATAGGCGAGCGTTCCTGCAAAGTGGTCGAATACTTCGAGGTTCGTTTTCTGAAAACATATTTATATATTTTCTTTGAATTGGAAAAAAATCTTCAAAAATTAATAAAGTGCATTTGAATAAAGAATTATTTAAAAGCCACCGCAACAATATCTTCATTGGATCAAAGCATTCAGAGACTAGTCCTGGAACTTTCTTTTCTTGCACTAGATAGCCAGTTTTAGCTGCATTTCTGTTGGCTCAACTTATCTGGTACCTTTTCTTTTCTTGAAATTGGTTACTGAACAATCTTAAATATTCTTCTATATTCTGAGAAAAATATAGGGCATGTAGTACAGTACCATCTGATCTCCACTATCAATATTCCTGTCAATATTTGGAGACAAAAAGTTCCGGTCAAGATCTTTCCCTCATTATACTACAAATCGACGAAATAATCTAATTAAAGAAATATACTAATCTATTGATATACGTTAAAGAAATTGTATACAGTAAGTATAGAAAGCGCAATTTTTAGATGGTCTATCTTCGGAAGTGGAACACAATGATGGAAAAACTATATCAAAAATGTAAGATTTTTTTTCACGGTTGAGAGCTGCGTATCATTTCATTAAGAAGAAAAAAAAAAGTCTTACAAATGAAAACATGACCACAAAGGCACCCTTTAAAGGACCAGATTACACAAACACCTTCGCCACAGTGCTATACACCACGACCCAGGCAATTACACCTCTATAAGAGCTAAACCACTCCCAACTGTGCCAGCCCCTAGCACCAGCTTTACACCATACATGCCCCTCATTTTTTACCATCGACATAACACACTAGTCCGAACTCCATTAAAAATATAAGATATAAGAACACTACAAGAAAAATATTTTTTAGTCACCAAAGTATTTGATCACTATATATGTAATATTAGTCATTATAATTATTTTGTCACTAAAAATTTTGATCGTATTTTGGTCACTGAAACATTGTCACTGTATGCATATAGTAACCAATAATTAGACATATTGATCACTAACACTAAATAACAACTAGAGAACCTTTGATAACTAAATAAATTTATTAAGCAATAAGCATATACTTTGGTCACTAAAAATGTATGTCTACAATAAAAAATAAATTTTGGTCGCTATTTATCAATTTTTAGTAACTAAATTAGTTGGTCACTAAAACTTGGTGACTAAAGATTCATTTTCTTGTAGTGAAAGGAAATGTGAGAACAGAAAATAATATGGTATGTATGTATGTATTATAAAATTATAAGTGAATTGCTCACCCTTTTCTATCAGCTTAAACTTTTGAGTGCAATTAGTTGGTGCAAAGTATCTTAGTATGGCATTATGGCTAGAGGTCTCGAGTTCTTAGTATGCTGATTTATTAAAATAAACTGTAGTCAACTCGTATTCCACATTTGTGGTCAATTAATGTGTGCTGCACGTGAGAGGGTGTTGAATTGTATATGAACTGTCCACCCTTTCCCATCATCTCAAGATTTTTTGGGTGCAACAAATCGGTGCATAATGGCTGAGGATGTATAATACTCAATAAAAGCATGGCATGTAACTTGTATTGACGATACAAGCAGCTAAGCAAGTATACTGGTCTAGGTTGCAATAACTCTTCATATTTGAGCACATACCGGAAGAACGCCAGCTACAAGCTAAGCCATATCGATGTTGATACAAGGCATCAATTCCTCGGCAGTTTTGATGACGCATTTAATATTTTACTAAGTTTGCAAGAAAATTATTATTTTGTTATATGCACTATATTTTCAGATTCATTCAGTATCTGACTTGACTCTGCAGTCCTTGCTAACATGAAAAAAATTAATAAGAGTTTGTCTATTTATATATTTTGCATGTAAATTACAAAATAAAACAATATCATGTTACTGTAGTATTTCTATGGACTGCTAACAAATTATAAGCATACCAACCAAAATCATACCCCCTATTCGGCACAAATTGGTTGCATATTTCTTGTTAATGTAGAAGACACCTACCTCTAAGTGTCGTTTTTCACTTTTAGAATTCATGTTTGATCACTTGTCTTATTCAAAAATTTATAAAAATATTGTTTTTTTTGTTGTCGATTATTTTATTAATAGAAATACTTTAAGTATGGCTTACTTGTTTTTATATTTGTATATTCTTTGAATAAAATAAATGATCAAATGTAATATCTAAAAGTCAAAAAATGACACTTAAAATGGGATGGAGTAAAAGTAAAAAGCTCCTCATGCTATTGACTACTTAACCTGTGCGGCGTATTACTGTCGCCAAAAAAATCTGTGAACCACAATCATGACGTCCTTGCACACATGTTTTTACTAAAACAACCCATATATGTCTGAAAATGAGCCAAAAAAATAAACTACTCCCTTCATCCAAGAATAAGTGTCTTCTAGACTTTGACATCAATATTTAACTATTAGTATTATTAAAAATTTTGTGAAAATTATTATTTATTTTACAAAATGTTTTATTAGTAGAAATACTTTAAATATTCTCTGTTTGTTTTATAATTTTCTTAAAATTTTAAATAAAATAAATGGTCAAACATTAATTTCTAAAATTAAAAATGATACTTATTTTGGGACAGAGGGAGTAGATGATAAGAGGTGGTTTAGTTTGTAAACGGATCTATACGCCAAGTCCTTTTATCATCCCTACCCATATGTGCATGGAATAAAAAATTAATGGATTCAATTATACTTCGTTATATTGACAGAGAATTCCTGGTGTCCCGAGAATAAAGAGAAATTGCAACCCTGCTACATGGATGATGGATGTAACATCAGTATCATCCGAGGTTCAACTCAATATAGATTTCGCAAGAACGTACCAGGAATCATTATTGCATAGGTAAATTATACTGCCATTTCCATTTCAAATTTTATGAGCAAATGGGAATATATGTACACCTGAACTAAAACTAATTCATATGCTGAAAACTTTGTGTCAAAAAATATTTTCATTTAAACAGCCGCAATGTCTATAAATTCATTTTTCTGCAGGGAAATGGAAGAGATTGTCAAGCAACGAAGTCCTCCAACACCGAATTCAGAAAACCTTTGTTTCTTGAACCAGTTTCCACAAAATTATTGGACACAATTCAAAGCTTGCTTATGGAAACAGAACATAATTTACTGGAGAAGCACTGAATATAACATGAGACGTATAACTATGGCAATAATCTTATCACTGATCCTTGGAGTATTGTTCTTTAGGCGTGCAAATATTTTGTAAGTGCACAATTCTTTTACTGATAACTCTACAGTATTGTTATGCACAACAGGGAAAATAATTAAATTCAAGATTTTTTTTAGTCTTTCAAGAGTTGGATGGAAACCTTTATTAGGTATTTAGTTTATCATCCAGGTGCCTCAGAAACTAACATGCTAACTCGATAATTTTGCGAAAACAGAAACAATGAGCAGGATGTGTTCAACGTTTTTGGAGCAATGTTTCTGGGAGTTATACAGCTTGGTGTTTACAACAAGCTGTTGATCATACCGCACAGTTCCACAGAGCGTGTTGTTATGTATCGTGAGAAATTTGTCAGAATGTACTCAGGTCAGACATAGTAATCACGCTTATAAGCATAGTGGAATCTACTTTGAAAGGACTAATTTTCAAATTTCTTTACCTCCTACAGGCGGCCATAGAGATCCCGTATGTATTTCTCCAAGCGCTACTATATACATTTATCATCTACCCGACAATTTGTTATTACTGGACAGCACAAAAGTTCTTATGGTTCTTATACACCTGCTTCTGCTCAGTTCTTTCTTATGTTTATGCTGGTTTGCTGCTAGTGTCACTAACCCCAGATATTCAAGTTGCCACCGTATTGTCATCGCTTTTCAACACGATCCAGACACTATTCTCAGGATTTTTTATGCCAGCACCTGTAAGTATCGATTTCCTACTGCATATCAAATATGATATATATGTTTATGCTTTTTAAGAAACATGCAGTCTCAAAAATGCAAGATTCACCGTCACTTTTGTTATCAGAAAACATTACTGGGAACACCACTGATATATAGCTATATCAATCTAAAAAAGCAATTGATTATTGTGATACTGACAGTGGGTCCTATGACAACATTCTGAAATAGCAACATTATTTCTACTCCCTCCGCTCCTAAACTGTTTTCACTGTTAACTTCTAACATCAACTTTAACTATTCGTCTTCAAAAAATTTTGATGAATATTATATATTTTGTTATATTTTACTTTATCATTAAAGTTACTCATACTAATTTTACACATTTAAATTAACTTTTAATAAGATGAATGGTTAAAGTTGATGTTAAAAGTCAATGACGACAACAATTTAGAAATGGAGGGAATAACTCACAGGTTTTTCAGGTTTTTTGGCATTATAGACACATAAAACTACTGTCTTATGAAAAGAACAGGAATAGTAGCCGTACTGGCCACATCTTCATTTTGGTAATCTGGAAAAACTATGGTAGAGATCATTTTTGTAAGTGAATGGAATCTGAAATTCATGTAGATGAATGGCTGAAGCAGATTGCGGACCTAATGACAGGAACTAGGAACATTAAGAAACTGTAGAGTGATTTATAATTTTATATATACAATCTGCAAATTGTCAATTCTTTAATAGTCGACATTTAAGTAGAAACTGCATTTCAGATCACAGGTTTCCCAAACTTTAATCATGAATGGTATCCTTGATCGTCCCCGACTCTATTAGACGTTAAAAGTATTAAATAGGCTTCATAAATTTTTACACAGAAAGATTTGACATGCCCGTGCAGTGTGCTAGCAAAGAGATGTTATTCCTCTTTCAATGCCTGCAATCTTAGTAAGCTATAACCTTCCAAATAAATAGCAGTCATGTCACATACCACGAGTTATGATTGTAAAACTTAGCAGTAACATTTCGTGGCTGTGTGCACCAGCTGTATTAATAATTCTCAGCAGAATAACATGGGACTAAATATATTTTAAATATTGTAGACGATCTTGTATAGCACTCCAGCATGAGGGCACAACACTAACAATGATACATAAATATCATGCTTCTATAGGCCTAGGCTCTTATCCGTTGCAAATAGTACAAATTTGTTCTTTAGATATCCTATAGTGGAAAAGGAGTTTCATGTTTCACTGAGTGAAAAAGAAATCTCAGCAAAGATGTTATGTACATTCTGACCAGAGGGCAGCACTAACATTCAGTTCATTTTTCTTTCAGCTACTCCCAAAGTACTGGATTTGGCTCTACTATGTTTCCCCTACATCCTGGGCATTCAATGCCCTATTGACATCCCAGTATGGAAACATTGACAGAGCGATCATTTTTTTTGGAGAAACCAAATCAGTTTCTGTTTTCTTGAATGACAATTTTGGGTTGAGCGTGGTAGCTGCTCTTCTCATTCTTGTCCTTTTGCTTTTGTAATACTATTTTCCCTCTCTGTTGAGAAAATAAACTTCCAAAAGAGGTGAGCATGTTGAAAATAATTGGAACTGCAACTGTATGCATATGAGAAGGTTCAACTCTCTTTTCATCATGGTTTTGAAAATATTAAATGCGTGTTGTATTCAGGACTATGTCCATGTATGTGATAATTAAAAATAATAACAACGGTGCAGGGGAAGCACATATCGTTGCTTGTACGAAAACCTAGGTAAATTCCTTGTGCATTGCTGTGGGATTGTGGGTTGATTCTGAAATGTTTGACTCCTTTTTATGCAATCATTATGTATGAACATATCATTCCCACCGGATATTTATGTGAAATGGAAAAGTAAATTAAGCTGCAGTTGTGAAGGCAAGTACCACCTGCCTGAATTCAGAGAATTTGGTCTCAGAAAGTTGCTGAGGAAGCAGCTCGCTATATTTGAAACATAGAATTTGATACTATACGTTTCTTAATTAACAGTCACAGAAGCTTCAGTGTTGCTTTCAGGTATATACAGTAATTTTTTGCATGCAATGTGAAAGAAGTTTCGAACACATTTTCTCCTTGCCCAAATCCTTTTTCTCAGGCACAATGAGAGAACAGAACAAATTCTTTTTTTTAATACACAAGAAATAAAGTAAATTATAAAAAACAAAGAACACACACCCCACTCAACTCTCTAAGTTACATTCACACCTTATACAAAACAAAACGACCTCGACCCGGCAGCATGCTAGGCAGATTAAACTGCTCCTAGCTGTGCCAGTCCCCTGGATCTGCCATATACCAAACCTGGCCTTTTGTTACCATGGACATGACAGAGTAAACTCTAGAGCGTGCTCCATTGAACACAGTCATTATGATGCTTCCACAATGACCAACATGTGGAACCCTACCCTTTCATTCAATCGCGCAACGATCGAAAATGGAATCTTAAAAACATAATATTAATTGTTGTGTCATGGATTTTAAGTACAGATAAAAATAAAATGAAATAAATTCAAAATAAAAGGATGACCTTTGAATTTGGTAGCTTCCAGTGGCAGAGCTAGAAGAAAAATGTAGCGGGGGCCAATTAGGCAGATGTACACAGGGATTAGTCAATAAACTCATAATCAGTGGATTAAGATCCCATCTGCCCTTGAAAGAGTAATGTTTTTGGTTGGGGGCACGAGTATTAAGGAACATAAAACAATAGAATCTCCTTAGTAACGTAGGATTTTAGTAGGAATTTCACATGAAAAACGTAGGAATCAGAAAATTTTTCCTTTTTTTGAGTAAAAAATTTCTTTGTTCCAAAGGGAGCCTAGATAGTGCACTAGAATTTAGAAAACTAAAACAGGAGTGAAATCATTATATTAGTAAGCGAGAATGATATGTTTTTAAAGACAAAATTTGAATATTAAAATCAGAAGAGAAGGTAGCTCGCTCACTTACCGGGTCATTAAGATTAGTAAGGGAATCACACAATCCATAGGGATTACCTATGTTTTTCTATTGATTGATCGAGAATCGACCCGACGGAAGCACATACCCCCTGCCTCAAATGGCACTCTTTTGAGGATCGAGGGAGTAGATCTTTAATTTGATGAAAACATTAACACTGAAAAATATACTCATTCTACATATCTTAGATGCTTTTCCTCTAGATTTGCTTCAAATAACAGCTGAGATGCTCGGCTCTTGAGAAATTTTCATGGAGCAAGGGGGGGCCACGGCCCACCCTGGCTGACACAAGGCTCCGCATGTGGCAGCTTCAAAGTTGAAGCTGGATTGGAAAAAGGAAAACTCTTCTGTAGGACACTTAATAGAAAAACTTGATCTGAATTAGTGCTCATTCCTATGCAGAAGAGCCTGGTTTGCCAATGGCTTTGTCCAGTACAACTACACGTTCAGTTGCGTCTATTTTCATGTTTTGGGATGCAAGGAATCCAATATGTTCAACCAAGTCTTCAGATATGAAAGAAAAATCTATTATATACAAGATAAAGACCCCGCGTGTTGCTGTGGGCATTGTTGATACTATGTAGGTATACAAAAACGTGGCCACAATCTTTCAAGGTGGTTATTATTAGTACTTTTAGAAAACAGGAAAATGGAGCCCTTTTACAACAGTTTAAGGGCTATAAGGTACTGAAAGATAATTACTATCCTGAAATGGACTTTCAATCCCTTCTATCTTGATGAGTTGCTGAAGTACTTACATTCAAAATCATAGAATTATAGATGAATGCCAAGGTACTTACATTTAGAGTAGCTTGCCAAGTGAATATTCACTACAAGAAAATAGATTTTTAGTCACCAAGTTTTAGTGAAAAAAAATTGGTCACTAAAAATTGATAAATAGTGACTAAGATCTGACTTTTATTGTTGATATACATTTTTAGTAACCAAGATATATGCTCATTGGTTGGTAAATGTATTTAGTTATCAAGGATTCCCTAGTTGCTATACAGTTTTAGTGACCAATATATCTAATTGTTGGTTACTATATACATATAGCGACAAGGTTTTAGTGACAAAAATGCGACCAAGGTTTTTAGCGACAAAATAGTTATAGTGAATAATTTTACACATATGACCAAGTACTTTGCTGACTAAAAAAATATTTTTCTTGTAGTGATTTTAGACAGATCAGGTGCGAACTTATGCTGTGTGATGCTTTGCTTATCCTCTGACCATACTGCATCTCAGTGTTATGAATACCACTTGTATTCATCAAGTGAGTCAAGGGCCCAATATATAGAGGTATAGGTGAGAAAAATGTACACAAAACCTCTCAGAGAAAACAGAAAATATAGGAAACCTCTAATCTATACACATATCTTTAACACCCCCAACTCATGGTGGATCAACAACACTGAGTTTGAAGAGAAAAAATCTATGCTGATATCGAGTATGTGCCTTCGTGAAGAAATCAGTCAACTGCAACTTAAAAGCACATACCGAAGAGCATCCACACTCCTTAATTTCTGTAAAACTGAGACGAGTGATCCGATCCCGCTTAATAGTACCGATGATTCCTATAGACACAAAGCCTAAATCTAAACAATACATGGCTCTAATTTATCCTTAGCCTTGAACCAGTAACCACCTTAGAAACACTCCGGGGACACAAACATCCTTGCAGAAAACCAACTCGTAGATGTGTAGAATAGTGTTGACCAAAATTATTCATTCCTTTGAGGGGTTTCAATGGTCATGAAGCTAACGTGTGAGCGGAATAGATGGACTTGAAATGCCAAGTCATCTTCTGACATAGATGATGATGGGAATTCACTGAAACATGCTCATGTCCCTCAATTGGTTGATTTGGCAAAACAAGTATTTATAGAATCATGGAACGATGATATGCTAAGGTGGAAGGAAATTCTTTTGAATGAGCGCAATAAAAAAATGAATGGCAGTTCAAATGGTGACAAAAAATTCCTACTCAGAATGAACAGAACAAGTCAAGAGAGCCGCCACCACCACCAATAGATGTCCTAGATCCTGTGCAAGTCATGTGCAAAGGTGCACCCTAAAGAATGAAAAGCTTCCAGGACAATAAGGGAGGCAAGAGAGTACAAAAGTGTTCTCAGTGCAAAGGAACAAACCATGACAAGAGGAGAACTGCGCGCAAAAAGGTTAATGTTATTGTACATCTGCTAATATTGTGTAGGAAAACTTTGTTGTGCAATAAATTCACCTTATTCTTACTACTATTATGATACAGGTAAAACAAATGGCACATATGTTTTAATAATTCGCGATGTACTTGAATCATACTGAAAATTTGAGGTATTTGTTTTGTCCTGTCATCAATGACTTGAACTCTTGATTCAATGGTTTGGATTGTTGATTCCATACTTAAGAAAGCACTATTCATCATGCTAGTAATTGATTCTAATAATTCCTGAAATGTAATGCTATTTATATTTTCTCAAATTACAGAGCTCAACATACAATGTACAGTATATAATTGTAACATCATTATGTTTATACCCCCCGCCCCCATTCTTCTTTCGTCTCTTCATTTTGCGAGCCATCCAGATTTGTGTCCTTCTTGTCACATGCATCGTTCCTCTCATCTTTTGCGCCGTCTTTCTCATTCTATAAAAAAAATGACATATTGAATATTGAATAAACTAGAAAAATTATTGGCAGCTCCTCGACAGGGTTGACAGCCTCAGCCTCCGGCTCCACAAAGGACGGGGCGCAAGAACCGCAGATCCAGGGAAACGACGCCATCGTCGGAAGGATCGCCGGAGATTCGTCTATGCGTGTCGACCGCGTCTGTAGATGGAAACTAAAGATACGGGACAGGAGAAGCGGTCAATCTGCCGGCTGCCGGTCGTATTCTATTTTGTATTCATTATTTTTCTTCTAAAACTGAACGACTCAAATTGCTTGGTGAGATGGTCTACTTTAACGAGGCTCTATTATTAAGTACTCCAGGGGGACGCCTCGAGATCCATTGGTAGTCGCTTTCATGTTTGCAAACGCTAGCTCAAGACGGTGGTGAGCGACCATGCACAGCAGTCTCGACTATCTGTCGGCGAGGCCAGGCCGGATGGCTGGTGTCGGTGGACAGATTAGGGAGCAGCTGCTTAGCTCGCCATGTGCTCATCGGAGGAGCCGGAGTTAGGCATGTGCCGCTCACTTAGCTGCGTAAAAGAGAACCGGGCGGCGGTGCATCAGATCCGATCCTTACAGCATCTGTTTGTTATATTAAATTTATAGTAAAGGAACACGGAAACTCATGATGATGATGACTTGTTCCCGTGGCCTGGTACCGCCACGGCTGGCACGCCGCTCTGATAGCATATGTTTGTTACTACTACTAGGAGTATTCACCGTTGCTTGTGGGTGCATCACGCGTGCGTTGGAGCGGTCGGTGCCGTGACTCCGTTGGTACAAAGTCTGTCCGGTTGCCGCTGACGAAAAAGCTTGGCAGGATGCTACGTTACTTGCCAACTGAGGTGTGTAACCGAGCTGCCATCAAGTGGGGACGATGCGTTCGGCACCCGGCCATTGACCCGTCGACGTGGGGATACGACCGCGGCAGCTAGCTAACTAGCTCCTCGGTCGCTGCCGTGTGTGACTTCGTCGCTTACTCGGTGCGGTTGCATCCGCCTGCTTAATTGACTGCTCGCTCCACGTATCCAAGCTCAGCGGGACCGGCCTGTCAATATCGACCGTCACCAACAGTCAATCAATGCTAAGAAAACTCTTCATGGGGCACTAACATCTTATTTAACAGTCAAGGTGACTTAACATGATCTATAACATCTCTCTCACATTTAGGGCCTCTTTGTAACGCGGGAATATTTTCTATTTTCTGCGTTTTTCTATAAAATTAAACTAATTTATGTAAATTTTCTGTAAAATTTCTACATTTTAAACGTCTCCTTTGCAACATAAGAAGTTTTTTTATTTTTTGTGTTTTGCTGTAAAATTAAACTGATTCTGTAAAATTTTTATGAGATTCCTGCGAAAATCATACGTTCCAAACGAGGCCTTATATTGTTACTACTAGAGATACTAATAAATATTTGTGATACCTGACGGAACAAGAAGGAAAAATGTAGCGGATGCTGATTAATCGAATCTGTAAGGATTATTCAGTAAGCTCACCATTGGTAGATTAAACGATCTTTGCTATAATTTGATAAAGACATTAGCGTTGAAAATATACTACTTGCTCCCATATATTGAGTGCTTTTTCTCATGCTTTGGGCTCTAACTATCATCTGTACTACATTAATGTACAGATCTAAGGATCAGTCCAGTTCATTGGTCAACCATGTAGACTTCGGTGCCACTATATAAAATTGAGGAACCGGTTGAGGGATTTTCTCGTCCAATGTGAGGTCTTACCCTGCACGTTGTAAGCGAGTGGTTTCCTTCCCATTCTATAAAAAGCATCTTGCATAAATATGCTACTAAATTATGGCTAAAATATACATAGTAATAAATTATGTTCTTTAATCTCTAACAAAGTTGTAGTACTCCTTCCTTTCTATTTAATTGTTGTTTTGGTTCTGAACACGAGAATTAAGAGATGTGAAAAAGATGATATATGCTGAAAAGAAAAAAAAATGAGATAGAGTTCGAGATATATTCGAAAGAGAGAAAGGTGTATTAAAAAGTGAGAATGAATATTAAATTAGAACAATTGAGAGAAGCTAGAATGACAGATAAAATGGGATAAATAGAGTACTTGTGTATAGAACTAGTAGATTATCCATACACCACAAAGTAAGGAAAATAACTATTGCTCCCTCCGTTCACTTTTGAATTTTATTTTATCTCTGCAGAGGGAATTAAGCAGAAGTGAAAAAGGTACGGTACACATAAAATGGAGAAGAGTGATCGAGATGTATTTGGAAGTGAGAAATACATATTAGAAAGTGAGGATGCCATTTTTATGAAAAAACAAATCCTAAAATAGCAATTAAAAAGTGAAGGATTTAGTAGCTTGTATAAGAGTAACACTGAAATTTATAGTAACATTTAAAAATAATATGGCATTACTATTTTCCTTGACACCTTGATGAGAAATATTAAGATATTTTCCTTATTTCAGACACATCTTGTTTTCTTTTCACATACTTTTTTCTGTATTATACAAATCTTTTTTTATTCATGTATTTGTCCATCATTTATAAATCTAGTTTATTTTTATGCGTTTCTCTACATTTATACAATTTCCAGTCACATACATCTCTTAATTTATAGAACTTGTTGCCTATTCATTTCCTATCTCCATTTTAAATTGCTGTAACAATTTAAAAATGGAGAAGGCATTTCTATCGCATTTACACAACTTGTTTTCTATTAATTAATTTCTCCAACATTTTATACAACTTGTGTTTCAATTCATGGATTCCTCTATACAACTTGATTTATATTCAAGTACCCCTTCTATTAAACTTTTTTTCTATTATGTATCCCTTCTATTCTCAAATTTTGTTATTAGGATTCATTTTTAAATAGAGATCTCATCCTAATAACAAAAAATAAAAACAGAGGGAGTGTTTCTCTAACATTTTACACAACTTGTTTTCTATGCATGTAACATCTATACAACTTGTTTGGTAACATTTATTTGCAATAAAGTGTTTATTTCTTAACTATTGTACACTTTTATTTCAATAATTATTACTGGCTCAATGAAAAAAAATGTTGACTGCATTAGTTGAACATGCATTTTCATGTGAAACGCACCAATTTTCTCATCAAACAAACTGCTTCTCACATTACATCTGGCCCTTGCTAAAAAAATACATCTCGCCATCTCCCACGCACCACCGACTGCTCTACCCCAGATCTCCCAAACCCTCTTTTGGAGGCATCAGAAAATTCAACGAACATGTGATGCAGTTTTTTTTTAAAAAAAAAACAAGAAAGGAACGAGGCGACTTGGAGATAGAGAGAGGAGAAATAAAAGTCCTCGTCCTCCCTGCGCGCTGCGCCTCCCTGCCGCTTATATAAACCAGCGTCTCCCCAGCGTTTATCTCACGCCTCAGATCCCGCTTCCAAAGAACAGCCGAAGAGAGAGATCGAGATCCGGAGGCGCAGGTCGAGGCACCACCACCACCGGCAATGGCGGGCACGGTGACGGTCCCGGGGTCGGCGGTACCCTCGACGCCGCTCCTCAAGGACGAGCTGGACATCGTGATCCCGACGATCCGCAACCTCGACTTCCTGGAGATGTGGCGGCCCTTCTTCCAGCCGTACCACCTCATCATCGTGCAAGACGGCGACCCGACCAAGACCATCAAGGTGCCCGAGGGATTCGACTACGAGCTCTACAACCGCAACGACATCAACCGCATCCTTGGTCCCAAGGCGTCGTGCATCTCCTTCAAGGACTCCGCGTGCCGCTGCTTCGGATACATGGTCTCCAAGAAGAAGTACATCTACACCATCGACGATGACTGCTTCGTAAGTTTCTTCTCCTTCCTCGTTCATCTTCGTTTCATGCTGCCTGCTGTTGATCTCGGTTGCCGTCGGGAATTCCGCGTGTATCCGGGGGAAAGGTGTGATTTTGTTGCCGGATCTGTGCTTAATTCGTTCGGATTTGACCAGATCCGGCCGAGTCAGATCTGGATCTAGTCTTGACCGCGTTCAATTTGATTAAATTCGCCGAGTAGCAATGGCGGATCTTGATCCGTTGGAGGTTGCGCTGAGTAACGGTAGTTGCTTCGTTGCGGGGGAACAGAACAAGTAGGCACACACCTGTCTGATTGGTAGCTTCTGCCACTTAGTACCAGCAGTTGAGTGAGGTCCTTTTCATTTTATTTTGGTCAGGGGTCCTAGTTTATGGGATCGCGTCGTGAATCACGAATCGGCAGACTCGGTGCGTTTGTATTTTATTAATTTGCCAAACTTACTGCTATCTCCGTTCTAAAATATAAGCATTTCTAGGTCTAAGTAAAGTCAAACTTTTATCATTTTGATTATTAATAATGAAGAATTAATGATATTTTATCATATAAAGTTCATATTTTTTGGATTCAACATAAAATAAAGTTTCATAAAAAATATCTTTTTATATTAAAAAATACGTAATTTTTTTTGGATATTATTAGTCAAAGGTAAAAGAATTTGACTTTGACTAAACCTAGACAGGCTTATATTTTGGAACGGAGGTAGTATTTGGCATTTGCTTTCTCGTGTCATGGATCTGAGTGCTTCAGATCTGATCCAGTCATGCGCGATCCGCGTTTATCTCACGCCTAGATGAATTTTTTTCACCTTCTACCAGGTTCAGGCCATTAAGAATTCACACCTGGGTTAAAAATTTCCATCTTTCACCTTGTGATCCCCACATTAGCTTCGTAGTTCCAGAGTTAAGCAGCAAAAGCGAGATCTGTTCACCTGCAGACATGGGATCATCACAATGTGATCAAATTGTGGCATTAATAATTATTTTTGTATTGGTACTTGTCAGTTTGTCACACTGACTGAGCATCTTCGCTTGTGTGCTGTAGGTTGCCAAGGACCCAACGGGCAAGGACATCAACGCTCTTGAGCAGCACATTAAGAACCTCCTGAGCCCCTCCACCCCATTCTTCTTTAACACCCTATACGACCCCTACCGTGAGGGTGCTGACTTTGTGCGTGGGTACCCCTTCAGCCTCAGGGAGGGTGCTCACACTGCCGTTTCCCACGGCCTGTGGCTCAACATCCCTGACTATGATGCTCCCACCCAGATGGTCAAGCCTCGGGAGAGGAATAGCAGGTATTGTATTTGCTCACATTGTCCTTGATATGAAGGAACTGTTTATACTTTGTTCATTGATCTAGAAGCAAATAACGCCCTTGCTTATTCAGGTATGTTGATGCTGTCATGACCATCCCCATGGGGACCTTGTTCCCCATGTGCGGCATGAACCTTGCCTTTGACAGGGAGCTCATCGGCCCTGCTATGTACTTTGGCCTCATGGGTGATGGCCAGCCTATTGGCCGCTACGACGACATGTGGGCTGGATGGTGTGTTAAGGTGTGTAGCCTCTCTGTTTCACTTTTGGCAATGATTTGCCTTGTTTTACAAAATGTAATGTCTAGATGAAATTTGTAATTTATTAACACCACTGTAAATTTCAGGTCATCTGCGACCACTTGAGCCTGGGTGTCAAGACTGGCCTCCCATACATCTGGCACAGCAAGGCCAGCAATCCCTTCGTCAACTTGAAGAAGGAATACAAGGGCATTTTCTGGCAGGAGGACATCATCCCCTTCTTCCAGAATGTGACCATTCCCAAGGAGCACGACACTGTCCAGAAGTGCTACATTTATCTTGCGGATCAGGTCAAGGAGAAGCTGGGGAAGATCGACCCCTACTTCGTCAAGCTTGCTGATGCCATGGTCACCTGGATCGAGGCTTGGGATGAGCTGAACTCTTCTGCTGCCTCTACAACTGCTGAGAACGGCAAGGCCAAGTAGAGAACAATGCCAGGGGTCTTATGTTCCCCTTTGAATGAAGTGATAATGAATGTGGCCTAGGCCTCATAGATATAGCTCTTTTGGAGAGTAAAGAGAGATTAATTCAGCAGTTTTATAATTCTTTGTTGCTGTGCCGGTGGTTCTTTTGTAGTTGAAAAGGGATTTGTTGTCATTTACTTATATAATTCGAGACAAATAATTTATCATGAATTTTGAGTATCAGGCAACCGTTTGATTTTTGAATTGAGATTTTTTTAGTCTTATATACGATATTGTTTACGTGTTGCTTGCTCACGCGCGAAGGGTAACCGCACATTGCCAAGTCTTTCTATTATTGTTTTGATGATGGGCATAGAACAACTCAAATTCTACACCTCATGTAGCTTTAGAAATTCTGGAGTTGGAACTTTGAATAGATTAATGGTGTTCTGTTAAATTATTTTATTGATGTTTCAGACTACTCACTCCATCTCGAGCATAAATCTCATAGTTGGAGCTGTGTCAAGGAGCCTTACACCAGAATAAGCCCTTAATTGTTCTTGCTTTGCTCGTGTGGAAAAGTGGTGGGTCATGCTACAAAATTTGCTGACTTTAACAAGCGAGCAGATTGAAAGAAACTGAATCAGCATTAAAACTGATTTGTCAATCAACATGCTTCATACTGTATACTCTCTCTGTTTGTCATCGTTTACTTTTTAATTTAATTTTGACTATTCATCTTATTTAAATTTTTTTGATTAATTTCATATATTTTGATATAATTTAATTTATCATTAAAATTATTTGAATAACAACTTAAAATTTTACACATTCGAGCAAATCTTTTGAATAAGACGAATAGTCAAAATTAAATTTAAAAGTCAACAGCGACATCAATTAAAGAACGAAAGGAGCATGTGTAAAGATGAAAACTTGACCTAGACGCATTTAAAAGGAGGTAACAATCCAAAATAATAATAATAAAAAGGAAAAGAAAAATTTCGGCGTTACCGGGGATCCAACCCAAGTCGCCCGCATGACAGGCAGGATTACTCACCACTGTACTACAGACCTCACTGATATTATGATCTCATAAACCTTCAAATTACAAAGGATGGAAAAAAACATCAGAGAAGGCTTGAATAAGGAACAGGTAAAAAAAAAAAACTCACATGACCAACAGCACCTAGTTAAAACAGGGTATGCTGCTCATCGAATTCACAAGTTGCAAAAAACATGTCTATTACGAGGCATAAAACAGTGAGTCGAGTCGCCTTCGATACACTTACACATACCAATGGCCATCTATAAACCAATCAAAATCATGTCCCAAGTCCATTGACTACAACAATTAAGGTCTGAATCAATAATTTGACACGGCATGTGCACAACTCCAAGACATCTGCACCAAACCCAGATACAACATCTTCTATTAGTGGAGCATTAGAAAGAGAGGAATGAGTGGGATACACTTAGGCCTCGTTCGGCTGGGCCAGGAACAGCCCGGAACTTAACTCATTCCGCACGGATCGAATAGGAGTGGAATGAATACCGGCTGGACTCGGAACAACCGTTCGTTTCAGCCCAATCGGGAATGAAACCTGGGCTGTCTTGATCATTCCATGCGCGGAACGGCCAGGAAACGATCCACACCTTACCCCGTCCGGATCGAAACCTATCGATGTGGGAGCGACGCGATGGCTGGCGGCGCGGGCGAGGTGCCGCGGCCGCTGGCAGCTTGCACGAGGTGAACCAGCGGCGACGCGACGACGGCAACTTGGCCTTCCCCCACCCGACGTCCTCCTCCTCCCGCCTGTTTCTTGCCGGTAAAGCCCGCGCTCCTCTTACCTGCTTCTCTTTCTTGATCTTGACGAGTTGCCCGCATGGTATAGAGGTCGCTGGAGCCGCCGGAATTACCCGTGGAACAGCCCCGTCTACCTCCGCAGCTGTCGGAGAAGGTCAGTTCGTGGAATTTGTACTCTTTTCTATTCATATCTCGTCAAAGCGAGTACTTCGTTTCCCCCCCTTTCAGTTCATGAACAGTTCCATAGTTTCCCTTTCTGCTTTGATTCGATGAAAAGGTGCATTTTTTTAATAGCCTAAGTGTAATTGTGTCGTTTTCTTCTCTTATACTTGCAACTCCTGTAATTTGTTGCCTCGACCTGCTATACGGTTGAAATAAACCAACATAGGTATGAGTCTGCGTTGGTTGCTCTGGCCGCCTGTCCATGCTGAGTACAGGTGCTAATAACATCTATGAGTACTTCGATTGCTACAGAAGGACAAGTCCTGATTATTTTTTGTAGCTGATCGTAGGAGCAGATAATTATGTTGGCTCCTTGTCAGGCTTTTGGATTTAGTTGGTTGATGCAATCACAAATGGTCCACTTTGGTTGTATTTTGTGGATACGATAGCAGTATGATGCTATTCGGATAGTACTAGTATAATAGTAGTTATATCTCATTAGGAGTTCTTAAATATTGCAAAGCTAGCTTGGATTTAGTAGGACTTAGCTCTTTTCTATCTAATAGTAGTCTATTCGTTTGATATTCTTGAAGAAAAAATTTTACTCCTTTGCCGCAAACCTCTCTTTCATTAGCATCTTGTATGTTGTAGCTTACCTGTTAGGGTCTTGGTAGAAAGTCTTGGATGAGCTCTCCTAACTTGATGCTACCTGATTTCCCAACGTCTCCACAAGACTGCGTTTCTAAGATAGAAATTACGATGCCATAGAAATCCACATCATAAAATAGTTGAAGTCCACAACAAAATCATAGTTCTATTATTTTTAAGGTTTTGTGCTCATTGCTACAGTATACTGACTTGAACACATATTTTTGTAATTATGACACACAACTAAGACTGAAACTTCCATAACTAAGACTGAAACTTCCATACAAAATGGAGTTTTTGGAGTTTACAATGGTGATCAACTGATCATAGTACCATTTCAGATTGTGCATTGCTGAAGTGGGAACCCTATGCTGTAATAGTTAAAGTGCGAGCCTCTACATTGTGGATTTACTGATGCCAGACATAATAATGATAAGTTAGCTGCTATAAGAAACAATTCAATTGGCATTCGTAAAAAAATATGATTAGAACACTTGCTCCGCCTCGATTTGCCTCGGTCAATTGCTTTTGCTTGTTAAATACTAAATGAGGGTCATGCTCACTGCTCAATGATGGCCTTCAATTGTATTTGAGCTCTGTGATTTTGTTGCAGGTCGGAAGGAGTGTGGATGGAGCTGGCCCTTCATCACCCACAACAGGATTCATATTTTCTTCTTTCCTTGTTGTGTGGCTGTGAAATCTTTCAGTTTGTGATTATCACTTAAATTTTGGTGGTGCTGGACTGAATTCTGAAGTGAGACTATACTTAAATTCTGTTTATTACACTGCAAAGAGTTATGTATGCTACTGATGATATACAACATGGATTTAATTAATTGATATAATACTAATCAGCAGGATTAATTCCTGTGGTGCCGAACAGTTATTTTGTTACAATGGAAATGGTTCCAGGTAGGATTAATTTCGGACGTGGATTGAGTGAACCGGCAAGGATCCACTCGATCTAGGTCAGTTTTCATTCCTGTGCTGGATTTATTCCTCTCGTGCCGAACGAGACCTTAGGGAGTAATGAAATCAAAATCCCTCTCAATCCCCCTCCAACCCCTCGCAACCAAACAAGCCTTCAATGAATATGCATCAGTCAGGACAGCTGAATGGACACCTCCAGCAGCAATCTTCTCACCGAATTGACAGTCTGACACACCTACATTCCTTGAAAATAGAGCTGTAAATATAACAATAGTAGCAAAAATTGAGTCCTATGTTTAATAACCTAAGAATGCAAGCAATATTATAATAATAACCAAATGACTTTTCATTTGCTGCCTGAACATAACTATTATAGCCCCACCGTATACACGACCATCTTTCCTAGAAAACAAGTGTGCGTGAGTGTCTACAGGTAGCAAGATGGACACCTGACGGATGACCAATACTGGAATGTTGCATAGCAATAGTTAGATGGATTAAGAGAGCAAGAAAAGAAGCCACCCTGAGGTCCAACTCCCAGCTGACCTACGTGTCCTTCATCCCAAGCATACAATGATACAAAGCTCTAGTCTGTGTTACAGCACAAGACTGGACGCTTCCACAAGACACGTCTCCGACTACTATTCCATCAAGGCAACCACTCGCCTAGGGGCTCTGCAGGGAGCGATGCCCAAGCTAGCTGCCCCATGCTTCCCATTCCCTTGTTATATCTAAAAGATCGAAAGATTTTATAAGTAGAACTATTTAGGTTCCTCGGTGGAACAAATTTGTATGATGAAAGAGCGAAGAGGTAAAATGATTATCTTCTGAAATTCGAAGAAGGCTTTTAAAAATGAGTAGTAACAAAATTAAACTGTTTGAACAATCACTCCTAGTAAGTTTGTAACGATCAGGTATTTCTTACCTTTCGATAAGTCTCGATCTTTTGTGACCTTACCAATCTTAAAAGGTTGACAAACACGATATCACAAGCGATCAATCAAGAAACCATAACAGAAGCATTAAACAAAAAACAAAAATAAAAAATAACAAGTTAAAGCAAATTTATTAAAATAAAATCTTTCAAAGAGATCCATCGGCACGCAGGCTAGAAACATCTCAGAGTAGAACGATCACTATCGAGAAATTTATAGAATGCAGCAACAGAATCATCATCATAGCAGCGACAGCGAATCTCCTCCACAAAGGTAAGTTTGAGCGTAGGAGCTGACTTCACAGTCCGTCGGAAACGTAGTCGAAGTCAAAACTGAGAGTATTCTCTGAAAACAACAAATTAGAAAACTGTGAGTATAAATACTTAGCAAACCGCGGACTACCTATAAACAATATATGCATGCAAATAGTTTTAAGGGTAAAGGCTGGCTCAAGGGCTAAATGCAAGTTTAAAATATTTTATTTTATTTTAAAGATGCAAAAAAGTTTTATTTTAAAACTGTCAAATTTTATTATCTTACCCCACAGGGATCTCCGTTATCCCAGACGGAGTTTCATTTTAAATGCTGGTATAATCTCCACATCCGAGCACAGCTCAAAGGTCAGAGTCCAAAACATTTTAAAATAGAAAAGGAGAGAAAAAAACAAAACTACTCAACGAGAGCACAACTCAAGGGGTGTACTTTAAAAAAACGTGACAATACGCATTGACTACAACTCTGCAGAGTTTATGCACCTATACCCACGAGAAATATCATCAAAAACTACCGTCGTAGTCCCGACGAACACAAAAGACTCGTCCACAAGCTTTAACTGACGTTATCCGTGCTCTAAAATAGAGATCCTAAGTGCCTACGCAATCAGATCCTGAAGCTGTGAAGAGCCTACCACTGATTAGGTGAAATATCTCGATCTCATGTGAGGAGTCATAGCTATATACCATACTAACACGTTACTGCCAACCCACAGGTAAACAACCAGTTTCGACAAGCTTCAAAATCAAGCTACTACCTATACAGGGTAACGTGGTGTGTATAGTTGTCAACTGAACGTATAAGGCTTGAAGGACTCGGTTCTTAATTGCCGGGACAGGCACTCTCTCCAATCTCAACGTCAACAACCAACAAGTCTCACGGAAAGATCCCAGCCCAGATCTTCTCGTTGTACCCAGCACAGTGACTTTTCAAAAGTCCTCCAGCTCATTATACTCCATTCTGCCTCCGCTAAATAATTATTTATAGTTATTTACAAAACTCATATATTTAAATCACAGTTCAAAATTATTTAACACAAATTTCATTTTTATAGTGATAGGTGTGAGATAAAAATAAATGCGACTAAGTATGGCTAAGCATAAAAATAAAATAATTATTTTAAAGCAATCTTAAGGCTTATATTTTGTGGAACGATAAATAGGCACGGCTTAGGAGTGCTACTAGCATATTTTAAAACAGTTGACATATAAATTAGGGTTGCAAATATGCAGTTTAAAATATTGGGTACAAAAGTGATAAAAAACGCGGCTTGCCTGACAGCTCGGTATTCTAGTCGGAATTCGGGTCATCGAACTGAGCAGGCTCGTGGTACTCTTTCTCGAGATCAATAGCTAAACACAACACGAACAGAGATCAGACATTAGGTATACGACAATTAAATTCGATAATTAAATCTAAATTTAGATTACTAAAGCTAAACGTGCTCAAAACGTTCTTCAGAAAATTTTACACGACGTTCTCGACGAGACAAATTTTACAAAATAATTTTAAGAATCTTCTAAGACCAAACAGAGTTCTCCAAAAATCTTTGAAGATTTAGACGAAACAGACCAACCGCAAATCGATTAGTAACCAATTCATGGATCTATTGAAAAGGAAAAAAGAATTTGAGAGAGAGATTTCCTCACCGGTACTGGAATTGGGAGACCCGAGAATCGCAGATCGGAAATCGGCGGAGGCAGACGAAAACCGGATCGGCAATGAGTCCATGCGGAGTACTGGAAATTGAAAGTCGGTGCAGAGATAGGAGCTGTGTCGGCTCGAGCGATGGCGCGCGGACGGATCGGCGACGGGTCAACGGTCCTGCACACTGGACGGCGATGCGCGACGCAACGGGCGACAAGTGGAGATGCGATGACGGCTGGAGGAGGGCGACGGGGCGCCACGCGACGCGTGGAGGCCGAGGCGACCGGGGAGCAGGGACGGCGCGTGCGACGGCAACGACGGGGAGCGGTTGCTCTCGATTTCTCTGGATTTTTAGAAGAGGGAAGGAAAATGGAAATTGGGAAAAAAATAAAAAAGAATAGATATTTATAGGAGAGATCAATTTAGAGGTCGGAGAAAAATAATTTTAGTTTAATAAAAAGCCCATAGGCTAATATTATTTCAGCGCAGAAAAATATCAAAAAGAAGAATTTCAAAATTGCACGGAATAAATTCGAGATAATTTGATACTTTGATTAATTTAAAAAATTCTGGAATGTTACAAACTCCATAAGACTTACGGTTGTAAACCATTGATCATAAGGTTAGCCTAACAGCCTATCTAGTTCAAAAAAATAAACTAAGTTTTAAAAATTACTTTATTTTTTTTAACTAAAGCGGTTCGAAGTGTAACTTTATGTGCACCTATTTACACCTCTAATCAGACTATCAAGAAATAATGAGAGAACAATAAACATATCCATCTGAGGAACTTGTAACAAATTTGCCATTAAATCAGCAATTTTGATGCGAGAAGTTTGATTCAATGTGCTACTTGATCTGATCCTTTGAATATTATTGGCTAAAATAACAAAAGTTTGCGAAACAGAGTAAATTGAAGAACCTGTGCCAATTTACGATGGAATGTGAGAAGACAGAGCAAATGGACACAGCAGCTCAGCATAGGGTACACTCAGATAAACGGGTCAAGAACTATTCCCTCTCCCGTCCTCCAAACGGGCCAGCTAAACTTGTTTCAGTCTTCATCAGATCACCATCATGATCTGGATTCTGAATTGTTTGCTTGTGGAGTGTTAGCTTGTCTAAATATTTTTACTTCGTAGATTCGCTGGCATTCATTCTTTCTTAGCCCTGTTACACCGAAGGAAGGCATGAAGAAATCAGACTTCTACAAGATGAAGTTTGGTCCTGTTCAGTTTGAGCGTGCAACTTCTCGTAAGATAGAGGTTCCTTTGTCAGTCATGCCCATGGTAGATTTTATTCAGTCCGCAAATTTATTTAGCTGTTGGTTGCTGTTATACTCTTGTTTCAGACATTCCAGACTTGGGCTTGAGTATGACATTATGGGGTTGTCGTAAGTACATGATTCTGAAGCAGTTGCGTACATTTATGCCACACATGACAGTATCATTTACCAGTGTGCTGATGCAGAGACTTTGTAATCCAGTGGAAATACAATGGACAGCCATAGGCTCATAACTCTTGTTGGACACCAAGGCTATGACAAGCAAAATGCTCTTGTTGATGAGTTATTCCTCAGTTACTTTTGCCAAGAAAATATATAGCTGACAAGTGAGTAACTTGCTGATTATGGTACTGATCTTAAGTTTCACTTTGCATTCATTTTATCATCATCATTTACTTGCTTGTATTACTAATAGTAACACAAATGAAGAAAAGTTATTTTGAAGCATTTATCCACTAAATATTTAAATTCTAACATTGTTTATAAAATACACTTATAAAATTATCAAACAATGCATATCCCTATTGGTAATGGAATTACTGCGAGTGATTTTAGAATTCCTCTTCCTAAAATACAAACCTACATACTGGTTGAGTATTTCAAACTCTTTCAGTGGAATTTGCATAAAAAATGTACTTAAGATTAAAACATAAATTTTGAATGAGCAAATGACCCAGATCTACTTAGCTGCTAAAACCATCATTTCTAGTTCAAAAATGAAAGGCAACACTATATTGTTTCTGGTCCATTTTTCTGTTTGTGATATGAGAGCAACACTATATATCCAAAGCATTCATGTATTATATTTGAGGGTCTCCAAATGTTTACCAACCATTTTATCGTGCAAACTGAAATTTATTTTGCGAGTTACAAACTTGGAAAAAGAGATGCTGTCACTGCTACTTTATTTGCTTCAGAAAATATATTTGCCTTATCCAATCTGTTTGTTTAAATCTTCATATATGTGTTTATTGTAGTAGTTTTTGCTCCGTTATTGTTGAGCCATCTTCTAAAATTTGATTTACAAAATACTTTGCAGTATACCTGGGCATTTGGGCCGCCCGGCACAGCCCGGCCGACGGCATGGCTCGGTAAGGCACGGCCCGTCCAGGCACGACGGACCGGCCGGGCCATGTCGAGGCGTGCCACGGGCGCAGCGGTCGGCCCGAGGCACAGCCCACCATGGCTGGA
>BCLH01000233.1:75663-102948 GCA_001602315.1 Zoysia pacifica
GGGGAGGAATATTAATTCCAGAGAAAGGAAAATAAATGGACTGACATGTGCCCAATATTAACGGAAATCCATAATAATGAGGACTGCACAATCTATGTTTCCTCCAAACAAGTTACTTATGTCATTAGTTGTGTTCACTGTATTTTTTGATAGCTCAGCATCCTTTATTTCTCAATAATAAAGTATTATTCTTCTTAACGTAAAAATGGTTTGCATAAATATTCAAAAGAGAAACAAAGCTAATAACCTTAAAGCTACAACCATATCGCTTGAATTCTAAGGAAAAGTTTATTTCGTTTGTACTACATGGTAAGTACTCGGATTTGCATATGGTGTGAGCCTGTGAGTGTTATTCCAGTAGCAGTCTACCTCAGTTCTAAAATATAAATATTTTTGAGATTGATTCAAGTTAAATTTATTTAACTTTGATTGTTAATAGTGAAGAATTAATAATGCTTTATTATACATAAATTATGTCACCAGATTTATCAAGAAATATATTTTCATAATCTGTAACTTTTTATAATAGAAATTGTTTAATTTTTATATATTATTAGTAAAAGTTAAATAAATTTGACTTTAACTAGACTCGAAAATATTTATATTTTGAAACTGAGAAAGTACTAGCTAGAAATTCAAAATGGGGCCCTAGGGAGTATAGTAGGAATGTCGCTACCGACGGCCCCGCAACACTGATGCAGGTAATTGAAGTGATTCTCCGGCTGAGATGATGTAGTCGTTCTCGTAATTACAACAGCTACAACTAACCCATCTAAGTCCGTTTAATCGATGCATTCCTTTTAACCCATGTACCAAAAGTGATTAGATAAACGGGATGTTGACATTAAACCATTTAAAATGTCCATTTAATCTATCCGTCAATCGTCATGCTTAGGGTTTGTTCCTCCTAAGTTAATAACTCAACTTTTATTTATGGAAAATTTCGGAAATAAAACCCAGTCTATTTTTATATTTTTGCCTTCTAAGATTTGAAATAAAAACACACCTTCTATCATGTGGAATGAAATGTGGAAGACAAAATATAGATTGGGTTTTATTCTCATCCTAATAGAATTTTCAAAGAACAAAAATTAAATTATTAACCTAATGACTTATTTCATACCGAGAATCAATCCAGTTGGGAATGATTCCTAGCCTCGAACAAGTCCTAGGAGGCAGGGATCGTGGTAAGCCAATTGAAAACATAGTATGGCCTGTTTGGAATGCTGGAAATTGTTCATATTTCCTATGTTTTCCTGTAAATTGAATGAATTTCAAAAAATTTATGCGTTCCAAAACTGCAAATACTTAAATGTTTTTAATCATGTTTTACAACGAACGAAACAAAAGGGCTGAATCGCATGCCCCCGGCTACTTTCATGTTCATGGTTCGGGTCTTCCCCCCACCCCTACCTCTCTCCTTTGGAGAATGCACATTTGGTGAGGATACATTGTAGAGATTGGAAACCAACTGGCCACTTCCACCAGTCTTTATACCCGCATAAATCCTTTCTTGAGTTGTGGAGGGTTGCTTAATCTAATCCGAGCTGACAACATTTAGTGATGGACCACATTCTCCATCATACCACTCCATCAGTTCTTAAACTATTATTATCGTTGATTTATAACATTAATTTTGACCATTCGTTTTATTCAAAAAATTAATTCGAACTTAAAAAATTATAAATTTTGATTTAAATAATTTTAATAATAAAATAAATTATAACAAACTATATACTATTTATCAAACTTTTTTTAATAAGATAAATAGTAAAAATTGATATTAAAAATCAACAGTGATATTAGTTTAGAAACTTATGTAGTATGTACTGAGTGCTCGCAAGGCCGAAATAGTGTTCCATCCCACTGAGAAAAATCAACTGGGACCGGAACGTCACACAATTTGAATGAGCATCATGTAAGGAAAACACCGCACATTTTCTCAGTACAGCCAATGAACTTATTTAGAGCCAAAAGCTGTTATGCAATTCGCTCATAAGATATTGAATACATCCTCCGTCTTTAAATATAAGCATTTTTGAGTTTGATTAAAGCTAAACTTTATCAATTTTGGCTAATAATATTTATAAATTTAAATAATATTTTATATAAAAAATTATATATTATAAAAGTATGTTTTATGAAAAATCTAGTAGCATGATTTATATATGATAAAATATTATTAATTTTATATTATTAATAGTCAAATTTAAAAAAATTTAATTTTGATTAAATCCAAATATACATTCAGGACGGGAGGTAGTACAACTCATCTATCTGAATCACTGCCGAGCGGTAATGGGCAGGGCTCCCCACCTCCGTTGCTGCCAGTGGGCCCACCAGCAGTGGGGGTGGCGCCGTCACACTGCCCACTCGCTCGGGGCTCGGCAGTCGAGCCGGTTCCGCTTGCTGGGGTCAAAATCGGAGGCTGGTGTGTAAAACCAGAGAGTAGCAAAAGATAAACCAGGTAGGGTACAGTGGTTTGTGTATGACATTTTCTGTGATATTGATGTCGATGTCCATCCCCATCAGTGCACCGTGTAATTCACTGAACCTGAAACATAAGTATACAACATGTATATAATACTCCTAGATAGGATTAATTATCAGTGTAGACAAAGGGCCGTGCAGGCAGCTCATATGTATAGTCCAAAATATTTACGGAAACGGGGACCTTGCTGTCATAGCTTTCAAATCAAATCAAATATAATGGCGGCACCGTCGTCTGTCATCTACGTACTAATCGGAATTTGGGTAGCCCAGGCAGGCTTCAGTCGGTGGATCCATCCAGCAGCAGAGTGGATATGCACCGATGAAAGACAATACCATCATATAACGGCGTGGGTTTACCTTATACTCCCTTTCATTTTAAAATAGGGAAAATTAGTTTGATAACATTGAAATATCAGGACTTTAAAAATTTATTATTGAACTAATTCGATATATTTATATACCATTGAAAAATTTGTTTTCTTAGAAATATATCATTTTGTTAATATTGAAAGTTAATGGTGTTAGTGTGGACCTTTTTGCCCTCTTCTACCTCCCGCATGCTCTCTTCATCCTCCGAAGGACCACTTCGCGGCAGTAAAAAAAAAAAAAAAAAGAAGAGACCAGTCCGCTGGAAATGGCAGAAGAAACTCCTGAAAATGCCAAATTTCTTCCCTGCCTTTTGGGGAATCACATCTCAAACCACTTCTGTAATGGAACAATCTTGGATGGCAAAAGCATGCACCCGCGCGGAGAGAGAGAGAGAGAGAGTCATTGGCACCTGATGTTCAACGCTACTCCTACTAACATCCAGAAATCCAGAATGCTCCGAGAAAAACTGAGATCCAGGAAGAAAAAAAATATTCAAAGGTGAAGACAAGGAAACAGAAGATTTTCAGGAGCACGGCATGGTGGCGGTCGCCAGGTTTAGCTCGCGGCAGCGTTCGAACACGACGGCACGCTGGTGAAGCTCCGTGAGCCCGGTGAACAGCGCGTCCTCCCCTGAAGCTCGTGCTCCCACTCCTCCGATGGCAGCAGCGGCATCGCGTCGAGCGCCGGAGCGGATGCATACAGCATTAGCCTGTGCTGGGTGATGGCGTCGGGTCAGACGAAGATTTCACTGAGCTATGCTGAATGGTGTCAACAAAGGTAAATGTGTCATTTGTATTTGTGTATATATTTTTTTTAAAAAAATCGTATAAATCTTGACGGAAAGTAGACAGAGTGGTAGATTTAAAAAAAAATAGATCTTTCAGTGGTACATAAATATATCGAATCAGTTTAATGGTAAATTTTTAAAATCGCGATTTTTCAGTGTCACCAACTCAATTTTAACTTTAAAAATATTGATAACATTGACTTGTAACATCATCTTATTGATTTTATTAAAAAAATTATTCAAATATGTATGATTAGTATGATTATTTCAAATATCATTAATAATAAATTAAACTATAATAAAATTATAATATTTTACCATTTTTTAATATGAATGAATAATTAAATATGAATGAATAATTAAATATGAACGGCTTCCGGTTACTTGCAGCTTGGCTTCTCGACGCTGGCTGGATTAGCCAATAGTCTGTCCGTTTTTAAAAAGTCTGTTATTGTCACTTTGAATAGTTTATTATCTGCGCGTGTCAGCTCATCAGCTGCCGCGATTAAAAAAAAAAAAGGCTCATCAGCTGCCGCGTACTATGCTGTAGAAGGAACTGTTTTTATATGGTGCGCTACTGCCTTTATCTTCATCTCAAGAAACTGAGAGTAGCATACGAGTTACTAGCCTTTTGCTCTTCTGAATTTGTACATAAAACAAAACGGCTAGAACACTGCTAAAAAGAATCAAAGGCTTGCAAGAAAAAGAAATCATATACGGGTCGCTTTATATGGTTAATGGAACACCATGAAAACATAAATATAGGATTCATCAACGGGACAACTCATCATAATCATGTTGCGCTACTTTCTAGCAGGGAGCACCATGAAAGTACGAAATCACTTGACTCGTTTGTTCAAATGCTTCGGTTTCAGGTGAAATGAGAAGCATGCACTATTAAAAAAAAGTTTATCCCGACGCTCTACTACTGAACTACAGGGCCTATATTGAGAGATAAGCAGGTCCCATAAGGAGAACCACCTGCACAGAAGCATCAGTGCATGCAGATATCTTAATTCACCGCCTACACAATTAGTGCAGGCGGTTACTTAAGACAGTAGCCTGCAGTAATTTCTTCTATGCAAGCGGTCTTCTTAAGCCTGTACTAAGGAGATTAGTACATTCGGAGATTAGTACATGCGGCTGCCTAATATAATCGCTTCCACATTTACATAAATAGCTGCCTTATGAAACCCACTTGCACTAATGCCATCCCCTATAAATATTGACCGCCCGCCGCCCTGTTCCTCGCACGACCTGGCTTGAACAAAGTGGCGCGTGCGGCGGCGAGCGGAAGTTGATCGGCAGAGGGGGGACGGTTTTGTTCGCGAATCTTTTTTGGCATCTTGTTCTCTAGGTTAATCTTTTGCTTCTCCTCCAATTTATTTCAAGATCAAGTGTGATTTGTGCCATAATTTCTAGATTCTTCATTATCTAGGGTTTCTCAAGTTTTGCCATTTTAGGAGATTTATACCGGATAAAGTTTAGAATATTTTGATAATTTTTAACATTCTAAGTGTCCATTCATGTTGTACAAGTCACAAATTATAATTTTGCTCCAAAATGATGAGATTGAAAAAGCAAAGAATATATGTGTAGACAATAGAAATGTGTATTATATTTATTAAATATTACTCCTACTTTTCATTGTTCCATACTTATAGACAATTTGTTTGTTATAATTTAATATTTATATTAATCAGCATTTTATATGTAGATCTATGTAATTAGTATTTTATTTAATTACAACTATAAAATTATGCGTAGGTTGAAATAAAGAATGGATTGAGAATGGATGTACAATGCATCAAGACCTTATCCTAAGTTTCTTCAAATGTTTTTTTTGTCGAAGCCACCAAGAATCATGCTAAGAGAGAAAAGAGAAATTAGATATTTTGTTCATATATTGATTGCGCTAATGACATTGCTTGGTTAAATACTTTAGTGATCCAGTCACACTTGATCAAGAGAGGTTTTGTGAAGAACTAAACCATATGGACAGCACATGAGGAAAAAGATATGTCTCAAGTGGCTATTATAGATGTTGAGGTAGTTGGAGGCAACACCAATCATCCTAGTATGTATATCGGTACTGACAATCATGATGATGATGATGACAATAAAGAAGATATTCCTTTTAACTTTGAGGAGTTGTTGTGTCATGTGAAACCACAAGTGCTAACATCTATGGGATTTGAGAGAGGTTTAAATAATATGGAGGACTTAAAGAAGTCATCGAATGACCTTTTGTATGAGAAATCAAAGGGATGTGATAAAGAGTTCACGATGTTGCGTGCTGTGCTTGAACTTCTAAAGTTGAAAGCTAGCAATGGATGGTCTGATAATAGTTTCACAGAACTTTTGAGTCTGCTAGCAAGAATACTTTCAAAGCCAAACAAGATGCCAACCACCACTTATAGAGCTAAGAAGCTTATATGTCCATTGTCGCTGGGTGTGAACAAAATACATGCGTGTTCAAACCACTGTGTGTTGTATCACAAAGAATATGAATTTATGGAAAAATATCCGACATGTGGCATTAGTCGAGACAAAAAGAGTTACAACCATATGTGCCCTAGCAATTTGAAGAAAAGAGCACAGAAGAAGAATAACTCTACCGGTCTAGAGATTGATGATGACAGTAGTTCCAACGAGTTAAGTGGAAAGAGAAAGATCCCTGACTTGGTGATGTGGTACCTTCCAGTGATTGATCACTTAAAGCATCTGTTCTTAAACCTTAGGGATGCTGAACTCATACATTAGCATTCTGAAAAGCGCAGGATGAATCCAGGAAAGCTTCGACACCTGGCCGATGCAATTGAGTGGATGAATTTTGATCTTCTTTATCCAGAGTTTACTAAGGAGATTTGAAATATCAGGTTTGGATTAAGTATGGACGACATGAATTCGTTTGGTGAAAACATAGGTTTACACAACACTTGGCCTGTTATTCTAACGATGTACAACCTTCCAACCTGGTTGTGTCATAAAGGGAAGTATCTCATGCTATCCATTCTTATCCAATGTTCAAAACAAACTGACATCAATATTGATGTGTTCCTGGAACCTTTGATGGAGGATATGGCAAAGCTATGGAATGATGGCGTTTGCATCTGGGATGAGTTTTGAGAGTATTTCACTCTATGAGCCATTATATTTGTTACCAACCATAATTACCTAGGCTTCTTTATGATATCTGGACAAACAAAAGGAAGCAAGGATGTATAATATGTGTGGATGGAACTGCATCTGTTTACCTTCCATCATCTAGAAAGTTAGTGTTCATGAGACATCGAAGGTTCTTAGCAAAATATCACAAATACCGTAAGATGCAGATTTGACAATACCATTGAAAAAGATGCTGCTCCGACACCATATAGTGGAAAACTTGTCACTGAAATAGTAAAGAACATAACTGTTGTATTTGGCAAGGGAGCGATCAGGGGATAAAAAGAAAAAACCACATCAGCAAACGGTAAACCGTTCAAGAAGCAATCAATTTTTTTAATTATATACCCTACTGGAAGGACATGGATGTTTGTCGCAGTATTGATTTGATGCAGGTTACAAAAAATGTGTTTGATAGTATCATTGGAACCTTACTGGACATGCCCAAGAAGACAAAGGACGGGCTGAAATCTTGTAGAAATATACAACATTTGAATATGAGGTCTGAGCTTCACCCTGACTCATGATCGGAATGAATAACAAATTCTTTAGTACACAAATAATGTTGCAACGTTTCTAAGAATCATACAAGAGCATACAATTCCGTTTCATACATGGGGTAATTAAGAGCAGAGCCATTCAACTTTTCACTAAATTAAGTAATGGGCTTTCCTTCTTGCATCAACACACCACCAATGCCAATTCCACTACCATCACATTAAAGTTTGAAAGTTTTACAAAAATTTGGAAGTTAGAGCAGCGGTGCATATGTAAGGTCGTCCTTCAAAGTGGCGAAGGACTCTTCTTTTGTGCGGCCCTAATGAAATGCTACTCCCTTCTTTGTCAACTCATTCATTGAAGCAGCGATAGTGCTGAAATCTTAGACAAAGCGGCGATAAAATCCAGCAGGTCCAAGAAAACTGCACTTGTGAAACTGTTGTAGTCGTGGGCCAACTCTTGATTGCATTTATCTTGGCTTCATCAACTTCAATTCTCTGTGGAGTAACAACATAGCCAAGTGAGATAATTGTTCGTTCATTTAATTGTTGTAAATCAATATATCATCAAAGTAAACTACCACAAATTTTTCAATGAAAAAATGTAAGACCTCGTTCATCAAATGCATGAAAGTACTAGGTGCATTAGTCAATCCAAAAGGCATCACTAACTACTCATACAATCTAAATTTATTCTTAAAAGTAGTTTTGCATTCATCACCCAATTTCATTCTTATTTGGTGGTATCCACTTGGCAAGTCAATTTTAGAGAAGACTATAGAACCATATAATTTGTCAAGCATGTCGTCTAACCTAGGAATAGGATGATGATATCTAATGGTGATATTGTTAATTGCTCTACAATCAACACACATTTGTCAAAAACCATCTTTCTTTGGAACCAAAAGAATAGGAGCGGCACAAGAACTAAGGCTCTCACATACATACCCGCGGTCCAAAAGGTCTTTGACCTATTGCTGAATTTCTTTAGTCTCCTCGAGGTTGGTTCTGTAGGCGATGCGGTTTGGTAAGCTCGCTCCAAGAATCAAATCAATCTGGTGCTCAATCTCTCAAATGGGTGGCAGTTCTAGAGGTATCTCATGTGGAAAAACGTCATGACACTCCTGCAAAAGGTTAACAACATGTGCATGCAAAGAAGAAGCAGAAAACAACGCATCCTTGCATACCAAAGCATAATATAAAGCATTTTCATCATAAATTTCAGCTAGGTTAGATTTTGTTGCAAGCATTACATGAATTTTTAATTTTATTGCTTGCTGATTTTCAGTTGTAGAAGGATGCTCTTTCTTTTCATTAGCAATTCTATCCTTATCAGCTTGTACAATTTATGAAGGTGTCAAAGGTAGTAAAGTAATTTTCTTTTCTTTATGCATGAGGATATATTTATTATTTTTACCATAGTGGATAGCATCGTTATCATGTTCCCATGGATGACCCAATAACAATGAACAAGCTTGCATAGGTACAACATCACAATCCACAGAATCAACATAGGTGCCAATGGAAAAAGGGACTCAACAATTTTTCGTTACCTTTGCCTTATCGGAGTCGTTTAACCACTGGACATGGTACGGATGTGGATGTGGCCGTGTGGGCAAGTTAAGATTAGTGATCAAATCAGTACTTACTAAGTTGTTGCAGCTCCTGTCATCAATGATGACGCGTGCACGCTGATTTTTGATCACAAAGTAAATCTGAAATAAATTATGGCGTTGAATCTTATCAAGGTGTACCTTTGCAGAGAGTGCTCGTTGGACAATGATGGTCCTATAGGTTGAAGTATCATCCCATCATCATCGTCAAAAATCTTATCATCGAATTCTTCATCCTCAACATCCAAAGTGCTTATGTATCCTTCATCTTCAGTAGCAACGTATGCCCGCTGACTAGGGCAATCTTGCTATATATGATCCATGCCATGGCATCTATGGCACTTAATATTGGAGAAGTATCCTGTGGAGGTACTGGAGGATGCACTCTTGTTGGGTACCTGCAAAGAAAGCTTACTCGAGTCTGAAGATTGCGCCGAAGGGGCTAATTTTTGTGTTGTTACAGTGTTGGAGGTGGTGGAAGGCCTCCTGCTCGACGGTGGTGGCGTACGTGTGGTCGAATAAGAAGGAAACATCGACTGTGGAGTGTATGTACGGTTGCTGTTTTGGAGTTGTCGTCCCTGCAATTCTTTTTCTACTAGCACAACAAAGTGGAACAACTGCTTGACAGTATCATAATCTTTATAATCAATAATGTCTTGAAAACGGTTACGCATAGCATTTTTAATCTATCCCAATTATCAGGTTGCAAATGCGCTTTGCAAAGATCAGTCAACCATAGTAAAGCAAAATCTGTATTCTAACTCTATGTTGTTCAGAAACTAAGTGAGATATAAATTTTTGCTCTACAACTATCTCCCAATAAAGATAAGCTTCAGCATCATAATTACCAGAAAAGGGTGGGATGGTAAAGTTAATCTTAGCGAAAGGTTCATAAGAAGCACGATTTTCATTACCTCCCATACCGTGACGGTTACGGCGTTGACGATCATGGAATATGTTCTGTTGTTCTCTATCGTTGTCAATGTCATCTTTATAGTAGTTTTCATCATTGACTTTCTCTTTCTCTCTGTGTGGTGGTCGATGTCTCTCAAAGATTGTCCTACGAGTTGAGAGACGCTGTAATTCTAAGTTCATTGTCCGGAAGAGCATCTCCATTGCATTCATTGTCTGGAAGAGCATCTCCATTGCATTGAATTGCTCGGTCATCCTATGATTTAACTTAGCAAGAGTGTCAGCAAGTTGATTTTGACTGACATGTTCAGCGAAGTCATTCGGGGATTTGGTAGCTTCAGAAGGTTCACCCTTATCACTTTCAGACTTACCCTTTCCTGCCATCGTTAGAAAACAACAAAAGAAGCAAAGCATGATATTATCCTTACACTACTATGGTGTGAGAATTGTGGTGGCAGATCTGCAAAAGGAAATGACTTACCAAGTTTTTACACAGTTCTTGCTAATGCAAGGCAATGATAAGACACAAAGATCAGCATTAGACGCGGCCGCAAAGATCAGCAATTGGCACGGTATAGCACAAGACAGTAATGTCACCTCGATGATGTCACTTTTTTATTTTTATTTTGAATTTTAACTATTTTTTCTTTTTCAGAGGCACAAAAATAGGACACCAAAAAGTTTGAGACCGATCTAATGAAGGATGTGTTCAGTGAAAAATCATGAAGGTGTCTGAAATTGCACATAGAATCTTGTAAATTATGAAAGGTCAACTTTCAAGGGGAATTTGGTGTTAAATTTTTTTGGAACCCCGACGAAGATGGGGAGAGCAATAGGCATCTTTTCGTTCTAAGAATTTAAAAAAAATACATCCAATTTTGAGTTCTTATGCAAAAGTTATGCCCTTTTCATGAAGGGTGCCCGAGATACGTTTTTGAAGGATGTGAAACGCAATCGAGATACAATCGAGTGGCAATTTTGTGGATGATTGAGTAGCGGATAAATATAGAGAGGTGAATCTGTAAAGGGTGGATCTATTTGTATCGAAATATGGGGTGGGTGGGTGGGATAAAATTTCACTGCAAAAGAAACAAATAACTGATGTGACATGATAACAGATTGAACTAAAAAACAGATGAACGACGAAGGAAAACACCTGGATGCAAAAAGATTTCAGAATCTAGCAACCAAGACACAAACTAAGGACACAAATTCAACACTACAAGCTCTGAAATAAAATTATGCAAAGGCTAAACACGACTTGGACAGGGGGAACACCTAATGATGTACTTTTTTATTGCGGCTTTTTTTGGACCATAGGATGAATGAAAAATTGACAAGGATAGATGTGAACCTGATGGTATACCTGAAGCTTTAATTACCACTTGATGTGTATGTGTTTTTAATCTTCCATCAGGTCATGATAACTCTCGATTTATTGGAGATGCGACACACAATCGATCCGCCATCAAATCCAATCGATTTGAACCCCGTAATAGCAGCACTAATTGTCCTCTGGTTATCAACCACGCACTCACGATTCACCTCTTCAATAAGGCTAATCCCAGTTTGCAAATTGAAGAACACAAGCAAGAACAAAGAAGAATGCAACTCAATTGCAAAATTTGAATTAATCTCACAATGTTGGAATCCAACAAACAATCAAATGGTGAAACTCTTTGATAACAGATTAAACTAAGAAAATACCTAACCCTAATGATGGTGGCTACTGATGATATAGAGTTTTACGGCATCAGTAGGGGCAAACCCTAATGCTAGTGGACCTAAGAAAATTACACGGCCCAAAGGCCAGAAGATAGTGTCGCAGCACCCGAGGCAGTTTTTAGATGTCATTTTGTTTTAACCATTCCCACTAATCCTGTTCAAATTTGAAGATGAGACTGGTGCCATTAGAAAGGTTATCGTCTTTGCTTTCCAACCATATTTAGAACGTCCAAAACGGATCCCGTATGCGACCTGAGCGTCAATTTTAGTGCGAACTGCTCCTGAAACCGAGGGCAACTCAACTCCGAGTTGGATTGAATGTCCTTCGGGGTTCAACGTGCCTTGTTGGTCTTGAGCATCTCTAAGTCCTTCTTCATGCTTCCTTTGACACTCTCCAATATCTCTAATCGTGATAAAATCATTAGGTAGCAATCTATTCACAAAGGAAGAAAGACATGTATTTAGGAACGAGCTCACCTCTAAATTCAATTGTCGTGCACGAGCACTTGTGATTCGGTCATCTATAGTAGGTGGAGGAGCGTTCTGTGTATCCAATGATGGAATGTCCTCATCAAATTCATTGTAGGAAAGGAAACTGTCAAGAAAGGCACCCTTCGAAGGGGAGTAAGAGTAAGAATAGATGAAAGAACAAGGAAGGATTTCTAGATGATCACATGGTAATATTTCTCTATACTCACATATTCTCTTATATGTAGTTTGTCTATTGCACTCTTCTTCTGCGGTATTCTTTTTGTTGATGACAAAAGGGGAGAAGTATTGATGATCGAGAAAATTGGTCTACGGAGAAGAATTGATGATGATCAAGAAGAAATTGTTGATGATCGAGAAGAAATTGTTGATCAATGAAACGATCAATGAAACAAAGGGAGTGGTACTTTCTTATTCTTTCAATTTCTTTTACTACTATCTCTCTTTGGTCCTCTACTTGTCGTGTGGCTATTTTCTACTTATAGGTGATGAGAAAAGGGAGACAAGGAAACAAGATGAATGAAGTCACTTTTAACAAAACCAATCAAGAAAGATGAAAAGAGTAAGCAATGCAATGCACTTACCAAGGGGGAGTTTTCTAAGCCAAGGTATGAATTTCCATGTTGCTATGGGCCTCTTGACAAGAGATGGTAAGACAACTTGTGCCTTTCCTTTCTTTTATAGTTGTCTCGTGCTTTCCTTCCAATCTTTTACATTATCTCGATCATTTGCATCATGGTTGTCATTAATCACTAAAAATGTGGAGATTGACCATTGAAGCCCCTAAAAGGTGTGAATGATTTTGGTGATTGAATGAAAACCAACTAACTCGTTGAATGTAGGTTCATCAACAATATTCTCCACTTCTACGAGTTGGTTGTTTCAAGGATGCTTGGATCCCCGACGTGCTTTCCAGGAAGGAGCTTGTCCAAGGCTAAAAATGTTCTAGACCCGTGTGTGGCTTAGTTTTAGGCCTTGTGTCAATAAAAAAAACTAGTACTATTAAGAGGGATTGAATCACTCGTCTCGGTTTTACAAGAATTAGAGAGTTTGGATGCTCTAGCTTCTCTGAGGCACTTAAGTGATCAGTGGGAGCTTGAAGATATCAACGTTTGCAGCAAGAAGCCAGAAGTTCTTGAAGAATTCATGTTTTGAAGAATCACTAGACAGTCCGTTGAGGTCAGGGATCAGTAGTCTAGAGAGGCAATTTTTTGGATGCAGTTCATATGGAGTCACCGGACAGTCAAGTGAATGCAGAAGGCAAGAGTCCAAACAGAGGTGCTCTCTGGAGTTGAAGTGATTTTGTCACGGGATAGTTCGGTGGTCCAATGAGCTGATAGTCTGGTGTGCCAGAAGGAGTCCAGAAAAAGTGTCCCTGAGAGACCAAAAGAGAGTCATCGGATAGTCTAGTTATCGTATGAGCTGGACAATCTGGTGTCATATGGAATGGATTTCAGATAGGATGTTTTCTGCTAGTCGAAGACCAGGAGTCACTAGACAGTCTGATGGTCCTAGTCACCGGACAGTTTGGTGACTACAAAAAGCAATCAGCTTTTTGGTAATAGCTCTCAACGGATTTATCAAGGCTTGGGGCCTATATAAACCATTATGATAGTTGTTGTGGAGGTTACCTGAGGCCATAGAAGTTGGGAGATCATTTGTGGAAGCCAAAGGTCACCAAGTGAAGCACAAGAAAGCACCTAGTGAGTTTTTGAGTGCTAGTGAAGAGTAGCAAAGAGCATCCATACGTTCTTAGAACTTGTGAGGCTGAGAGGAGTGTCTGAGGTTTGTAACTCTTGGTCTATGGCAGCCTAGAATGGATAGGCATCGTTGTCCGAGCTTTCGAAGTCTGGTGGAAGACGACATCAAGTTTGTGAACGGTTTCGGGTCCTTCACTCGAAAGGGGCACCAAGAGAGAGTGCCCGGAGTCTTGGAGACTTGCTCTAGCGCAAATGTATTGTTTGCTACATTCGGGTCACCAGTGACTTCACTTCGGGAGGTGAAGCAAACCCTTGGGAGCAACATTTTGAAAATGGCGGGAGGAACCGATACTCCAACGGGAGTGGTTCAACAAGGATTAGGGAAATATGCCATCCTTTCAAGACCTCGGAAAAAAATCGATGAGCATCTCTATCTCTTTTCTCTTTACTTATTGCATTTATCTTACTGCTCATAGTTTAATAGGGTGCTTTGTGATATCTCTTGGTGGCACTACTACGAAAAAGACCCTTCAATGTCGGGTCATAAGGTTCTGCAATGTCAGTCAAATTGTGCGACACTCCTCACACGACACTGCTGTAAACGGTAATCAATATCGGTGCCAAAAAACGACACTGAATCAAATTATTAGTGTCGATCAAATGACATCATCTGGCCGACACTGATAGCAGTGTCTTCAGTGTCGGTCAAGATGACGCCAGCGAGACCAACTCTAGCAATAACAATAGCAGTGTTGGTCGACATGATATCATCTGACCGATAGAAGTAACTACAACAGCAGTGTCAAACAGCATGATATCATATGACCGACACTGCTATTAGTTACACCAGTGTTGCTCTCTTTACGCCATATGGCCCGACACTGATTTATGTTAACATCAATGTCGTTTATTATGACATCATAAAACCGACACTGTCATTTCCACTGTGGTTTCGGTTGTGTTGACGTCATGCAACCGACACTACTGTCAATACCAACAGTGTCAGTCTCAAGGATGTCAATTTTGCCGACATTGTTTACAGGACTCTCATGTCATATATTATGACATCATGTGACCGACACTACTTCTCGGATTAGAGGTGTCGGTTTCTGTGACGTCACAAAACCGATACTTTCATGTATTTGAATAAGAGCCATTTGAATAAACAAATCAAATGCAAATACCAGATTAATAAAATATATTGATGGAGATAATGTATTCACAAAGTGAATGTTTAGGATCACATATGTACACAAGTTCATCCACTGCAGCAGCTTAATTTACACATATACATGAATATATATACTTCACATAGAACTAACAACTAAAATTTCATTTGCTCGGCCAACTCCGGTCTTGTTCATTAATTCTCTTTTGCCTAGTCTCAAAGTTTTTGTCGAATTAGTTCAGAATTGTTATATTTCTCGCACCAATTAAAAAGTTCATGTCTTGCCACAGCACCTTCTGAGTCATAATATTTACCCATTGGATGAATAAACTCATTCATAATTAAGCGGATCATCTGAGATGCAATGTCATTGAGTGTGGCTTCATCATATTGGCTTCCTTGTATTTGCCCCTGCTTATCTGGCTGCAAATATTAAGAATATAATTAGTAATTACTAAAATGCAAATATCAATACAGTGCGAAAATGCATATAACAATATTACTAAAACTGCAAGTACTTATATTTTTCATACATAATCTTCCTTGGGCAATGCCATATATTTTTCAGAGCCAGCTTCTATGTATTTGCACACATAGTAGCCACAATGCACACTGCCAGGAGCCTGTTTTGCACACTTTGAGAACAAAATGGAAAAGGTTAAAAGTCTCAAAGATATAGATAAAAATATAGTGATATAGATTATTGAACCGATAAGCGCAGTCACCGATAAGAACTATTTGTGTCATGATTATGAATATCAGATCACTAAAGAATTAAAATGATATTAGAGATCATTACGCATCAAGGATTTGCAAAAAATCTTTGTAGGTGCTCCTCTCATGATCAAAGGAGTCAAATACCCAAGCCTTCTCTAATTTTGGATATATCATAAAAGCAATCCAATGATCGCTATAACAAAAGTACACTTAATCATGTTAGTGTTTGAATTTATTAGTCAAAAGTAGGGTTAAGTAAAATAGAAGAAAGCATACTCACTCAAAGATATAAGGAGCCATGATCCACTCCCTGTCCCGCCAATTGTAAATGGCCCAACCTATGTAGGCTGATGCAGCATTCCTAGCATTTTCAACCAACACGTTATGGTACACCTTTTGGTCATTCTTTCTTTTGCCCTTAAGTCAGGGTGGTCCATAGGGACGTTGATCGCTGATCGGCTTATTGCTGTTGGGTCAAGTTACCCGACTTTCTTATCCGCACCACAATGGAAGCACATTCTAAAAACATGAAACAATATATAGTTAATTATGGTGTTAATTAATAATATGACTGATTATAAGGTTATTGTTGTTCGAAACACTTACAAGCACCATACGGTTATGAGAGTGGCATCCAATCTCTTAAGTCGATAGAGAGCATGTATGTCTTCAAATAGCACATTTAGATCCATTGGTACAGTGTTAAAAAGTTCTCTAGGAATCTTAGCTTGGATAGACTGAATACCTTTAGAACATGCTTCTAAGTACCACCCATGAAATCTACGTATCATCCAGTCCTTCTCTATGAACATACGACTCGGTAATAGTGGCATGTCATGTTTGAACTTAGAAAAATCATCCTTCGTAAGATCCCAAGATCCTTCAGGAAGACCCTCCGGCACCAGAGGCATGTGCTCCACCAGTTCCTTTTTCTCATCAGTGTATGGTTCTGTCATAACCTTGAGAAATGTTTGAACTGTAAAAGAGAACCTTAATGTGTGTTCTACACTTTAGCAGTTAACATACTAGTTAATAGAAGGGGCTGACCTATACTCTTGCTGGATGTTGAGTCTTTAGCACGTGTCGATTGAGGTATAGGGAGGTCATCAATAGGCTTTTCAGCAACACCCTCATCCTCATGTGTCTCTAGAGGCAGAGGGGGGTCCATGATAGGCCCCTCAGCAAGAGCAGCCTCATGCTCATGTGTCTCAGGAGGCAGAGAGGGTCTATGATAGGCCCCTCAGTAAGAGCAACCTCACGCTCATCTGTCTCAAAAGGCGAAGGGGGTCCATAATAGGCCCCTCAGCAGCAGCAACCTCATTCTCATGTCTCTCGGGAGGCGGGGGGAGGGTCTATGATAGGCCCCTCAGCAACAGCAACCTCATCCTCATGTCTCTTGGGAGGCGAAGGGAGGCCCATGAGAGGCCCTCAGCACCAGCACCTTCATTCTATTCTGTTGGAGAAGACCGAGGTGAAAGTGCTGGAGTAGGTCGAGACACTAGTGTTGTTTCAACTACAGATTGCAAAACAATGTCTCGTCGGTGCCAAAGGACAAAATTATTAACGACATCTCCCAGAGTGTCAATCCCCTCTTCCTCATCAGGATAATCGAGACCAAAATCAAGATACTTGTCATCTACTACCTTGATTAGTTGCACCTTGGCATACTCTGGTGGAATAGATACAGTATAATATGTACGACCAGGCATTGCAATGCCTTCTTCCACCTTGATGCTCCTTTTTCTGTCAAGAGCCATATTCAATGAGCAAGGAGTATTCTCGATTATATCATCCACTGGGTACTTAGTGGCCGGTTCAGGCGCGGACCCATGGCTACTTGGAGGCAGGTTTTCAGTAGTTGGAGTAGTCTCAATGTTGTCGTTGACACTGATTTGGACATCCGGTACAACAAATGGTTGGACAAACTATGGATTTTCTTTGAGGAATTGGAAGAAGTTTTCTTTCCACTTCTCGTGTTCATCATCCTTGTTGGGTGGATCACGCTTCTTGTAGTTGCTCGGGTTGTCTAGGAACCCTAATTTTCACGCAGCCATTGAAGAGACGGCTCGTGTACGACCTCAATGTTCCTCGTTTCCAAAGGCAACAGTAAGCTGGTCTCTTTCCCTCTTTGGCATAAAGGTGCCTTTCTTCTCCTTTGCAGCTAGCTCCTTGGCTTTTTGTACAACTTCACTAATATCTGAGCTTTTAGAAATCAATGGCACATCATCAGTTGACTTGGATCGTATCCAAGACCCAGTTTCGAGTGCGTTCACTGCATCCTTCTAGTCGGTCTGGTATCCCAGCTTCTCGATCTTGTTGTTCTTTTAGCCTTCACTTTTTTATTTTAGCTGCATATCCACTAGATCGAGATTAGGACGCATCTTGTTCTTTTTACTTAGTTCCTTAAAAGACTCGTTACTCTTTAAAGCATTTTCAGATGTCATCTTCTCAACAAATACTTTCCAATCATCAGGTGTGGTGAAACCGAACTTGATGAATGGTGTCAGACCCTTTCGAACATAATCTTTTTTAATGTTCGTCCTAAATGTCCGTAGGCATCTTCTCATTGTGTAGAGAGAAGCCTTTTTTGCACGGTCAAGGCAATCTGTGGGAAAATAGTACTTTGCGCACAAGTTGTCTCATAATTCATTCTTTTTTTCTTTCGTGACACTACGCCAATCATGAAATGTAATCCTAACGTTTTCTCTTACTATGACACCACAATCATTACACCATTTTGCGTTGATTCCTTCTGGCTCCACAGGCGCACCACATTGGTCGACAGCTTCTACAGCAAAAATTCCAGCATGTAGCTTGTTGGCTTTTCTGAAACCACCCTTTCGTGTCTTCTGTGAAGTGGATGATATGGGGGCGGTCGTGTCCTCAGTTGGCACTGTTGCATCTTTTTTATTAGTGAAATTAAGTCGTCTAGTGCGCAGGAATATGCTACAAAAGATAGAGTTATATAAGGCATTTCCATTTGAGTTAAAATGAACAGTGTTAATTTGACTATCAAATAATCGGGATCTTCTTGCTGCAGGCGCTGCCTTTTTTGCGCACAGAGGATAGGGAGGGGAAGGTTTTTCAAAAGTCGTGTCCTCAGTCGGCACTGTTGCATCTTTTTTATTAGTGAAATTAAGTCGTCTAGTGCTTTGAGCAGGAATATGCTACAAAAGATAGAGTTATATAAGGCATTTTCATTTGAGTTAAAATGAACAGTGCTAATTTGACTATCAAATAATCGGGATCTTCTTGCTGCAGGCGCTGCCTTTTTTGCGCACAGAGGATAGGGAGGGGAAGGTTTTTCAAAAGATGAGCTACTTAAGCTTTTCGGAGAAGAAGCCACAGGTGTCGATGCACCAACTTCCTCCATTGTAGAGATTGTGTACTAAAAAATAGAAAATATATATTATTATATTTGAATGGATATTGAAAAGAAAAGGGTACAGAATAGAAAGACTTTCTCTCAGTGTGGGTTGCCAATTTAATAGCCTTCCAACGCTCTATGGTCATATAGCAATAGCAACCTTTCTATATATAAAAGAATTTAGGACATGTGTCATATACAGTAGAGTCAATCATAGTAGTGTTGATCAAATATGATGTCAGCAATATCGACACTATATGGTAACAGTGTTGGTCGCTGATGTCATCAAACCGACATTGTTATTCACACAGCAATTTCATAGGATTCGCACAGAAATTTCACAGGAATCAGATCAAATTCACTAGAGAAACATATGAATCAGCAATTTTACCTTTCTGCCAAAGGTCTTACAATGTATCCATAAACTAAACAATAATATGTATATACATAAAAAATATCATATAGCATTTTGAAGCCACAAGAATTGAGAGGAACAATGGTGAGAGGGGATGCGACTTACAATTTGCAGATTACCAGAATAGGGGAGGGGAGGCGGCTTATCGAGAAAGAATGGGTGAGGGTACTTACATTAGGGTTTCAGAGTGGGTGACGAGGAGAGGAGATGCCGGCGGGAGACCGGAGCCGTAGCAAGAAACGTGGTGGGCGTCAAGATCGGAGGTGAATGCGGTGCCGTGACCGGTGCCAAAGCCAAGGAGGATGATAGACTAGCCACAGTCGGTGCTGGAGTAGCAGCGACGAGAGCGACGGCGGCGGGTTTAGGGTTCGCAAAAAATTTCAGCAGCGTAACGCTGTTGCGCGGGAAATGAAAACGCCATCAGGTTTAGTGTGGAACGAAGCGACAAAGCCCGCTTATATAGTAAGAGTAACAATGTCAGGCACCATGATGTCACAATAACTGACACTACAAAAACATTAACGATTTCTTTAATGTTTTTTTCTCGATGTATATAATGATATTTGATCTACAATTTGATTTTCGTAAATTGCATTGTGTAAGAAACATGACCAATTTTTGTTTGAATTTTTCTGAGTCTTTTCATGAAATTTTTAGTTCAAATGGAATTATAGGTTACCAATCATATGGCACTATACGTTATGAGTACAAAAAAATGTTGAATGTAGGTCGAAAGTGATTACAAAATTTATAAAAAAAAGTTCTATAATGAAATAGTAATGCTTATCATCTAGAAAACATTGTACAAGATAATGGAACATTTGGCGCATAAAAAAATTGAAATAATTTAAGTTGTGTTTGCTGAGTGACGTTGTAATTTCGGTCATGCCAACGGATACTACAAAAGTAAAAGACCGACACTATTGGCCTTGCAATGTCGGTCGTTGTTGATTCCAGCTTGCTCGACACTGTTAGTAAGATTAACAATATCATTAATATTTTTTCTCGACCTATATAATAATATTTGATCTACAATTTGATTTTAGTAAATTGCATTGTGTAAGGAACCTGACAATTTTTTGTTTGAATTTTTTTTAGTCTTTTCATGAAATTTTTAGTTCAAATGGAACTATAGGTTACTAATCATATGGCACTATACGTTATGAGTAAAAAAAATGTTCAATGTAGGTTGAAAGTGATTACAAAATTTATAAAAAAATACATTCTAAAAAGAAATAAGAATGCTTATCATCTAGAAAACATTGTACAAAATAATGAAACATTTGGTGCTTAAAAAATTGAAATGTTTTAAGTTATGTTTAATGAGTGATGTTGTAATTTCGGTCAGGCAGCTACCGACACTATAGTTGTAAAGCACCGACACTGTTGTCCTTGTAATGTCGGTTATTGGTGGCGTCATGCCGATCGACACTACTAATTAAAACTTAGTCATTCTTGCTTATATATATGTATCCCGCTCCCTTGCTTCTCAACCGTCAGCACACCGCCGCCTCTCAGCCACCGAACGCTGCCCCTCCTCCTCTCCGAAACCATCGCCGCTCCTCCTCTTCCTGTCATGCCGCGCGTATGGTCTTTCTTTGGTTGTTACTTATGATGCCCAGTTGCGCACGGGTAGCTTAGTGAGCATATACATATTCTGTATTTCGCTTGTCAGATTTGTTTGCAACATCATTTGTTTACTTGATCTGTTATTCTTATTTGATGTAGGTTGTCAGATGAAGTTATTAGGGTATATGGCAGTGCGTTCAGGGCTTATTCTCAAGTTTGGTGTCTTGTAAGCTCTGCCAAGAGGGTTGACAGAGCTTGGAACGGCAGGGGCCACGTCTACCTGCTGCTCAACGGCAGCGACATTCTCGAAGGTCGGTATCTGTCACTCTCTGGCTCGGACGCCTGGAAGGAAACGCAGAGATACATACAAGATGTAGGCTAGAAGAATAGAAATATCATAATATCAAAAGTGCAAGGGCGACGCATCCTAGATCTGAACGTTGTTGATGAGCGTCTGCTTGCTCTTCACCTTGCGATGGCCGACGCAAAGTGAAGAGCATGCGGACGCTCATCCACAAAAACTAGATCTAGCTTCACTCGCCCTTGCACTACTGGCATCATGATATTTCTAGTCTGTTAGCCTATATCTTGTACTTAATTTTCGTGTTCTCTTCTGGGCGTGAGCCGAGCCAAATGAGTGATAGGCACCGGCCTCCGAGAACGTCGCTGCCGTTGAGCTGCAGGTAGACGTGGCCCTTTCCGTTCCAGGCTCTGTCAACCCTTTTGAAGACATGTATTTGTAATGATTTTGTAAAATGTCACTGCTGTAATTTGTAATGATATTTTTAATTTGTAATGATTAACATGTGTTCATCGAAGATTCTGGGATATGTTAATTGGTATTCACTACTGTAATGTCGCTCAAAGATGACGTCAATATATTTGACCGACACTATTGCCAATTGTAATGTCGGTTTCCGCTGACTTCCTACATGGCCGACACTATTGCTATTTGTAATATCGGTTTTCGCTGATGTCATACATAACCGACACTATTGCTAATTTTTGTTTGTACCGAAATTGCCCTTCCCCTTTCTTCTTCTATCCCCGCATGCCGGCATCCTCTCCATTCTCTCTCGCTCTCCTGGTCATCCTCGTTCCCCATTGCTCGGTAACCGGTGTTCGAGCCCAAGCATCGACGTTGAGTGCAAGTGGCGCGGGACCATGTCCCTGGCGTGTTCTCGTCGATCCATGTCAGAGCCTAGGGTTTCATCTAGCTCGGTGAAGGCTGCGACGTCTCAGAGCCTGGCGACCAGCTTGGATGTGTGGCAACTCCCCCTGGTTGATTGTTCAAAGTGTGAAAAGCAGGTCATTAGGCTGTAGAGCAAGAAGGCCAACACGTACGGTGAATTCTTCTTCAAAGGCGAGGAGAATCAACAGGTGAGAGTTCAATTCTGCTCTGATTTGACTTGTCTTTAGAATGCTTTGAATCTCATTGTAGGATGATCCAATGAGGTACGGTTTTTATAAGTGGGAAAAGGACTATAGGAGATGGTTGGCTACAAATGTGCCCCACCATGTTCAGATTCCATCAGAGGAAAAACAAAAGGAAGCAATTGATGTGTTTGTGGAAGTAGCAAACTTGAAGCTTGAAATTACGCAAATGACTTGTGAATTAACTGAGTTGAAGCACGTGATCGAGAAGTTGAGCACAAAGATGAAGGCAGGAGTGCTAGCTGATGCAGTTTGTGTCATCACTGCTTTAGTTGGTTGTATGGTAGGACTATTGGTGGCAAACCTGTTAAAGTAGGAGAATGTTAGAAAAGTATTGTGTTTCAGACTCTTATTTTTGTTTGAATTATGAAATTGTGTATCCAGTGCTGTAATTTGTTCCCTATTTTAGTGCCAAACATGTTCCAGTTCATTTTTCAAAAAAATAGAAGTTACGTTAATGTTGGTTTCAGTTAGCGTCATAATTGACCGACACTATTTCTAGTTGTAATGTCGGTTTCTGCTGACGTCATACTTGAACGACACTATTGTTCATTGTAATGTCGGTTTATGCTAACGTCATACTTGACCAACACCATTAGTTTTCATATTGATCGTCACATCATTTATAATATTGAAAACTCTCGGTCCCACTAGAAGGATCCAAATGGAGCATCAGAATGTGAAATGCTCGGTGAAAACTGGAACGTCGAAAGGTGAGGAGTTCACCCAAGGGCAATAAAAGGGGTCGCAACTGCGCTCCTCATTCTCGTGTTCTCCATCTCGTCTTCTACATCTCTTTCAAACCATCTTCATCTTCGTCTCCAATGGCATCCCAAAAAGTGCAGGAGTTGGAGAGGCAGCTTGAGGAGTCAGAGGCACGACTCGTCAAGCTTCACCAAGATTTTGATGATATGCCGGTATCGCTCCGGCTTCAAATCGACATGGCATGGTGCTGTGAAGAATCTAAAGCTGGGGAGTCTGGAGCTCCCTTTAGGCCAAAGGGGTCTCCTGCCCACTTCCTCCACGCCATGGGTCCTTTGAAAGAGATGCTGAGTTGGCTCCCTGAGAAGATGGAGTTGGAGCACCGGGACCTAGCGCAGACAGTTGCGTAGCGCATACTATCTGCGGTAAAGGTATGCCAGCCCGACTTCCCCTTCGACACCCTAGTTCAGCTGGCGTCCCATCGTGATGCGGCGACCAGGGAGGCAGAGGCGACCATGAAACACTTCTCCACCGAGGTGGCCAAGTCAGCTGTTCAAGAGGAGGAAGAGGAGGATGAAGAGTACTTCGACATGGAGGACTCAGACATGGAAGACTAGTTATTATAAGTAGTAGTAGTAATTTTATAATTTTATAAATATTATGTTTATAAGTTATGTAAATTTATAAATATTATTAGTACAAGTTACAAGTTTAATCCCGGCTGCAAAGTCGGTTTGTCGTTTTAATATCGATTTCTGCTGACGTAATACTTGACCGACACTATTGCTCATTGTACTATAGTCCCACCTCGCTTATTCTTGCAAGTGTTGACCTTTTTATAAGATCTGGCTTTTTATCCTTTGTCGAGGGAGCATGTAAGCTGTATGTCAAGATTGTACATTGCATGGCTAGCAATGTGCAATCTGGACATATTGTTGTACTTTTTTCTTTTTTTTATTATATACAATACATGAGATAGCTGTGTCGTCCTGACCTACGACACCAAAAACTGACACTGCTAAAAGATACTAGTTTCGGTTATTCTTGATGTCAGCACGACCGACACTGATAGATTCATTATCAGTGTCAGTTTTTGTTAGATCACGTTTGTCTGATACTATAGTGCTCCTTTCTAGTGTCGGATGTAGATGAAGTAAACAATAACTGATACTGGTGTCATGTTTTGTAGTATTGTTTGCTCATGACGTCTACTATGACCGACACTATTGAATAATGTTAGCCATTAGTGTTGTTTTGTAGGATGATGTCACTTGAGACCGACACTGTTGCGGTCACAACAGTGTCAGGCTTAACGTTAGGGGGCCAGTGGGACTTGTTAGTGTCAGCTATTATGTTCAACCGACATTGTTATAATTTTTTGTGTGAAACCGTAGGCTCATTTTGTAGTAGTGTGGCTCTCGTGCCGATTAATTTACTTGTTAGCTTGATAGGTTGTTCTTTTCTTATCCTCTAGTCTCTCTTGATAGAAGTTGTTTGCTAGATTTGCTAGATTCTAGGAAGAGCAAGAAATAGTTTAGTAATATTAGTGCCCGATTCAACCCCACTTCTTGGTCACTCGGTCCTTATAGTTTTCTAGTATGCCTAGGGTCCGAATTGCTGGAGAAAACTTGTGAGAGGCTAAGGGACACCAAGGAGAGAGTGCAACTCAAGATTAGAGATCTTTTGTGCAAGTTGAAGAGTGATTAGGAGCATTCATATACTTCTAGAGATTGTAGAGCTTTGAGAAGAATGATCTTTACCTATTACTCTTGTTTTGACAGCCTAGATCGGCTAGGAGCCGTTGTTTAAGCTTCTCAGAGGATTTTGGAAGACGACGACAAGTTTGTACGTAGTTTTGGATCTCCCGCTCAAAAGGGACACCAAGTGAGAGGCCGAGCCTTGGAGGCTTGCTCTTGAGAGTGGGTATTGATTGCTACAGTGCGGGTCATCGGTGACTTCACTCTAAGAGTGAAATGTACCCTAGATAGCACCGTTCTAGGAACGGCAGGAAGAACCGTTACTCTGACAGGAGCGGTCCAATGAGAATTAAGGGAAGGTGGCAACCTTTCGAGACCTTGGGAAAATCGCTGAGCTTTCTCTTGACTCTTTCTTTACTTTCTGCATTTCATACTTGTTGAGTAGAGCTATAGGTCGCTTTAAGATTCCTCTTGATGGCTATCGTGCTAGTATTTGCTTGTTATTTATTTCTTTCCATTAGCATTGTTAGGGGTCTTGCCCTACTTGAATTGCACAGTTCTTCTCATTGTGATCAAGTCTTATAGTTTAAGTTTGTAGCAAAATTGAGTTTCATAAGTCCACCGATTCAACCCTCTTCTCGGTGTCCTTGATCCTTACAGCGGCGATGTGGGAAGGCTACAGAGGCTCACGGTGATGGCATATGGCGACAGAAGGCTAGAGGCGTGGGTAGGTGGCGGCGAGCATGCGACACGATAGGCAGGTGATGGCGGGCGTGCGGCAGGTAGGTGAAGGCAGCAAGAGGGCGTGCGGCGTGGGCAGGCAGTGGTGACCCACGACGATGACTGCTCACGGACAACTGGTGGTAGCGGTGGCCACCCATGACGGGATGGCTTTCAGGCAGCAGGCCTGTGTTCCTAGTCTGATGTGCACGTGGTTCCTGATCTTCCGTTAGGTCGTGATAAATCTCGATTTGATGGAGATGTGACACACAATCGATCTGACCTCAAATCAACATGATTCGAACCCTGCAATCACAACATCACTTCTTCTCTGGTTATCAACCATGCACACATGATTGACCTTCCCCAAGAAGGCTAATCCGAGCCAGCAAATCGAAGAACACAAGCAAGAACAAGGAAGAACGCAACTCAATTGCGAAATCTAAATTAAATCACGTAGTTGGAAAACTAACAAACCGTCAAACGGTGAAACTGTTTGATAACAGATGAAAACTAATCAAAACCTAACCCTAATGATGGCGGCTACCAATTATATAGAGTTTTGGACGACCTTAGGGGCAAGTCCTAACACTAATAGACCTTAGAAAGATACACGGCCCAAAGACCAAAAGAAAGTGTCACAGCACCAGGGCAGATTTTGAATGTCATTTTTTTAACAATTTCCAATGACTTCAGTCAAATTTGAGAGATGAGACCAATGCCACTAGAAATGTTATCTTCTTAGCTTTCCAGCTATATCTAGAAAGTCCAAAACGGATCTCGTATGCGACCTAGGCGTCTGTTTTAGTGCGGACTGCTTCTGGAACCGGGGGCAACTTGACTCCGAGTTGGATTGACTCTCCTCCAGGGTGAAACGTGTCTTGCTGGTCTTAAGCATCTCTAAATCCTTTTTCATGCTTCCTTTGATCCTCTCCAATGTTTCCAATCATAATAAAATCATTAGGTAGTCATCTATCCTCGAAGGAAGAAAAACTTGTGTTTGACAAACGAGCTCACTCTAAATTCTCAAAGGAAGGGATGTCCTCATCATCCTCCCCCTCTTGAATCGGAGTCATCCTCGACTCAAGCTCATCTTCTTCTGCAATGTCATCCCATTGTGTTGAGGGCGTGGGCCAATTCTTTTTCGCTCCCAAAATCAAGTCAATCTAGTGCTCAATCCCTCGAATTGGTGTCAGTCTTCATTCTTGTAGTTCACCTTGTTTGAGGCCATGAGACAAGAGGTGTTAGTAGCTAAAGCATTACAAGATTTAGTTGTACTAACCTCCTCCTTTGGTGACTCCTGATTAAGACAAGATTTGTATAAATCAATTTTCTTCTTGTAAACTTCATGTGACACCCAAAAATTTCAACTATTTTCAATAATTAAAAGTTTCGAAATTTAAATGCATTTCACAATTTAGATTAGATTGAAATTTATTTTAAAAATAAATTGCTAGGATTGCATATCATTTCATGTCATTGCATATCATTTAATTAATTGAGGGAATAAATAATTGATCAAGAAGATTAAGAATTAAAGAAAAGGACTAAAGGAATAAAGAAAGAAATAAAAGAAGAAAACCTCACCGGGCCTCTTCCCTCTTTCCCCTCTCCTCCCCGCTGGCCCACTCTCCCACCGCGCGGCCCAGCAGCCCAGCCGACCCGACCACCCCACTCTTTCCCTCTCTCTCTCAGCCGCGAGCGCCGCCGCCCCGCCTGCAACCGCCGCGCCGCTCTTCTCGC
>BCLH01000233.1:110568-216431 GCA_001602315.1 Zoysia pacifica
ATACATGTCGGTTTGAATGCATTTACTGAGTTGTACATTGAAAAACAGGTGGCAGTACTTCAGATCATCCGTAGTGCTTTTATTCTTTTTCATTAAAGAGGCAAGTAAATGTAGCGATGGTTTGCTACTTTTTTGGCTTGTATTTTATCACCTGCACTTCACATATTAATTATGTTAATTGAGGTTTATTTATATCTGGAAGTTGAAGTTGTGTAGCTATTGCATTTATCATGTGGCATATTATGATTATTATATTGCAATTGCATTGCACATGAAGTTTGCTGTTAACCTATGGTCCTATGGTTATAACTATATCGGTACACATCATACATCGTACATTCTCGAGGAGGGGTGCGATGTAAAAATGGACATGACATTGTATTCATATGCATTCATAAAATGAAGTAATATTTATTTGCATCCACATGCATTGATAGAAGTGAAGATAATATCATTTACATTTTGAATATTGTTGACAAGATGTGGATTTTGTGTCTTTCATGAGTTAACTTCAGCTAATGTTATTCTCGCTAACATATTGATTCGTTTAAATTATTGTTAATCAACATGTGATTTAATATCTAAAACAATTTACTTGCTGAGATCTTTCATCTCAACCATGCATTATTCTTTCCAAGTGCTTCATGATTGCTAGGAAGAGAAGGAGAATATCTGCACGTCACAAAATTCTTTAATTAATCTCGGGGATGCTTGCTTAATAATGTGGATAATGAACTTATTGATTCAGTTGCGTTAAGCCTGTTTGATAGATTGCTTCTATTATTTAATTCATTTATGACTATTATTAATTGGCTTCCGCAATACTTATAATTTCAAGGAGATGCTGTTGAATTTTATCTAGAGTATTCGTTCTGTCGTCTTGTGGCCTTAGTAGCATCTCAGGGTATTTATGAATTTTCAGGGTGTTACAAATCATTGACAAGGTTCTAGCTTAGGATATCCTTTTGAATTTGTCTTTCTCTAGTGAGCCGCTCAAATGCATCCATCACGGCCTCTCTCTCCTCCTTGAGCTTCGTGTATTCTTTCAAGATATTAGACTCAAAAGTAATGGTCTCCAAGGAGAGTGTTAGATCACAAGAAGTTGAAGCTTCATTGAAATGCTTAGAAGAGTTAAAAAAAGAGTCAAGGTAAGAGCTTCATGAGTGAGTATCGATGCCTTATGCTTCTTATTTAGCTCCATGTGGTTCTCCTTGAGAGACCCATAGGATTTCCGTAGAGCACATGAGAGTACTTTAGGGCATTGAGCTCACCCTCAAGCTCTCGAGCCCGGAATACCGCTAATTTGTGCTCTTTGGTCACCACCTCAATCTTCTTCTTCTTGATGATGGCCTTGTTGGTCTTCTGAAGGATGAGGACTCGATCATCAAAGCTTGGTGTATCATCATTATCATAGTCCTCTTCTTCTTCTTTAGGATCATCATCTTCATCCATATAGCCCTCACAACTTTGGGTCATCAAGCATAGAGACGATGGTAGAAGCTCATTGGTGGAGCTCATCATAGCGATACCCGCAAACTCTTCATCTTTGCTTGAAGAAAAGGAGTCCGAATCATCATCATCATCGATAAGCCATTCACCAACAATGTAAGCCTTGTGCGATGACTTCCTCTTTTCCTTGCTCTTGCTCTTCTATTTGACAAATAACTTCTTGAATTTCAGCTTGGGAGCTTGTCTTCATCATCACTCTCACTTGAATCTAGCTTCTTGCTCTCTTTCTTGAGCTTAGGGCACTCTTAGCGAAATGACCTTTCTTGCCCCAACTGAAGCACCCGGAGTTGCGCTCCAAGGATGAAGGTCTTCCCTTGCAAAATAACTTCTTCATTAGGAGAGCAAGGTCCTTATTGTGACTCTCATCATCCTTGTCCTCCTCCACCTTCTTCTTCTTCTTGCTGCTCTTGCCATTGGTGATTTTTTAACTTGAAGAGCAAGATTCCTGGACGCTTGAGAGTCAGTGGAGGTGTTCAACATATATCCCTCATGTGCCATAAGCTTCTAGAGCATCACATCAATGGAGGAGTTTGCCAAGTCAATTTGTAAGAGACATGTGTTGATGCAGTTGTAGCTTGGCGGCAACGTGCTCAATAACTTTCTTATGATCTCAATATTTTCAATTTTGCTCTTAAGCCCAAGGCATCGATTTCCTCTAACACTACAGCAAACCAGAGTAAACATCATTAGCCGTTTCATGTTATAACATAGTGATAGAATCATATTTGTTCTTGAGAACATAATAATGCTTTTCCTTAGCCTCGGTGAAGCCCACATGAATGTTTTGCAATTGAGACCAAATTTCATGCTCTGTAGATGATGCAATGATCCTAAAGAAAATGCAACCAAAGATAGCATTCTTGACCTTACCATTGAACTTGACAAAAATAAGATTAAGTCTCTCATTTGTATTTGTAGTATTTTGGGTCACGAGCCATGCTTTTCTATCGATTGAGGCTTGCATACGAGTCTTCCAATATGAGTAAGCATCCCCATCAAATACGGGTGGATGCTCCATCCCATTCGGCATCTTACTCAAGGTGGTGAAGCCCGAAAATATGAGCATTTGGCTCTAATATCATTTGTAAGGACAAATGACACCAAGAAGGGGAATTGAATTGGTGAACTTACGGAACTCAATTTTGCTACAAACTTAAACTATAAAACTTGATCACAATGAGAACAACCTATGCAATTCTAGTAGGCCAAGATCCTTAACAATGCTAGCCAAAGAAATAAACAACAAGCAAACACTAACATGATAGCCACCAAGAGCAATCACAAAGCAACCTATAACTCTACTTAATAAGTATGAAATGCAAAAAGTAAAGAGAGTCAAGAGAAATCTCAGTTATTTTTTCCGAGGTCTCAAAAAATTAGTGCGTTCCCTAATCCTCGTTCAACCACTTCCGTCAAAGAATGGTGCTCTCTAGGGTATTCCCTCTCGAAGGGAAGTCACCAGCAACTCTAGCTGTAGCGAACAATACCCACTTGGAAGAGCAGGCCTCCAAGACTCAGGCACTCCCTCTTGATGTTCCATTAAAGCGAGGGATCCGAAACAGCGTACAAACATGGCGTTGTCTTCCACAATCCTCTTGGAACCTCGAACACTGACTCCTAACAAGTCTATGCTGCCAAATCAAAAGTAATAAGGCAAAGGTCATTCCTCTCAAAGCCGCACAAGCTCTAGAAGTGTATGAATGCTCCTATTCACTCTCATACTAGCACAAAAGATTTCCAATCTTGAGTTATGCTCTCTCCTTGGTATCCTTGGCCTCTCACAAGTTTTCTTTGGCAATATAGACCTCAAATACACTGAAAAATGTCCCCCTCTACGGTTTAAATAGGCTCCAAGCTCAGAAACAACCATTAGAACATGCTGTCATAAAACTGTCTGCTTTATCCAGTCACTAGACTGTCTGATTCCTTTTCGCATCGGACTGTCCGGTGACTTCATATCTCTGCACATTAGGGAAACTCCCTCTTTGGAACCTATTCTATATGACACCAGACTATCCGGTGTATACCATCACTGGACTGTCCGATGACTATCACTTTTGTACTTCTAGAGAGGTCTGGACTTCATCTTCAAGGACACCAAAATATTCGAACGTTGACCCACCAGACTGTTCAGTGACTTCTTCACTTCGGCTCCAGAAAACACCTCTTTTTGATTTTGACTCTTTTGGGTTACCGGATTGTCCGATGACTGCTCTTGAAGCTGAAACTTTGGTCCTCATCTTCAACTTGACTTTGGCTTCATCCGCTTCGCTTTCTCTGCAATCTTAAGTGAGTTCTGAGGCAACTAAAACCATTCATACCTTCTAATATTTATATGACCTAAGAACGAATGACTTGACCCCTTTAATAATACCAGTGATCCTATAGACTCTTTATCTAGTCTTTAGCCTTGATCCTCCAATGCGTGATACACCTCAACTTGGGATTGCCCTTGTCATCTATCAAGGAAGCCCACCGTATTGATGTTCACATATGGTGTTCACTTAATCATCAAAATACATTTATATCTTTTAGGAGACTTCAAATGTCATGAAGCTAACAGCCGCGCGTGCACTGTAGCCTGTTCGGACCACCATCTGCCCATGCCGCCGCTCACTTGAAGCCACCGTGTTGCCATCACCTGCCCGACGGTACCACGTAGAACACCTGCCCACATTACCACTTGCCCATTGACACCACGCCACCACTGTCTGACCGGCACCGCCGTGCCGCATGCCTACCTATGCCTCTGCTTGCTCGCTACACCGCCACCGCCAGCTGTCCTGCCGCGTCATCCGCTTGTCCTAGGCTGTGCTGCATCCGTGTCTGCGTGTGCCGTGTCCCGCCCAATGCTCCCGCTCCTTCTCTTCTGGCCATTCAAAATTATGAGAAGAGAGAGAGATGGGAATGAGGCTGGGAACGTGTGAGAGGGAGGGAGATTTATTTAACCGAAGGAGAAAGATTGAAAGAAATTTGAACTAAGGTGGAGGGAGTTGATTTCCCTAGGAAACCATTGAAACAGTAGAGAAAGAGAGAATTTCCCTACGGTTTTCAAACTTGTCGTAGCGAAATGTTCTTTTACTAGGGTTTGAAATAAAAAACCTAGGGAAAGATCAAGTTTACTAGGGAAACCGTAGGATTCCAGTAGAGAAGGATGCGACTTTTTATTGCTCTTGTCCAAGGCATACATTATTGAATTAACTGGACTCGTATGATAGTTGGGATTGGATGATACTATATCAAATTGTCTTGCCCGTATCAGAGCGGGTATTGTGTAAATTTGTGTTTGCCTATAGCTCAGTGGTGTTAATACAAGTTGTCATGCCTGTATAGTAGCGGAATTATGTCACAGTGTCTCGCCCATAGTGAAGCGAGAATGTTAGTGTTTGATGATAAAAAAAAAGAGAGGAATAAGCATATCTTGATTCTCGCTGCAGTTATACCCTTAATATCCTGAGGGGTCATGCTGAAGAAATGCAAGAACCGGAGATGCATAATTGCTCTGTAAATAAAAGAAAAAGAAAACCCAAAACTTCCCTGCCACCACCTGCATGCAACTTCCCAACATGGAAGCTGAAAATATGAGCTTCTACGCACTAGCACATGCTAGTTGTTCCATGAATATTTTTCTTGAGAATTGATATTGTGAAAAGAATAGAAAAAAGATATTATTGATTTGACGTGTACATGCATGACCGACTGATTGCTCGTGCCATGAATATAAGAAATCTTCCTCATGTACGCCAGCACAATATAGAAGAGCGTCAATCAAGTTTCCTAATTATCCCCCACGCTGATTAGTCTACTAATATGGCTGAGGTGAAAGAGAAAGGGTAAGAGAGGTACACGGCAGGAAATAGTCCGTAATTAAACTTGCCGCTGCATGTAAAATTGTGATCACAAATAATGCGGCAGCTTCCAGATTACGGTAGCTCCCAGATTACAACCGACGCATGCAAGGAAATCAGGATCTTTGCACGCAAGCAGTAAAGTTGGCAAGTAACGTAACCCCTCTGGTGGCCTGCTACTTTTACGTTTGTGCATGCAAGGAAGGAAACCATCCTGGTGCATAGCCGTGAGGTCGACATAGAAAGATAAACAAAAAATCGAATCTCCTTCCATGCGTACGTATAAAGAATCCCAAAAGACGCCCAGCAGTTGGCCTATCTAAGGAGCCCAGGCTCACGGCAAATGGGGACACGGAGAGGAGGGGACAGCAGAGAGCCATGCCACCAGGCTGCCGGCGCACAGAGGCAGGCCGTCAGGCTGCCGGAGCACTACCATGCCATAGCTATACAGAAGCAGAACACATACAGAGAGACGCACACACTCGGCATCCACATCCAAAGCACGAGTAGACCGCCGCCAGGCTGCTCACGCTCATACCCACGCCCTCGGCACACACGCCAACTGCCCGCAAGTCGCCGGAGCACCACCACGTTGCAACAACGACGATGAGCTCTTTCAAGCCCGGCGTCATTCTCCCGACGTCCATCGCCCATGGTAAGAAAATCAGCTTGGCGTGATGAACATCAGAAGAATCACAAGGCTATGACCCGTAAGTGGTGCAGCATGTGGGAAGGTCCTACAGCCATAACCCATAAGCAGTAGCATGGTACGTCCAAAAAGAGCATACGGCTACGACCCGTAAGTGGCGTAGTTCGTCTAAGAAGATCATATAACCACGACCTATAAATGGTGTGGTACGTTCAAGAAGATGATACGGCTACGACCGAAATGTGGTGTAGCACATTCAAGAGAACCATACAGCTAAGACCCGTAAGTGGCATAGTACGTTGAAGAAGATTATATGGCCACGACCCGTAAGCGACTTGGTACGTCCAGGAAGATGATACGGCTACGACCCAAATGTGGTGTAATACGGCTACGATCGGAATGTGGTGTAACACGTTCAAGAGAACCATACGGCTACGACCTGTAAGTGGCGTATACATTGAAGAAGATCATAAGGCCACGACCCGTAAGTGGTGTGGTATGTCCAGGAAGATGATATGGCTACAACCGGAATGTGGTGTAGCACGTTCAAGAGAACCATACGGCTACGACTCGTAAGTGGCGTAGTACGTTGAAGAAGATCATACGGCCACGATCCGTAAGTGGTGTGGTACATCCAAGAAGATCACACGGCTACGATCAGAATGTGGTGTAGCACGGTTCAAGAGAATTATACGTCTATGACCTGCAAGTGGTGTAGCGCGTTAGAATATAAAAAGAAAGAAAGATGGGTGTCCATGCAAGAACCAATGGTCCACCAATTTGATACATGATTCATATACATGATTTGATCATGCGGCAATAAATTCAAGTGTCGTGATATCAAAGGCTCTAAGATTTGTTCGTTATCCCTTCGTATGGGTGAAATACATGTTGATGTGAATCTGAGCTAGTCTTGCTTATGCTCATGACACCCGAGAAGCTACTTTCTTATACCATAAACGTTTTCTGATCTAAAACAATGAATATTGTTTAGCATCAGAAGTTACGGTTCGAGATGGATCATGACTCGAACTGGTGGTCGATGTTAAGTCTGTCAAGGTTCTGACCATGGGCAAGAAAATATATTTTTTTGTGCATTCTTGGAGAAGCATCGCCCTAAAAAAATAATAATAAAAAAGGGATACACACACATACACATAGGCATATCCTACTATGTATTGACAAGGCTAAGTCACTATTTTCTTGACACATTATTTCTAACACGATTGAACGTATTGCCGGGCACCGACGAGGCGATGGCAACACACCCGTTCGTATAGATGAAGGCCGGTTCACACATGACTGACAAGCAAAGAAGAAACGACCATTATGCGCAGCTTAATCAGGGGTTTTCTACAGACTCACTCTGTAGATGTAATTAACCAGTTGAGCCTTACAAAGCCCGAGGAATCGGTGAACTACGCAATCACTCAAGTTAGATATCTCCTTAAGCATCGACGCAGAAGACAGAAGAAGACCGTATTATGCGAATTATGTATTTTGTAAATCTATGTGATTAATGAAATATATAGTTCCCCTCTTATTTTTGCTGTCTTCATTTTTTTGTTGTCGCAAACAGTTAGATTGCCTTTCCATATCGAAAATGGAATGCATCATGTTGCCCTGTCTATAGCATACCACATGCACTCGGATTAGTAGATCATATAACATTTTAGAAAATAAATATATGAAGATTAAAAAGAGCAAAAGATGGTGTATCCGTTCAATTAATTTTATGTAGTGAACCATACAAAAGAATTTTTTCTCTTTGAGATCAATGATCTAAGCATGTAAATCATGGGAATTAAGGGGAAAGTCTCAAACATGGCATGCGTGCGAAAGAGAGTGAATCTGTTTGTATTTTTTTTAACTAAATGCTATTTTTTGAAGAAAATATAACAGATTTTGTTTGTTATCATGTGCGGATTCGAAATAGTCCGTCCCTTAGATTTGAAGGAGAAGTTTATGGAGATATCTCGTCTCTCAAAAGGATAAGTCTCGGTGTAATTGGATATCACTCGATTGGATATGGTCAACACACCTCTAATTACTATTGACAGTCTAACCACAAGAGCATGGGCATGACGGGTGAACTTGGAGATGAGGTAGTTTCTAAGCACATGTTTAAACTCTTTAGAAAATACGTGTTGGTGGTCTTAAATACAAATTATGCTGCCAATAAACCTTGAAAAATAAATAAAGACTTACCAATTTTTGCATGTATTTTATTTTAAATAATGTAGTTCCACTTGGAGAAAATGTGTATGCAGGTAAAAATCAACTTTATAAAGTGAGAAAATGACCCAACATCGATAAAGTAACCAAATGAAAGAATCATGTGAAGCCATGTGGCAAGGAGTCAACCCGTGGAGATAAAAAGAATATTATGAAGAAACTCCGGATGAATACTGCAAAAGATCAGAGTCATCGAGAATCATTAAAACAAGATGACGTTCAAAAACTGCTTTAGTTCTGCGACACCATTTTTTCTCCCTTGGGCCGTGTATCTTTTTTAAGCCCATTAGTATTAGGATTTGCCCTTTAAGAATGCCCTAACCTTTATATAAACAGTAGCCACCATCATTAAACTTAGGTTTTTCTTAATTTAATCTGTTATCAAATAGTTTCACTGTGAGATGGTTTGTGTGATCACAATTTTGTGCATTTAATTTAGATTTCGCATCTGTATTGCGTTTTTCCTTGTTCTTACTTGTGTTCTTCGATTCGCTTGCAAGGATTAGCTTTCTTGGCGAGATCAATCGTGTGTTGATCGGTTGATAACCAGAGGAGAAGTGTGCTGCGATTGTGGAGTTCAAATTGTGTTGGTTTGAGGCCAGATCAATTGTGTTACGTCTCTAACAAATCAAGAGTTACCACGACCTGTCGAAGAATCGGAACCAGGTACACATTACCCTCCTTGGTGGGTCTTTTGCAAGATTCCATTGGAGATCCTTTAGAATATGCTTTCTATCTCCGAGGGTTGAATTGTGCCACATGGCACTATCCAATTCATGAGTTTGTTGATTTTACCAATTTGGCATTTTCTCACTTTATAAAGTTGATTTTCACCTGTATATACATGTTCTCCAAGTACAAGTGAAACTACCTTATTTGAAATAAAATACATGCAAGAAATGCTAAGTCTACACAATCAACGACTATTTCTATGCTCCAAGGTGAGCTTACGATTCAGAATTACTACACAAAATAGGTACGGACACTGACTTCGCTTTAACTTTGAAAGCAATAAGATGGTATAAGTTTGTGCCGGTGGATATGGTGGGTTCAAGCCTACTAATCATCTAGTTCCTTTGCAAATTAGCGGAGCACGGTGACGGGATCTTCTTTCCAACTTTTCAAAAAGAACTACAATGTTCTTTGGGGAGACCTAAACCGACTCCTCTGTTTTAGTCCTAAATGTGCCATAGACCTTGATCTTGCCACTAAGGAATTCAATAAGAATGTATTTTAGCTATAAATAATTGCTAGAGATGATGTTTCGAAGCCGTGTAATAATGATAGTTATAACCCCACAGTTCGACTCATGCGTAACTACTTATCCATGAAATTATTTCCTAGTGACGATCTTAGGATTGTTCATTCGGATGGACTAAAACTTCTTTTTTCCATGGTTCATAGAATTGAAGTTTCACCCATAAAGGTCATGGTAAAACAATGGTTAGAAAATTTTAACATGAAAGGACCAATAAAATGCGCATCTTAAATACATCGCATTGCATGGAAGGTAGGGTCTCTAGGTCATGCGCTTGTTGCCAAACTAGATGAGTCCCGGATTTTTATTATGGAAGACTTGCTTGTGCAAGGGCACACTCTAAAACATTGTCCAACTTGGAATCTTATCTTTTATTTCCTTAGCTATATGAATGAAATCGAGTTGCCAAACCTGAATCTTTTGTACGCGACATTAATCAAACACCTTGGGACAGGCCTGGGGACGCCCCTAGCTGGACCCGACCATCTCCATATAGCGGAGAAGGAACATCAACAATATGGCTCGAGGCACCAGATGAAGCTTGGAGGCGGCCTGACTTCTCATCCAGCTCGAGCAATCTCTCTCCTCATATAGGAACACACCTACTATCCTCATATAGTCCCTATAACTATTGCTGAGAATTGGCGATGCTGAACCAAAGGATTGAGGGGATTGATCTTCGGATGGAAGCGATGCAACACACACTGCAGCAGTACGTCACTAGCATTGACGAGAGATTAAACACTCTTAACACGACGCTACAGCAAGGGCCACGATGAGATGAGGGCTTACTTTTGTCAGAGAGGATTTGATCCTAGCCGAGGATAGTGAGTAAGAAGCTAGCTTGGGGGAGAACCCCCACTATGAGGTAACTTGTATCTTTCCTTATTTTATTTTATTTTTGTATATAACAAAAAACTTTGCATGATAAAACTAAAAATCCAAAAATAGAATAAAACTTTGCTTAGGTTGTTTCTTGCATACTTAGTGATGCGCGGTAAGAATGCCTAAGTCTTTAAATTGGAAATGATGGATAGTTGCTCTATTTTATTCTCCTCATGTGCCTAATTTATAATCTAGTATTCTCCCAAAATATTGAATATCGTTGGCTTTAGATTTCACCATGATCCTGAACCATGTGGGTAGCATAAAGAATGGTAAAATAGAGATAACATTATCTTGTTTCCGAGTAAGGCTTAATTCCAGAGAGATTTGTTCTTGAAAACCGAAACCTGTATGTTTCTCAATGATGAAAATCCATACCAAATTCATATGTGATGCTTTTTAGCAAATATCCTTCCACATATGCTACTTAGCTTTGCTTTGAGCTTTTTCCAATTGTCGTGACCTTAGTGAGATACTTATCATGCTCATAATTATCAAGATTCACTGACATATCACGTTCGATTTGAAAGTTGTGATTTCTTCTTTACCCCCCCCCCCCCCCCGGTTTTGATCCAAGAGACATGGCTATCCCAAAAAAAAAGGAAAAGAATAAAATGCTGAGAATAGTATGAAAAAAAGAGAGGTAGCCATGATCTCGGAAGTATAAGGGGAACAGAGGATCACTTAAGGCAAAGAGTCTAATCTATCACTATTTACTCATATCCATGCACATACACATCCGCTTAAGCCAAACAAGAACAAGAAAGGTGTAAACTCTGAAACCGTTCCATCTCTCAACCGCGTAAGACAAGGTGAAGCTACAAACCCCACAGGACTAAGGTGAAAATGTGAGTATAATTACCAACTTATTCAATACTAGGTAGAGTAACTATATTGTAGGCAGTTAAAATTGTATCCTAACTCCTAAGATTTTCCTTGTATATGAAGAAATTTAAAAGACACATTGTTTTAGGGGTAAACTGAACCACCATTGCATTTTATAGGGGTAAACAAAAAAATTGTGATACTTGAAGGGAGTAAATTAGACTTTATACTAATGTTAATGCGTTTTGCATACAAATAAAAAATGTAATAATGTCGGATTCCTAGCAAATTAAATGTGGTTGATCAATATCGATTGCGCAAGAGGATCAGATACACGTCAAATTATTTTGTGTTGTGTTTTTGCCTTTTGTGTGCCCTTTGCATGATTGGCGGTATGATGGAGTACAGGACCATGTATTGAGAAAACCTTTCTCATCAAAAAGTTTAAAAGGAACTCAAAAAAATATTAAAAGGAAGACACTAAGGAAAAGAAACTCCAGCATGCGTCCACAAAAATGGATAGTGCTTCCATGATTGTAGTGTATTTGTCGGGATAGTATACCCCGAGTATTTACGGACCCAGCCTCTACACGAAGGCCCATCTACAAACTACGGCCCACAGTCTGTCTACAGCCCCACGAAGATTAACATCCCGCCAAGAACGTCCTGACCCCAGGGGTTGGAACAGCGCAATCGTCCAAGCCTGACCGATGGAAGGTTAAAGCTACACGAGAATAAGATTCAGCTCACCAACGGCGAGAAGACAAACGCTCTGACCTGACCTTCGGGGGTCGGGCAACACCTTAACAACCAACCACTGACAACCACAGAGATTCCTGACAATGTACAGAAGGAGGTAAAGCAACCTTGCCGAGAGGTAAAGCGTTACAGAAGTTGGTAAAGCAGGCAGACGATCGGCAAAGCAAGATGAAAAAGTATCCTTTGTCACCCGTGATCGAACAAAAGACGTACCAAGGTCACTGGCGAACTGCACTGGTGCCAACGGGCGTCAGGTGACCAACTCAGACGACAACCAAGGCGCCACCTGACGGAGAGCCAGCATGTTCTGTAGGCGCCAAGTTGGTGCCTCCGGTCCGACCCTTGTAAAAGGGGTACCATAGAGCATTATACGAACAAGTCGAGTAAAGTTAGCCAAGTTGTATTTAAGTCACCCCACTGTAACCACATCTACCCACGCGAGTTAAGGTTTTTGATGGAACCAAGGTCCTTCTGCATTGTACTCGTATTCTTGAGTTTATATGATTTGATCTCTTTCTCGCCCCTGGACGTAGGGTATTACGTCTCTCGGCGGCCCGAACCAAGTTAAGCTTTGAGTCTCTTTCGTACACTAGGCCATTTGAATACGAAGAGTGCACGAATACTCTCTCTGACTACGTAAATTTTACTGTGCCGGTGGTCAAAACACCGACAGTACCGAAGGCGCCGCCTCGCACTTGCTAGCTGAGCGATTTCATTGCCACATCACGTCATGGAAGATTTTAAAAAATCTACCTCATGGAAGAGTTTCAGCATCATAAGGATTAAGCTGAGAAAGCCCAGTTTGGAGCTGGCAATTTTTAACAAACAATCGAAGGATATCAGGATAATTTTTACCCTAATTTATATATATCAGATTACCAATTTCTCATAAACCCATTGTATGGTCCACCCCGGATTTATTTGGTTGAACTATAGAGGTGACTCTCGCCCACCACTTCTTTTTATTTTGTCCCGAGTATTTTCAGTGGCAGGCATCCGCTCATCACTGGCATCGTGTCCATTTCCAGTGGCGGGCGGTGTGTGGTACTAGCTCATTTTGGCCCGTCACTGCAGCCTGCAGGCTAGCTTGTTTCATGTCATCCCTCTGTCCGTCAATATTAAATTCCTTGCAGATTTGCTTTGTGCGGCAATATAAGCACTCAAATGTGGTCCCATGTAAAAGCAACAGGCACGTTTCCTCTACTATTAGAATCCTTTCAGATTTGCTTTGTGCGTAGGTTTTTTCATAATTACTAATTTTCTCCGTGGGTACGCCTGCAACCCTAAGATGACTATAGACCCGCTCATGTGGACAGGGGAGGGCGGCAGCACCAACAGACTTGGGTTGTACTAGGTTTTTTTCTTTTTTTGTGGATCGATGGGTTACACTAGTTGATGAGGGTGGTTGTGGTTAGAGGAAATTTTAGCCTTTTCATTCTTTACTTCGGCACGCTGAGATCCCAGAAATGCTTATAGTAGTTTAAGATTCGCTAATTTGCACTGCTATCACTGTGATTAAAAGATGAACACTAACATGAGCGTCGTCGCTCGGTACCATATTTTTAATTTTATTTCCGTGGAAGGTATCGTTAGTCAGTGTTGACATACTTTGTGTCGAATGTCCAATTAGCTAGCAGTCTATTGTCTGAATATATAATTATCGTATGCATCATCCACGGCCGTACAGACCAATTGTTTCCATGAACCGTGCCAGGACATGCACGAGCACTCAGACGGTCGATCGATCGCACACATACGCGTACAGCTGGTTGGATAGATCTATATGGAGATTACTGGCGTACGTGGACATGGTAGTTGGCAGCCTTTGTCATTCACTAGGTAGCACAGGTCAGATATAGGTTCTTGTTGCCGGAAACTAGCATCATCTCGTAGCCAAGGCAACCGATCTAGAAAATTCCCAGTGATATCCGGCAGATTCATTCTTCCCGCGCGAAATCGCAGATTAAATCCATGGACGCGTCAATCGTGCACCGGATTTGATCGACTAGTGCATTATTTGTTTGGTAAGAAAAAAGTATCTATGATAATTAGGGCTTGCCTAACCATCGCTTGTTCAGGTTGATGCCTTGCACGTCTACATACTCATGACCTCTCGTCAGTTAGGAACTGAGTTAGAACTTGCCTAACCATCGCTACACGTCCCTTTATATTACGCCGCTGGTACGTACGCACTCGCGCTGCCTCGTGTTCGGGTAGGTGGTGGCCTCATCAGCAGCAGTAAGATTTGCGGAGGCAGTAATGGGACGGAGGCTGCTGCCGGCGCTGTGCGGCGGCGGTATGGTGGTTACGAGGATGATGGGGAGGAAGGTTCTGGTGCGGCGGGCGAGCCGGCACCCCTCCTCCGATTCCAAGCAGCTCCCCACCGCGGACGGTGCCAGAGTCGGAGGCGGATGCAAGGCCGTCAAGCAGAGTGCGCCAGGTGGAGGAGGGTACCATGTCAACTGCAACGGCGCGCTGATGGTCGAGATGGCTGGCGGTGGACGGCGGGTGATGGTGGTGGCGGACGGGCGCAAGGAGGCGGCGGGCGCGCTGCAGTGGGCGCTGTCGCAGGTCGTCCGGAACAACGATACCCTCGTGCTCCTCTCTGTGGTGAAACCGGTCGCACATGAAGGTCTCTGCCCTATGCAACAATTCATGCTTCTCTTGATAGAACTTCCTCCCAGATGGGATTCTAAGATGATGGTTTTTTTTCTGCAGCAGTTAGCGACTCCCGTGTGAAGATACTTGAGCCCAAGTGTTCTAAACACATCGAGGCGATGAAGAACATCTGCGAATCAACGAGGCCAGAGGTAAGCATACTACAATACACACGATCAGAATAATCTCGCAGCAAACAAGAAACTCATTCTCCGGATGAAGTATGCACCAACTCCAGTAGAAGAGAATTTTGTAGTAAAAAAAGAGATTTACAGTGCTTGAGAATTAGTGTCAGGTCAACAATTTTTGGTACCAATTTACAATTTAAAATACCTTTTAGTAGGTATCTCCCTATTTTTATTTGGTAGATCTAATCTAATGAATGGTTAATATTAATTCCAACCCGTGTAACAAACCTCGTAAAAAAATAGGTTCCATGCATGTAAGATCTTTAAAAAATTGCAGCCGAAGTCAACTGCAAATGCTTCGAAGCAGAGCAGAATGATTGCCTGCAGGCTGTCCAGCACGATGGAAAGCAATCAGCCACTAAGCGGATTTTCTGGAGCAGTCATCAATCACAAAAGAATGAGATTGGGATTAGAATCTTGCAACGCAAGGACCTAACCTAGACTACTATACCAATTGGCGTTGGGGCGCGATTATTGCAACGTCATATACCAATTGGCGTTGGCGCGCGATTATCGCTGTTTATTAACGTTCACAAAGTTGATGATGCAATGCAGGTGAAGGTGGAGACGTGCGTGGTAGAGGCGGAGGAACGCGCGCCGGCGGTGGTGGAGGCGGCGCGGCGGCACGGCGCCTCGCTGCTCGTGCTGGGCCAGCACCGGCGACTAGGTGTAGCGCGGTGGCTGCAGGCGCTGTGGCGGCGATGGCGGCGACGGGTGGGAACGGTGGATTTCTGCATCGAGCACGCGCCGTGCGTAGCGTTGGGCGTGCGGCGGAGACGCTCCGGCGGCTATCTCCTCTCCAGCAAAAGCCACAAGGACTTCTGGCTCCTCGCTTAATTAGCGGCTTGACTCACTTGTACTTGCCTTGATCACGTTCTGTTCTTATCTGGTTTGGCGGCTATGCAGTGAAGTGTCCAAAGAAGCAAGAACCTATGTGCTGGATCGTTGAGGAGATGTTGTAACAATGTTAAGTAATACTTTTCAATTTTAAAAATATTAACACCGTTGATTTTTAACCTCAACTTTAACCGTTGCATTCTCTCGGACCAATTACCACACCTCGTAAAGGCTTGATTTCTTTTGTATTCTGGAGTGAGTTGCTCTTCTCTTTGCATTATACTGATGCAACAGTACTTTACTTACCACAAGGGTTTTTTTACTTGGACATTTCAACTCTATAGCCATGTCTAATCGTTGAATTTGGTTTTGTTTTGTAATGTTATTTCTGCTTAAAGGAAAATATTTCATAAGGAATTCAACAGCTACTTAGTTTTATAATGTTATTTTTGCTTAAAGCTCTGTTTGGTTTTGAAAAAATGGTAGGAGAATGATGTGGAACGAGGGGGATTCGACCTAGAGCTCGTTTGGGTGTCCATTATCCCGTGGGGATTACAGCCTAAACCACCGGGTCGATCAGGCCCGCGTAACAGGATCGACCTTTTGGGATGTCCACGGGCCACAAAATCCCGCTGGCGGCCCACCCCGAACCCCTCCTTTCCACAGGGATTAAAAAAATCTCCTCCCCACAGATTATTTCTTCCCCCATCTCCTCTCGGTCTCGCCTGCAGCACACGAGTCTTGCCGTCGCCGGCACCTCGCGACTCGCGAGTCGCGGCTCGCCGCCCCAACACCTCGCCGCTGCAGGAACATCGCCGTCCCAGCACCTCGTCGCCGCCCCAGCACCTTCTCCCGGTCATCCCTGTTGGGCGCTAGGGTTTGCTTTGCCGCGACGAGGGCAGGCGAATCGAGAAGCGATCGAGCCGTTCTCTTGCCAGTCTACATGTCCTCCGCCTTCCTAGTTCCTGCCTGCTGCCAATCCTGGTTCTCGTCAGCAGCTCCAGCCTCCAAAGGTCAGTTTCCAGGCTCAATTGCTTTTGTTTTCATCTTCGCAGTTCTTGTGGATTTGGCCTAAAAAATTGAGATATTTCTGCCATGTACAGGACAAGTAGAATCCATTAAATCAGTTCAGCTGCAGTGGTAGCAAAGGTACATTTTTTATTCTAGATTCTTTGCCGGAGCTGTTAATTTTAGTAATGTGTCTTAGACTCTCGGTACTTTAAAACTTGCAACTTGTAAGGCCTTTAGAGTCTTGCAAGGGTCCATTTGCACACGGGAGGAACAGACGTTTGGCAGGAGCAACTCGTCGCGGAATGCCGTACGTATGCAAGGCAAGACTAGACTAGGCTTTCGGTGGTGGTGACGGATCTGCATGCCGGGAGCCGGGTCGTGTCGATCGATCATTCCAGCTTCAACTCATCGGCCATCAGTTTGGCTGCAGCTTGGAGAGAAGAAAAAAGGAGAGGGTAGGATACAGCAAAGGGATCTACCTTACGATCCTGCGAGGTAACCTCATTCTTAGTTCAAATCAATTTTGTATGTCAAATATGCAGTACTAGTTGCTGCGGGGTTTGTACTATACAGCCAACTTTTCTTGTCCAACAGGCTTTCTATTTCACAAATTACTGATTATAATGGATACTCACATGCTTTGTTCTGTTTTTTCCGAAAGATGATTACACTTTATTAACTGTTGTCACATGCCACTACACAGGAGTCTATTTCTACTGCATAGGGAATTCAACTGAACTGTTCATTTCTCAAGAGTTCAAGGTGCAGATTCTATCTTTTACATATTTTTTATTAACTTCTCTGATATGGCATATTTTTTACTGACATGCTAGTTGCCTTTGATATAGGAGAGAGTATGTCAGATTTGTTGGTGAAGCTCAAGCAATGGATGCCCCTCTTCTGGACAGTGTGAAGTTTATCACTTCTATGAACTTATTGTCACTTATGTGCAACTTATTATCACTTCTGTGAACTCATTCGGAAAAGCCAATGTGGCATTGTTATGTGAACTTATTATCACTAGTCTTATTCGGAATTGTTATGTCAACATTATCACTTCTGTGACCATTAGAACTAGGTTTGTTACTTCAAATATTATGACACCATTTGGATTTGGTGGAACTGGAAGCTGAGCATTGTTGTTTTTTCTGATTTTTATTGAATTATTCCGTGACCATTTGAATTTTTCTTTTTATCTATTTTACTGAATTATTCCGTGAGCATTGTTATTTTTCTGATTTTTTATTATTTTTTCTGACTTTTTCAAAAAATTTACTGATTTATTACATGACCATTTGATTTTTTTTCATATTTTTCGGAATTTTTACTGATTTATTATGTAGCCATTTGAATTTTCTGATTTCTTTGAATTTGTATTGAATGTTGGGGGTTTTTATCCCCAAGATTGCCAAATACGTAGCTAGGGATTGTACAGGAAAGGGGTTTATATCCCTAGGAGAGAGGGGATGGTAGGCACGGGTAAAAATCTCTCTTTGGGTTAGAACCCACATGGTTTTTTTCTCTTTTGCATTCAAAGGAGCTTTAGAGAGTAATGGATTTATTTCTTCTCTAATCTATTTGATTGAAAAGAAACCGAACAAGGCCTAAAGGAAAACGTTTCATATGGAATTCTACCGGCTGCTGCAACGTCCCAATCAAATTCGTGATGCTGGGCTCTTGACACTTACATGTGCTTCTGAAAAGCTCTACTTAGGAGTTCTACAAGCCAATCATAAGAGGATCGAAAGTAGTACTATTTATGAAGTGCAGGGAGGTCTCAGATTGTGGCAAGTATACTGAACCAACTCTTTTTTTTTGAAGCAAAGAAGGCAGGTGCTCTGCCGATTCATTAGAGCAGGAGAAAACAAAGAAATTACAAGGGTCGATACAAAGAGATACATCGACTGGGGAGGTCCCTGGCCAGATAGAAAAGCAAAAAACAGAAAGAGAATTCAACTGGGATTTGTCAATCCCCTATTTGCTAAGATGAACTGATCCCATTCTTCCTTTGCTAGCATCGCCACATGAATAGGTAGTTTTTCTACCCCTTGGAAAATTCTCCTATTTCTTTCCTTCCAAACATTCCACCAAGCATAAAGGAGAGCTCCAGTAAGGTGTCTCCTGCATTGTGCAACCATAGAATTGGTAGCACAATTGAACCAATCTGCTACAACTTCGTTATGTGGGATTGCTCCTTGAAGCCCTGTAAAGGAGGTCCAGCAACAAATGTAGTTCAATACTTATTTAAGGAAGATACAGTTAACAAGTACGTGGTATGTGGTTTCCGCGTTATCCAAGCATAGAGGACATATTACATTATTATCCCAGCCTTTGTGCTCTAAATTATCTGCAGTTGGAATTTTTTCATGTAATGCTGTCCATCCAGCTAACGCTTTCTAGAGGTCTTCTTCGTTTCGAACGGTTTCTGAGCGTCATCAAATAGATTTCTATATGCTGAATGTGAGGTGTATTGCTTGTTGGATGTCAACTTCCATTGTATCTCTTCCTTATGCCCCTCCTGTAGCTGAACCTGGTCAAGTAGTCTCCAAACATACTCCTTAATTTCTTCTGTTGTTCTAGATCCTCTCACCGCCATTATCCACTTTTTGTTGGTAAGCTCACATGCTACTGACCTATTTTTGAATCCGACCATTGTGTAAAGGTTTGGGGCGTTGTCTTTTAAGGGGGCGTCCCCTATCCTTAAGTCGTGCCAGAATTTAGCCGTCTTCCCATCGCCGATTATGATGGGCGTGTTGGCTGCGAACAATTCTTTGTCCATTCGGGTGCATGGAAGTGGTAGACCTTTCCGTGGAGGATCCTCTCTAGTCCAGTCATACCAAAGCCATCTCTGCCGCAAGGCAATTCCAAAGTTTGTCAGGTCTAGAACTCCCAAGCCACCTAGCTCTTTTGGACGTGTCACTGTTATCCAATTCACTAAGTTTTGTCCTCCATGACCATTGTCTTCTCCTCTCCAAATGAAGTTCTTTCTTATAGTGTCAATTTTTTTAATTAGCCACTTCGGCAATGGAATAACCAGCGTATGATGTGTTACAATTGAGGTCAGTACCGTTTCTGTTAGAGTGACCCTCCCTGCTCTCGTGAGATGCTTCCCTTTCCATCTCGGTAATTTCCCTGCAACCTTATCTAGGAGTGGCTGAAAGTCTACTTTCTTTAGACTCTTGGTGTGGAGGGGCAGTCCTAGGTAAGTACATGGGAACCTCTTGACATTGACAAGGAGGGCTTGCAAGAGCTGTTGCAAGTCAACTTGTTCACAGCCTATTGGGTACAATTCAGTCTTGTGCATATTTATCTGCAGACCAGAAACTTGACCAAACACAGTTAGGATGTTATTTAGAGCTTCTAAGTCTTCTATTCTGGGATTCACAGAGACCGCAGCATCGTCTGCGTAGAGAGAGATTTTAACATTTTCTGATCTGGATAAAACTGGTGTTAGAAAACCTTTTTCCGTTGCAAGCTGCAGTAGCTTCTGCAAAGGTTCTAAAGCTAAAATGAACAGCAGCGGCGATAGCGGATCGCCTTGTCTCAGCCCTCTGCAGTGTTGAATCGGTTCCCAGGTTGACCGTTGAGGAGGAACCGTGAAGAGGAGGTAGAGAGACAAATTGAGACCCATTCTCTTCATTTAGGCCCACAGCCGATTCTCTGAAGCAATTCTAGCAGATAAGATCAGTGCACAGAGTCAAATGCTTTGGCAATATCAAGTTTGAGGAATAAGGTAGGGACTTTTCTTCTTACAATATCCTTGATAAGGCCCTGAATATAGACTAAGTTATCATGGAGACATCTTTTTTGGACAAATACACTTTGGTTTGATGACACCAGCTCCTGAAGCCTTGGGGCCAATTGGTTTGCAAGGATTTTAGAGAAAATTTTTGCCACACTGTGTATGAGACTTATTGGCCTATAGTCCTCAATTTTTAAAGATCTATCTTTCTTTGGTAAGAGGATCACATTTGCTGAGTTCAGAAGGTTAAAAAGTCCTCTTACTTGTGAAAGTTGATAAAACACATGAAGTAGGTCATTCTTGATTATGTCCCAGCAATTTGCGAAGAAAGCCCCTATGAAACCATCTGGTCCAGGAGCCTTCTCTTTTGGCATATGCATCACCACATTTTTCACTTCTTCCTCTGAAATGTCCAGCTCTAAGTCTTGAAGGTTATGTTGCACATAATTTAGTTCATCCCAGTTCGGCGATAAATCTCGAGTACCAACAGAACCTAGGAGGTTTCAAAAATGTGTTTCAATTACTTGTTCTTTGTCCCTGTGTGTGACTGCTATTCCAGATTCAGTTTCTAATAACTGAATATGCTTTTTGCTTCTTCTAGCATTAGCTCTAATGTGGAATAATCTCAAATTGGTGTCTGCAGTTTTAATGGTCGTGAGCCTAGCTCTCTGTCTTGATTTCACTTTGTCAATGGCCACTAAACCTTGATATTTGAGCTTGACTCGTTTCTCGAATTCTAACTCGTCCAATGTCAGTTGGCGCGACTCTTCAGCTCTGTCCAGTGCACCTATGATTTCCTTAGCAATTGCAATTTGTAGCTTAACATTACCAATGTTTGTTTTCTGCCAATTATTCAGTGCGTGTGCAGTCCTTGCTAATTTTATATGTAGCTTTCTCATCGCATCTGTGGCCTGTACAGGTTTTCTCCACACTGCTTCCACTACCTGTCTAAAGTCCGGCAAAAGCGTCCAGAATGACTCGAATCTGAACCCTTTGAAGGTCAATGTTTCCGTAGCTCCTTGCAAGAACAATGGACAGTGATCAGATAAGGTAGACGACAGAGCCTGTAGGTGAGCTGTTGGGAATTCTTCCCAATGCATGGAGGAGAAAATGCGATCTATTCTTGTCATGATGGGGTTCTAGTGCTCATTTGTCCAAGTGTAGCGTCTACGATGGAGAAACAACTCCTTTAGTTCTAGCTCATCTAAAGTTCTTCTAAAATTGTTCATTAATCTTCTATTTAATCTATTATTGTTCTTGTCCTCCGATTTGTAGATGAGGTTGAAATCTCCAGCCAACAACCACTTATCCTCCACTTTGGATTTTGTTTCTCTGATCTCCTCAAGGAATCTTAGTTTCTCATTGTTAAGTTGTGGACCATAAACTCCTGTGAGACACCATTTTTGGGCATCGCTTAATCTTTTAACAGCAACAGTGATCATGTAGTTAGATCGCAATGAGAAGAATAGATTGTAATGTTGATCAGAGACTGCTATAAGAATGCCCCCTTTGCTTCCTTGAGCCGGAAGATATGAGTAGTTGCCAACAAAATTCTGGCCAAGCATTTGTGCTATCAGTCCATCATCTATGTTTTGGAGTTTGGTTTCCTGCAAGCACACTGCTATCGCATCCGTAGAGAAGACCATTTCTCTGACTGCATCTCTTCTGTTGGGTTTGTTTAGACCACGAACATTCCACTTTAGCAAGCGAAGGTTCATACCATCCATTAAACAGAGGAGCTAAGCAACTGATACACACTCTTCTGTAAGAAGAGCCAAAACACACCCAGAAAAAGGAACATACATACCCTCCCTACCACAAGAGGTTCACAAGAGGCCGCTATAGTCGGCAAGCAGCTCCTCCGCAGACAACCAACTACTACATCACAACATAACAAGAGTCTGAAGACACTGAATATAGATACCCTGCTGCCCACAGCTCCATGATGGCAGCGTATGCTTATTTTAATACACCTGAACATAGTGGTTCCAGAATTGACTATGCATCCATAAGGATACACAGAACCCCCTGGTCTTGATCTAAGGATATTTCAATCATATGAGCTGCTGGGTTGCTGCTATATTGTTTCCTTTGGGGAGGTTCTTCATACCAACGTTCATTGCTTTGAGAAGATCTTCCATCGCGTCTTGCACTTCCTTGGTCAGTGGATTCATGAAAATCTTGACGAAAATGTGCTGAACCTCTTTGGCTTCATCTCTTATGTTTGGGAGGAGGAAATTAATCTTCTTAAGGAGGACCTCTTGAACCAGCTCCTCGGCTTTCAACTTTTTTCCTTGTTTCTTCTGTTTTGCTTTAAGCCGGTCACTTCGTCTAACTTGATTACCAATTTCAATATGTTTCATTCGTGCCCTCAGCGCGCTCATCAATGGTGGAGGGATATGTGTAGTCACTTCATTTAGGAAGTCAGACACGCCCTGCTATCTTCCATACTGCCTGTATTGTCTAGGGGTTGCAGGCTCAAGGCTGTAGCTGCATCAGAGCGGATATCCCCAATTTCTTCTGCAACCTGATCAGAGTGTGCCAGAACTACCATCTCATTAAGCTTTGCAGGCCTACTGACTGCAAGCTGCACCTCATCACAATTCTCTAGTTGGGACTGTATCATGATCATCTTCTCTTGTTGCAAGGGGGTATGCCGCTTCCTGTTCCACCATGCATGGGGTTCCATCAAATTGTTTCGCTTCCTCAATTTAGGGTCCGAGCTCAGATGCATGGCTGCAATCCTTGTCTGGGTACTGCAGTGTACCGCAATTGGGTCATCACCAACTATCCCTGCTCTATTGGGGTTAAGCTGAAGTGCATGAACTTCTTCGTTGCACCAACTCTGAAAGTTAGGGCTCTTCATCTTGTTTTTGCTATCGCTATGCTGCCTACTCAGGATCTTATACACTCCTTGATCTAAGGAGCATTCCTTCAATCTACTGGAGGCCGAGGAAAAATCTGTCATCTGGGTGTGGTTTCTGCCACCATGCCATGCAGATCGTTCTCTCTGTCGCCTTCGTGAGTGATCATGAGCTCTACCTTTTTCACCTCGCCAACGGAGGCGTTGGAACAGTGATCGTCTTCGTGGGACTTGATGCTCATTCTGGTAATCATCAGGGTCTTCATCATCTTCGTCCCTTCGCCTATTACATTAGTGAATACCAAAGCCTGCTGAACTAGAGCTTCTTGTTGGATTGATTTGATGATATTGCTGTTGAAAAGTGTCAATATCAGGTATTGGATCTGCTCTTTCAAATTGCTAGGGAAGCCGAGGGAAAGCAACTGGGCGTCCATTTGCCTCTCTCCGCCGCATGTCCACCACCCTTTAAGGTGGACTAGAACTTCATAAGTGAAGCCCTCCTTAGGCCCAATCCGGGGGGGGGGGGGGGGGGTGGTGTATGCTCAATACTGATATCCGCAAATGGACCAGAGAAGACCGGTAGCCGTCCATAAGGAATTAGATCAGCTACTGTTACCTAGAACCTGCATGGAATCAAGGCTGGATCCTTCACCCAAGCCCATAAACCAAAGGCCCTGACATCAGTCCTATCCCGTGCGGACTCTTCAGCGAAGTCGAAGCAGCATGACTTGCTAATCAGGCATGCAGCAAACTCATCTGCCCACATTTGCATGGGCAAGCCTTCCAGACAAATCTTGACATGGAATTTCCTCTCTACTCTTCTTGCATTGTGCCTTGTTGACCAGCGCCTCAATCTGAACTGCCTACCTTCGAAGTCAAAGAAATCTCGACCTGCTAGCAAATCAAAATCATCCTCATATGTGAAGAAAACTAGGAGATCTTTAGGTTGATATCTGGAAACTCTCAGGCTCACAGGATCAATGCCAAATCTGCAGGCGATGGCATCTCTGACAGTATATGGTTCTGTAGGAGGTCTGTTCTGCCTAATCCAGACAAGCAGCGAACGGTTGCAATGGAACTCCACTCTTTGATTAATCTCCTCCGTGTATGGAATGTTAACTTCCTCTGAGTCGGGCGCTCACTGAGATTCGGAGCATCTATATCTGGTGGTGGGGAGCTACCTTTGGATGGAGGTGAGGAAGCTCCCTGTATCCCTTCCTGAACCGGTGGCTGGCGAGAGCTAGAGCAAGGCTTAGAAGATGAAGGATGATGGCTACGTCGGTCAGGGCATCTATAGGAGATATGCCCCGATCTCCCACACACCCAACACTTAGTGGGATCGCGACATTGAGCAATCTGATGGTCCGAAGCAAATCAGTTGAAACATTTACCTTTTGTTTTGGCTAGGAAGGTTGCTCTGCGCTGTTGTTCCCGAACGGAATCCACTCGTGAATCTTTTCATGAGATTCTTGACTTCTTCCTGTAAACAGTACATCACCTTTTGACCACTTGCCAGCCTTCATCCTGAGCTTGCTCTTTATGCAGACCTCTCGTGCTATCGTCTCGCGGTCGCGTCTCCTGAGCTCTCTCGTACCCGCGGAATGGCTCACGGGTGCCTTTATCTTGCAGAAGGACATCACGGTAGCTCAGCCTCTTGTCCTTCTTCTCGTGTGCTAGCTTAGAGAGGATCTGGCGACAGCCTGCAGATTTGGAGGACGACGATGAGCAGCGGAGAGCGACTGCTCCTTTCCTCGGGTCCCCCAGATCCGGCTTACTGGAAGGCTTCGACATTAGGATCTCTTCTTGAAACGGCGACTCTGGGACTTCCTCTACCTCCTCTGCATCAGACAAATTCGAAGGAGGCGTGACTTGGGATGGGGAAACGTGAGAGGGGTTGGATCGATGTTGGGGGGCGGGGATGAAACTGGGAGGGCGGAGCAGACTAGGGTGGAGGGCAGCGGATCGACGCCAGCGAGGGGCGTGCTCGCCGCGGTGGTCGCTAGAGCAACAGTCATCTCTCTCCTCTTGTTTACCATCCTGAACCAACTCTTCTGCCACGTATCTATTTCATTTTATCAAGCCTATTTCTAAATTCTGATTTCAGCGACACTTTTGGGTCTCCACTGAACTTAATTTCAGAAAGAGGTTACCACATCTTGAGGCTGCTGCAAAGCAATTTGAGCAGGATGATATGTCAGCCTCGTAAAAACATCAATCTCTAAACCACCAAATTTCTTGTGAACTACTTAGAAAGCTCCTAATGATACACAACACTCCTCTATCTACTCTAGATTATCAAATCACAAGAGCTCATGCACGTCAATTGAATTTAAAAGTGAGCTCAAATTTTATTATAATTAAAAACATTAGAGAGAATCAAGAGAAGCATAAAGAAAGACATAAAGATGCTCAAAATCAACAAGTCATGCTTAATTTTTGAGGAGATTCAATCTAACTCAGAGTCAAGTTATACTCGGGTTCCAGGGTGCAATCCGCACTAAAATGGTGCACAGGTCGTATCTGAGAGCCGTTTTGGATGTTCTAAATATGAAAAATCTAAGAAGATAACTTTTTTAATGGCACCAGTCTTATATATAAATTCAATCGAAGTTATCGAGAATCGTCAAAACAAGATGACGTATAAAAACTGATCTGATGCTGTGATACCATCTTTTGTCCCCTGAATTGTGTATCTTTCTCAGGCCCATTAGTATCCGGGTTTATACTCTTAAGATGCCCTAACATCTATATAAATAGCAGCTACTATCATTAGACTTGAGTTTTACTTAAATTATTCTATATTCTATTTTCATATAGTTTCACCATCGTTCGATTTTTGAGACTTTAACTTTGTGAGTTTAATTAATATTTTGCATCTATGTGGTTTTTTTTGTTCTTACTTGTGTTCTTTGATCCTAACTAAAAAATAGCCTTTTTGACGAGGTCAACTGGGTGTTGCACGATTGATAACCATAGGAGAAGTAGTGTTGTGATTGCAGTGTTTAAATTTAGGAGGTGTTGTGATTACAGTGTTCAAATTGTATTTATTTGAGGCCAGATCGATTACGTGTTGCATCTTCACTAAATTGAAATTTACCACAACCTGACAGCAGATTGCGAACAATGGACACATCACCTAATTCCTTTTCAACCATTGGAAATTTGTTTTTTCCTTCTATGCCCCCAGATGAAATTTTCTTTTCCTTACATGCTATTCCTGAGAGATTTTCTTTTATTTTTTTATGATTTTTTCTTTCATATGGCTCAATGAAATGCAGCTTCCATCATTTCAATATCGATGCCAATTTTTAGATGTGTTAAAGAACTTGATAAAATTCTGAAAAAATCTCAGAATTTAGCAATTCTCTTTTGTGATCGTATTTTATAAAAATCAGTTTCATGTTACATCTTTGATGAGAAAATGTTTCAGTGTATTTTTCTACTCGGAAGTGGTACATAAAGGAACAGAAATATCAATGGGGGGTATAGAATAGAAAAGGAATTTTCCAATGGTTAAGAAGGGATTAGGAGCTTTTTCGTTGGCTCACAAGGAATTAGCTCAATCTAAACTCGTGTACAGGAGATAAACCACAGGCTTATTTGGTTTAGATGTACTTTTGTCTGCAAGAGGGCCGGGGCCATCAGCCAAAGTGCAATATGTCTCTGTCACGAAGGCCTCATGTAAGGAGATAACCGCCTTCTTTGACTACTTGGCCTCAGGTAAGGGGCTATTGCAGTCATGCAGATTCCAATGGTAGCATAGCTGCAATAATTCGAGAGAAAACAGGCCTACTTGGCCTCTCATTTTGAGGAATACCTAAAGAACCTCTCACATTTATACTGTCGAAGTATTCAAAAAAATTAGGGCACTAATTTTCTGAAATAGGAACAAGCTTGGACTTCAAGTGAAAACCCCGAAACTGTAGAGGGACCTTGGCCGGAATAGGTTAGCAAAGAGGAACCATGTTGGGACTCTTTCTTCTGTGGTTTTGGCAGCCCAGAATGGCCTTTCACCAGACTGTTCTGGCCTATGGTTTACCTGATGGAGTCTATTGTCTTCTGATCAACTGCCTCTACTGCAGAACCACGAATACAGAAGGTATTGACAGCCATCCTACCTCTTGTGCTCACCGCTGCTCTTCTCACGGTCAGACTCTCTCGGAAGATGCGGGTGACCTCAGATAGTAGGCTGACTTTGTCATTTGTGCAGAGCTCAAGTTTGACACCCTGGGGCAAACAAATACGAAGAAAAAGGATGATGTTCAAGCTACAGGGATTGTAGTGTTGTAACTTTTTGCGATGACATAGTTTCGCACTTTTGGTGATCTCATTTCAGATAACTAGATGTTTTCTCGGTGCGTTGCTCTGTGAATTTATAAATGTTTAAAAAATGATATGAAAATAAAGGTACATAAGAAGTAACATATAGAGTAGGAAGGAAACACTATATATGTACCATACAATTGCCAGTGTCAGAATGATATATAGGTAAAGATCTCAAAATCCTCAAGCAAACACTTTAGAGTATAAGACATGGAGGAAGTAGAATACCCTCTCGTCTGTCGGGTAGCTCCACAAGCGGCCCAGTGCAGGTGAACCACAACTCCACGAATAGCTTTAGGTCCATTGTTGATCATGGACTAAAGTTTTGGTCTCTATTGCCTTAACTGAAGTATAATTGTAATTGTACATGTTACACACGTGTTAAGTCAATAGATGGTTACATTATGTCACAAATTCTAAAGAAACTTATAGAAGATAAGCTAATGCGGCCAAAGGCCTGTACAGAAGGAAAAAGACCAAAATCATGCATAAACGATTCAATAAATGAAGTATAATACTTCTGAATCAAAAACGAATGATAAACCCAGAAATGAATATCTTCTTTAGTAACGAGGAAACACTGCATAACTTGCATCACAAACATAAGCATCTACATAGTACACAGGCTGCAAAAGATGCTCCACCGCAGAAATTACAATACCCTCTCTGTCACACCCGGTTTTAAGGCTAAAACTAAGTGATTCTTTATGTGTATCTAAGAATTAAGTTTCACACATAAAATGATTTCATTAATGATAAAACAGAACAATGTCACAATAAAAGAGAAAATAAACGATTACCGAATGCAACGGAAAAAAAACCAAACACAATGCAGGTTGCATAGGCAGTTGATCGGAGAGACAACATGTTTAGACTTCAGTTTCTGTGTCTTCAATGTCCTCTTAACTCTTTTCTTTCAATAAGCAGCATTTATAAAGGCAATGTTCAGTACTAAATATACTTAGCAAGTGTGAGAAAAAATGACATGTGACAATAAGAAAGGATAAGCTATATATGGTTCTTTTGCATAAAAGCTTACCATAGAAACACACTTTCTATTAAGTATTTATTTACTAAGTAATAGACATCGCACCTATAATTTAACATGCCTACAGCCTACCTGATTGTAGCACCAACATAAGAACCAAACATAGTCTCCCATTGTGATCTACTAACATTACTAAACCATATCCAATCCCACTAATCATGTGAATGTCCATGCAATGCTCGTAACCATGAGCACAACTGTCATGACAGTTTTAACTCTGCAGAGTTTGTACACATTTTCCATGAGAAGTGATTTCATCTCTCGTTTACAGGTGGACTAAAGAATCTTCATTCCGCCCGTGCTAGCCAAGCACTCTCACACTTCCTTTGGTGTGAAGGCCAAGAGATCACTTCAAAGCTTTTCCATGGCTTTCTCTAGTTTGTACATGCCCACTGAGGTTTCACCTAATTAGACACTAACCGTAACCTGGGAAAGGCCCCTCTCGTGCCAGATGGTTCCCGAGAGTAACTCTCTCTTCTCCACACATCTCTCTTCTGGCGAATCTAGGCCTATCTAGCTTTCCGTCCTCCACCAGTTGGAGCGCACAGAACTAGTCTTCACCACTTACTACACCAGGCCGCACCCATATTTGGCTCGTGGCTATACGGTCGCATATGGTTGGTTGCTCCACGAACTGGTCTTTAGATTTAGGATGATAATATACCAATGGACAGTGCCCATAACCTCGCACGCGGCCCTACTCAACCATATCACCCAAATCACTAATCTCCAAGTTACTATTAATTAACCTATTAATCCTCGTGAACCAAGTATGATCATAAATCCAGTTAATATCACCCATCTCGACAAAAACAATCTAAGCATGTAATCTACCCAACAAAAAGGTAAAATAATACGACAAAGCATAATATAGAAAGACTAGGTAAAAATCCTAATGGTGCGTAATCAATTTGACACAAGCATGCAATCTACAAGATAGGTGTTTTGTAAGCAAGGCACAAGATGATCAAGAAATTTGCCTTTGCAATAGTATTGTTGCTCAATAATCTTAAGTTGTGATTCTTGAAGTCCTCGCAAAGCGGATCCGAAATGCAATCGTCTAAGCGTGCAGGCACAATAATCAAAGAAACACAATTCAATCAGATCTATGCATACAACAGAAGAGAATCAATAGGATAAATGCATACAACAGAAGAGAATCAATAGGATAATGTCATGAGTGCATAGGTTATGTTTATACTATCGTCTTGGTGCAAGAATCACTTAAATCGGAGTTACGATGTTTATAAGGTTCCAGGGGCTTATCTATAATTAAATTAAAGATCTAAGGACGTAAGTGCAAATTGTTATATTAAAACAGTAAGATATATTAATTTACAAAACTTTAGGATTTAAATGGAATTTATTAGTTGATAGATTTATTTTATGATTTACTAAAGTTATATCGGCTTTATTCAAAAAGCGTGTTATTATTATTATTATTATTATTATCGATATTAATTATATTACCATTATTACGATATTCTATAATTATTAATAATTATCAGAATCATTATTATCATTATTAAAGAAAATATAATTATTACAATTTGTATTATTATCATTCTATTACTATTTATTGAGCTAATTCGTAATTAAACTTAAGTTCTGGGGACCTAACCATAATTTTCAGGATTAACTAAGGACTAAAAATGTAAATTTGTCATAAGGGAGCGATTGTTTTGTAATTAAATAAAAGTATAGGGGCTTTTTCTATAAATTTAATATAATTAATTACTATAGAATTAATTATTAAATAATTATTATAATTATTTTCAAATTAATAATATTAACAATTATTTTATTATTATACTACCTCCGTCTCCGGTAGAAGTTTATTTTTAGTTTTTATTGACTGACATTTTGACCAATAATTTGAATAGATTCGATTAAATTTAAAAACCTAGTATTTGTACTTTTAAATTCATCGAGAGAAATACTTTCATAATATATATAATTTATAGTACTAAAATTAACTAAATGTATCCAAATCATTGGTCAAAGTCGTAGTCAATAAAAGCTAAAAATAAACTTCTATCAGGACAGAGGGAGTATTTATTAATTAACAAATTGATCTGAAATGAATTATTCTAATTTCTAACTGGGCATGCTGACGTCAGCATGACATCATGCAGACGCAGTAAAAGTTTGATTTATTTTTATTTAGAAATAGGGAATTAATCTGGGCCTGAGATCTCAAAATGGATGGATGGTATTAGTTTGAACACGTGGCTTGATTTGGTGCGTTAATTTTGTATGGAACGGATTGGATTTAAAATAAATCAAAAAAGTAGATGGATCTAATCAGGGCCGTTGGCCGGAATCCAACGGCTGTGGGGCACACGGTTGGCTTGGTCGGCGGCCAAAGGCCAGCGGTGGCGGCGCCCACGGCCGGGTCACTGGAGGTGGTTGGGGAAGGCTTGTCGATATGGATTTCGACGGGGCCAGGCCCAAATCGAAGTGGGAGGCACAGAGATTCTTACCACGGGCTCGTATGGCGACTGGGATGACCAGAGGTGGGCACGTGATGACGAGGGCGACGACGCGGACTTCGGCTGCAGCGAGTGAGCACCTCTGAGCAGAAGAGCCGCCGGCGCTTTGCTAGGTGATGGCGGCGTGGCAAGGGGATGGCCGGCACGGGATCGGCACAACTGAGGTGGCCGGTTATGATGGCATGATGGTGAGGGCGAGGGGTTCCGTTGTGTGAGGAGAGAGAGGGCCGGTCGGGCCATTCTTATGGGGGAAGTGGGCGGCCGAGTTGAGGAAGTTGTGGGGCATAGTTAGGGGTTTGAATCCCGCGGAAATCGGGGGCGGTGGAGATCGGGCGGTGGCGGCGGTTCTGTTGGAGGGGCGGCTGGAGGTGGGAGAAGAAGATGACAAGTGGGCTCCGCGTGTCAGTGAGTGGGGAGAGGAGAAGGGTTGGGCTGTTGGGCCGGCTAGATGGGCTTGCGGAGGAGAGAGGGAAATAGGGTGGCCGGTTGGGCTGGGGTTTTGCTCTTTACTCTTTTTTCTATTATTTTCAAATCCTTTTTATTCCTTTTATTTCTTCTTCTTTTCATATATTTTATCTCTTTTCTATTTCTATTATTAATTTTTTAATTTCTTCAAATCAAAGATAAAATTCATTTGAAAAGATTTTGGAATAATAAAAAATTTAGAAATATTTTATTTCACAAATCCAAACAGTTTATCCATTTAAGAAACATTTTTAAGAAATTGAGAAAACACCCCTTTTTTCAAATCGAATAAAACCTGCTTCTAAAATAAATACAAAATCAATTTATAAAAGCATGTTAATTACAAAACATAACGTTAAAACTTTATTTTCACAAGGAAATAACAAATATGTTTAAATTTAAAAAAATAATTAAATAAATAGATAAAATTCTTTAGATAATTGAAAATTTTACTTTTTATAATTGAAAAAGGTTCACATCCCAAATTGGAACTGAAATCGCTGCGCATCTACAACACCCCTCCAAATCCCGCACAAACAGAATAATGTCCATCAGCACCAATTCACTTTAAACTTGTGTATTTGTATTCAAATATGATAAGAGAAAGAAAAACATTCTGTTACCTTTTTTTTGTAGACTTCAAATCAGTCTTCAGGAAGAGAAGCTCCCAGGCTCTCAGGCACTTCAATGAGATACATATCCTTTCTAACATTAACATAATTAGCCTGCACTATACCAGCTATTAGCAATCAGCAGAGATACAATTAAGATGTGAAAACATAGAAAAAGAGGCAAGAGGTGGTGCTACCAATGCCCTGTACCAAAGGGGACAACTGAATTCAAGCAATCCTACCTGGCAAGTGCCATCTCCATTAACCTTGAGCTCAACTAAACCATAAAGTACCAACCTAGGAAAAAAATAGGGGATAAATTACATCCGAGTAAAATCAGCACTGAAGTTAATTGTATAGAAGTGGCAACTACATTTAATCAAGTGAACCTCATCTTATAGAGAAAGTTGAGTTTCAAGAAAATGAATTGGAAACAAATGCTAACTGAACTCATGTAAGATAAAATGGAGAGCTATGAAGCTGAAACCATTTTTACCATTTTATGCATAGGCATGGAAAGAAAAATATAGCACTCCTCAATAAGCATTGTTGGCGGGGAAGTTAGTTACACAATCATCTAATTCTACAATGTATTTTAATGGGAGACTGTTAGTTTGCCATTACAGCGTGCACTTGATGAACTATTTTGATTCTCAGTTTCTTAATGATATCCAGGAGTATGCAGTTTTTGGTGAAATTAAATATGTTTTCATTATTGATTGTTTTGGCTTCTACCAGACGAAAGGATCACCACATGATACATTTTTTGCAAGCTACAAAAGGCCCTAAGATCATGGAGTTCTTCCATGTCATTCTGCCTAAAAGTGAATAATTAAGGGATCAAGGGTGCATTGGAAAACAAAATTGCAATTAAATCAATTAAACCTTAACCTCAACTATAAATTATATTTGACAATTATAGCTTCGCATGAACTCTGCTTTGCTTGAAAAGGCAACAGCAGCTAAAATATGGATTTGATCGTTTTTTCTATACTGAAATTGTTAACCGCAATGTCAACTTTTCATAAAATTAAAAGAAATGAATAAAGATGCATCAGTTGCATTTATAGACACTAAAACACACCAGGGCATTTGGGAGCAATCCACGCTTAGTTGACTGGTAAATCATATTAAGTAACTGAGAAGTTTGGATCCTAGAGCAGCAAACAGTGCAGAAAATAATAAAAGTCACGAGATTACTACGAAACTAAATAAGTTATCTTGAGCACAATGAGCGGTAACCAAGTTCAAGTTGCTCTAGATTTAAGTTACCTATATATACTGCATAACATGCAAAATGATAGAAATCAGCAGCATTTTGTAAAAAAGCCAGTTCAAAATACAGTGATACATTGAAAATCTTGGAATGGAGAGCTCAATAACTTAACAAAGTGGAGGGTGGTGTGCAGAAATAGAGGCCGAAGAAAGTTACCACCTATTCCAGCCAACACAACATTTGTCAATGCTTTTGCAGTTGCCCAACCTGAAGAGGAAGCAATTCCAATTATTTAGCGCCATCCTTGCATCAAGTTTGAGTTAGATCAATTAGTTAGGCCTTAAGCTACTGCCACATAGTTATTTAAGTAGGACCTTTACCCACTACTCAGGAATCATATGCAGCAGAATAAATAAAGTAAATCCCCCTGCCCTCTACGTTTCAAAATTTGTAAACACCTGTAAGATTCAGTTGTATCCCATCTTGCCATTGTGATTTCTTCATTCTCATCAATAATGTGTCTGTAATTCCTGGATCACTAAGGCAGAATAATTTTATTTTAAAAAAGTAATGTACATTTGACAGTACGTGTAGATTGGCTGTTTGGGGCGGGACGGTGAGGTCGGGGCTGGGCAAGGGTGGCAGGGCAGGGACCGTGCTGCACGAGAGGGAGCCGGGGCAGGGGAGCGCGAGGGCGAGGACTGGGGTCGGGCGGGGCGGCATGAGGGCGAGGGACAGGGTGGGGCGGCTTGGGCAGAGCGGCGCGGGGAGGCACGACAGACACCATGGCGGCGTGAGTTGAATGGCGCCAGGAGGGGCAGCCGGTGGCCGGGCTGGCAATGTAGGGGCGGGGACAATGGGGAGCCGAGGTGGGGACGGGTGGCCGGACTGGCAGGGTAGGGAGCGGGGGCGATGGGGAGCCGCCGACGCATGGAAGCTGTGGCTGGATCGACCGACGCAGAAGAACTGGAGGCGGCGGGGGTGGGGATACGAAGGGCCCTTTGATAGAGCGCCTACCTCTTGATTCTCTGGATTCACTCTTGATTCTCCTGTGAAGTGATTCTATAACTTAAAGTGATTCTCTTTGATTCTCTAGGATAAACTTCTAGAATCAGGAAAGAGAATCACTTCACAGAATCAGGAGAAGCTACTTTTTTCAGCACCCAGCCCTTTAGTTCATTTCAAAGAATCACATCACAGAGTCAGACAAGAATCACTTCTCCTGAAAAATAGCGTTTGATAGAGCTTCTCAGATTCTGACTGAGAATCAGGAGCTAAGAGCTATGCCAAAAGGGCCCGAAATGGGGATGGACAGGAGGAGTGGAGAGAGAAGTGGCCTGTTCATCTGCTCTCCTTGCAACAGGATGGAATGAACAGATAGATGGGACTCAAACCATGCAATCCAACGGTGAAAAATTATGTGATGATGTGGCTTAATAAGAGGAGAGATTAGGATGTTAGGGGGTGGTGATTATATAGGTATTATAGACGTATGGAACTTTTACCTTAGATACCCTCCGCTCAATAGCTGCTTCAACTCATTGGATGACTCGTAATATCTGATTTCAGTGTTCATTGTTAACCCATTCTTATGCCTCGCATAGAATTCCTTCACAAGAGCATCCATGTAAGCATCAAACGGTTTTATTGAACCCATTTTGGATGAAAATAAATGTAATGTTTGCTATTAGAGAATATTTGGATCAGTACCTGGTAAGATTGATTATCCTTGGCCTCAATGTTTGCATGGAAAACAACATAGGGCAGGTCTGTTAGTGTGCAGACCGTGTCAAACTGATGCTTGGGCTTATCCTTGTCATTCCAATTCCTTACAGTGACATTAGGCCTTTGAGACGAATTCGAAGCACGTCGTTGGAGCTCTGGTGTTATGGTTCTAGATCTCAGCACTGATCACAATATTGCATTTGAGGCCGGCAAGCACTGCGCTCACTTCAGAGAAAAGGCTTGGCTGGTCTGTCCTATAAATTCTATAACACTATGGTCAGAAGGAGCAATAATGCCTACCGATCTTCAGTGTGAAGGTATGTGTCTTGAATCGGCACCCAGGGACTACATGTGTTCGAGACTTGAAATGTGTAGTAGTTCGCCGTAGGACACATAGCCATCCCTTGATGACCATAAATAAAAGGATGTAAAACTGCAAAGAAGGCATGATTGCTTGACCTATTTGTCGAGTTATACCTTTCTAACATAGTCTTCCATTTGCGCAATGGTTACTTTATCTTTGATTTTTCTTCCCTTCCTTGTCAGTCACATTAAAAGCTAGAATATTATTACCAAATTTAGCTTTGGTTGAGGCTAAATGATTAATGAGCAACAAAATTTAGGTGCAAAAACTCACCCTCGATGATCCATTCATCATCTGAAGTTATATACTCTCTCTTTTTTATTGTTGTCGCCGACTTTACACATTAACTTTTTGACCATTCATCTTATTAAAAAATGAATTCAAATGTCTAAAACTATTGATAACAAAACAAATTATATTAAAATAATATAATATTTATCTTTTTTTTAATAAAACGAATGATTAAAGTTGATATCTAAATTCAACGGCGACAACATTTTAAAAACAGAGGGAGTATGCTTTACATATGACAAGGTCTAGATGAATCAGGACTTGGATCACTTCTAGTAAGATCTCATATTAATTTGCACTGTCGACCTACATTTTAAGGAAAAGAAAGAAAAAAAAGAAGCATATCAATGAATTTTACTACAGTAGCAAGGATAAAAAACAAAGAATTCAGTAAAAAAACAGAGGAACATACCTTGACAATAGTGGCATCAGCGCAACATTCGGTATCGACCACGATCCTGCAGTTCAGAAACAATTACAATAGAGATTAAAAAACATAGATAAACCTTCAGCTGTTGTGTGTGCCAGCGATAGCAAACACATGAGAATGTGAGGGCAGCTTGGTGGGTTCGTCTTGCGTATGAAGATGTCTATTCGTCGTCGCTATCCCAAATAGGCCATAGCCTCTAAAGATCCGCTTCCCCGAAAATCACTACTGTAGTGGCCAGATGGCAGGTTTTACTTACGGCCTTCTACCGGAAACGAAACACACCAGCTGTAGTTGCCCCAGCCAAAACGGTACCATGCCAAAACAATTCATGTATTATGTGGATCGTACATTGTCTGAAAAAATAATCGAAACCTAAGTGGTACGTACATAAGGGTACCCTGCCAAAATGCTTTAATAAAACCCAGTGTGACTTCGATTTTAGAAAGCTATGATTATGTCTCAAGTTGCAAGTGGAGCGGGTTTTGTTGCATCCGCAAGCTGCAACTCAAGTATACAGGCTTTGCGGAAACCTACGAACCACATAATTTGACATAGAGAAAATATGCGATCATTGTGGAAACTTAATAATTTATCTACTCAATATACAATTTACCACTTATACACCTAATTAAAAAATATTAGTAACTTTAAAGTTATGATTTTTTACTTATTTTTGTGAGTTTAAAGTTGAACCTTAGAATTAAAACCTCACGTTAACACTGTAACATTTCAACAAATTTGACTAAAATTTGTTGGAGAATATTCTAAATAACAGTATGCAACTTCATGCAAATTAGTCTACGTAGAGCAAACATAATAAAGTTACAGACTTTTGCGGGTTGCTGCGGATGTACCGCTTGTCCAGCGGGCTTTGCGGGTAAACCACTGTTAAGCCACGAAGAATATATCGTTAATCCACAAGAGCCACTAATATAGATTTTACGGTGTGATTGGTGATAATACCCACCCCACTTGCAACTTAAATTATGTCCTTTGTAATATTCTTTACTGGTAACTATCATGAAATAAAAAAAAATATTTACTCCCCTGTACGTAAAACTATTTTCACATAACGTAAGGGGTGTCCGAATTTAGATAACTAGGCATTTGTATCAACGCACGGGTATTCACTTAGTTCGTATCATCGAAGTCTACCTTTCCAATACACGTCGCACGGGTATTCACCTAATTAATGCGGATGGTAGCATTGAAATTCAGATAACCAGACGTACATATGTCATACAAAGCCCAAAGTGTGTTAACAAAGTGTTGATGAAAAAAAAAATGTTCGCTCTGTAGTGTTCGGTACAATGCTGGAGCCTTCGGTAAATCCTTTCGAGTTTGGGCACTTCGCTCACCGGAGTATTCGGCACTGTGCCGGACTGTCTAGTGGGCCTTCTCAGGTTTGGGCACTCGGCCTACCGAAGTGTCCGGCACTTTGTCAGATTATCCAGTAAGCCATCTCGAGTTTAGGCACTCGGCCCACCAGAGTATCTAGCACTGTACCGGACTGTCCGGTAAGCCCTCTCGGATTTCGGTGTTTTGTACACCGAAATGTCCGACACAGTGTCGGAGTGCCCGGCAGGCCCTCTCGAGTTTTCAGATTTACACGACGGAGCCTCCGGTGTCATACCGGAGCCTCTGGTTATCGGAGTGTTCGGCACTTTACTGAAAACTCTGGTAGTGTCAATTTAGAGAAGTTTTTAGCAGATCAATTCCAAATTCTTTCCTAACTTAAGTGATCTGTTGCCCTACGGGAGAAGACCATCCCACCTCTATAAAATAGAGGCCCATGACCGGTTGAGGGGTATCCCAATCGATCAAACCATTTGCTTTTACATTTTGCGCTTCTCTAACCCTAATCCCCTCACTCGACTCCTGTTTGTTGTTCTTCCTTCGTCTCGACGACATTTGAAGATGATCCGGCTGGCCTAATCGAGCTCGAATCAACCCTAGGACAATCCTCCTCCGACGGGGTCCCTCCTGAGGCAGAATTTTTCAAGTGCTGCCCAACCCGACATTGAAGAAGCGCCGACGTTCCTGTACACGGACGTGCGAGCCGTGTGTTGGCACGGACCCGATTCGGCAACATACTTTTTGGTGACTCCACTGAGGACGAGTGATTCCAGTTGCACAAACCGAATTGTCGTTTTGACCATGACCTCCAAGATCTCCACGATGAACATCGTCATGCCATCTTTGAAGGAGTTGCTCGAGGAGGCGTGCAAGGCGTTCTTAGAACACCGGGGGCCCCTCGAAGAGGCGCGCAAGGCATGTGAGGAGCAGGAGCTGCAAGAGTACTTGATGTGTTTTAAGAAGGACCACCAAGATGCAATCTCTCAAGTGAAGGAGCCCGTTCTTTCGACCGTCGACGACGATGCGGCCATTGGTGCTGCCAATGTAAGTGCATCTTCGCGCCCTCCCGTTACTTTTGAAGACTTTTCATATTACTTTGCCGACATAAAAAGGTCTTAACAAATGATATGCAATACATGGTCTAAGAGAACTTGTCTAAAGCTAAAAATATTGGTATTGCATCATCGTCTCATGTTGCACGTGTAGCTAGTACATCAGCGCTTACTACCTCTAATGTAGAACATCCTACGTATGGCATGCCGTTGAACTTGTTTTGCGAACACACCAGTTTTCCACCACCCGTGCAAACCAACACTTTAGTAATGTCTGCCACTAGCGTAGAGCCGATTCGTAGCATCCCCAATCCGGCCGCAAACTGATTGAGTGAATTGGCTAACTTTGTTCCTCCTTATCGTACCGTTGCATATAGCACATCGCCCATCCCACCAAGCGGTATGAGAATCCCTCATAGCCCTGTCCCTAATGAAATATTTAGCGCCATGAAAGCAAGCGCACATCCTCCACCATCGAGTACGTCTACTAGGTCACCCATTGTCAATATAGAGGAGTGTATGGCGCGCATTAAAGAGGACTTAAATAAACAATTTCGTGAGACGCTAGGAGTGAATCTTAAAGGGAGGGACCGAATTTATAAAAAATCATACCCCTCGTATTTTGATTCGGTCCTATATCCCGTAAGATGGCCTATTCTCGATTTCGTCAAATTCAATGGCGAAGATAGCAAAACTTAGAAACACATTAGTCAATATGTAGCACAATTAAGGGAAGGGGGTTTTAGTGAAGCTTTAAAAGTATGTTTGTTTTTATTATCGCTAATCAAAACCGCTTTCTTTTGATTTTCGTCATTATCCTCGGGCTCCATTTACACTTGGAAGTCATTAGAGCGTAAGTTCCATGATCATTTTTACTCCGGAGACAATGAATTAAAGTTGTCACATTTGACATCGGTTCGACAAGGAAAAGAGGAATCCGTCGTTGACTATCTTCGGCGCTTTAAAGATATTAAGAACCGATGCTTTAATTTAATAATTTTTAAAAAAGACTTTGCCGACCTAGCTTTTAATGGTTTACGGTCGCATCTTAGAGAGAAGTTGGAGGGTACGATTTTGTCACACTCACTCACCTCCAACAAAGGGCTTCGGCTCAAAAGAGCCGAAGTAAAGAAATAAAACATGATTATAAGATCCGTCATAACATGCATGTCGTAGAATATGATTCGGATAGCTCCGATGATGATTCTAACGACATTTTGGCTGCCGAGTTCATTTGGCCATCTAAGACTAAATCGTTTGCTTGTAATTTGCTCAAACCGATTCATAAGAATCGAAAAGACGATGTAAAATACATCTTTGATGTAGCTAAGTGTGGTAGAATATTTAATGAGCTGCATAAAGGTGGATACATTAAAATTATATATACTTTATCTTAGGTAGATGAGATTAAGCGTAGGGCATATTGTAAATGACATAACTCTTATTCTCATGCTACTAAAGATTGTAATGTTTTTCGTCGACAGGTCTAATTGGCCCTTAATGAGGGACGATTGAGTCTTAAGAAAATGCAGATCGACAAACAGCCTTTCCCCGTCAACACTCTAGAGTTCAATCCCAAGGTGTTGATTCGGCCTCATCAAGCCGATACCACTAAGGGGAAGAACGTGGTCATCGAGGAGGAGATGCCTATTTCTCCGGGTGAGAAAGGGGCTTCTAGGAAGGTGATTCTTGAGAAATCTCCCGATGGTCAAGAATCTCTCAAGGTCACCATCCCAAGCTCTAGACTTGGGGGGCAAGTTCTACGGCCCAAGATGATAAAGCCAAAGAAACTGGAGATGGATAAGTGAAAGGTAAACCAAGGTAAGACCACGGGTCGGACGATGGGGCCCAAAAGCGCCTTCGACCGTCTCATGGCTAAATACAAGAATCAAAAGACCGATTTGAATAATTGGTATATAAAGCGACCAAGGTCGCCACCTAGGGGAGGCAGCCCACCTAGGAAGGAGATGAGGCCAACCATGAATGCGCATGTGCCCCCTCCTCCTTTTCCTTCACATGGCTTCAGAGTGCTGCCACTATTGTTCCGTCCTATGCCTTGTTCGCTGTTCCTAGTGTGGCATCCATACATAGGACCATGGATGCACGCACCACCGATGCCCATGCCACTGATACCCGTTCCACCAATGCCATACCCGCCGATTCATACGGGGTGGAACGGGCCGAGAGGAGATGTCTTCAGAAGGCTTTCCAACTTTATCCTGGATCGGACAGATTCTCGACCGATCAAGGCTCAAGGAGGGAGCACCACCACCGCGCCTAAGCAAGAATGGTGCCCAAAGCAAGGTAATAAACCTGCTCCCTCCACTGTTGTTCATCAAGAGAGTGCATCTGGAGGTGTCGTGAAAATCGGCATAACCGATGTTAAAATCGGGGGAGTTTTCACGGGACGGATCACTTTGAATGATCCGATCGAAAAGACGTCCCATGACCATGAAGCTGGCAGCAGCAAGAACTCCTCCAAGTACATGCAACCGAGGTAGTATCCGCCTGGCTTGATCCACACTCAAAAAAGGAAGCTCCAAAGGTTGCGCCTCCGAAAGATGCAAGAGGAGGAAGCGGAGAAAAAGAGGGATGATGTCTTCAACGAGGTCAAGCCGATGGTCTCTCAAGATAAGCAGTGGAGGGTTAAAGAGCCTGAGGCTCCTACTTCACCTGTGGCGGAGAAAGCAAAGGCTACTTTAAAGCCACTTAGTTTGGCCGATGCCATCTTGGGAGGGGACTCCACAGTGCCCTCACCCACGGGAGACGTCGACATGTCTGAGTTTGACGACGATGACCTCTTGGACTACGAGCCTACCCCGCCTCGGAAAGGTATGGACATTAATTCCATTTGCTTATCCCTTTCCAATTATTCACTTATAGAGAAAGAAGAAGTCATGGTACAATTCGACTTTGAGCTAAAAAGTGCTATCTTCGAAAAGCTCAAGACATCAGAGAACCATTTGAAACCCCTCTATGTGAGGGGTCATAGTAATGGTTCACCGATTTTTCACATGCTTGTAGATGGCGGTGCTATTGTTAATCTAATGCCGTATTCTTTGTTTAAAAAGATAGGTAAGGCCGATGACGAGCTCATCCGAACCAACATGACTTTGAATAGTATGGGAGGAGGAGACCCTATCGAGACTAAAGGTGTGGCTTTTATGGAAGTCACCGTTGGAAGTAAAACCATGGCTACTGCTTTCTTTGTTGCCGATGTGCGCGGTAGTTATAGCTTGATCTTAGGGCGTGATTGGATTCATGCCAATAGATGTGTTCCTTCTACCTTACACCAATTCTTGGTACAATGGATTGGTGATGATGTAAAGGTGGTTCATGCGGATGCATTGACTTATGTTGCTATGACCGAATCATCTTTTTTGCTGCATGATGTCGTCAAGTGCTTGACCGGTTTAGACTTGACGGATTATGATTTTCGTAGAGTAACTAGAGATAGTTTTGTATCGGTTAATGTAAAGCCGATGGAGAATTGGCTCAACTATATGATTTAATGGATTCTAATCTTGATTGGTTGCAAAAGAGAGTCGAACACTATCAGTCTAATACGAATGATATGTGCGAAGCTATCGAGGAAATAGAGGATATAGATAAGTTAGAACAAGGATTCACATCGGCCGATTCTCTTGAAGAGGTGAACTTTGGCAACGATGATAATTCGAGACCAACTTATGTAAATAAAAATCTGAAAGCCGATTATAAGTTGAAGCTAATCGGTTTACTAAAAGAATATGTGGACTATTTTGCATGGTCCTTTAATGAAATGCCCAAGTTGAGCCGCGAATTAGTTGAACATCGGCTTCCAATAAAATCTGTTTTTAGACTTTTTAAGCAACCGATGAGGAGGTTCAGATTAAAGAAGAAATTAACCGATTACTTGATGCAAAATTCATAAGACCTTGCAGATATTCGGAGTGGATATCCAACATCGCGCTGGTGGAAAAGAAGAACACCGATAAGATTAGAGTTTGCATTGATTTCAGAAATTTTAATAGAGCAACTCCTAAAGATGAATGTCCTATGCCCGTAGGTAATATATTGATTAATGATGCTTTTGGCCATAGAGTTATTAGTTTTCTTGATGGTAATACGGGATACAACCAAATTTTCATGGTCGACGAGGATATGTCTAAAACTGCTTTTAGATATCCGAGTTTTGTAGGATTGTTTGAGTGGGTTGTTATGACTTTTAGATTAAAGAATGCGGGTGCCACATATCAAAGAGCTATGAACTTTATCTTTCATGATCTACTTGGTGTTATCATGGATTACATAGATGATGTGGTGATCAAATCAGCCGCTTTAGATTCTCACTTGGCCGATTTGTAACTTGCCTTAGACCGAATGTGTCGTTTCGGTTTGAAAATAAATCCACTCAAATGTGCTTTTGGTGTATCAGTCGGAAATTTTTTAGGCTTTATAATTCATGAAAAGGGCATAGAGGTAGATCCTAAGAAGATACAGGCAATTAGTAATGTGCAAGCGCCGATTTGTAAGAGAGAGTTGCAAAGCTTCTTAGGCAAAGTGAATTATTTAAGGTGATTTATTTCCAACTTGTAGTGAAAGATTAATGCATTTACTCCTATTTTTCGGCTAAAGAATGAGGTCAAATTTACTTGGGGAACAAAACAGCAAGAAGCTTTTGAGAGGATCAAAGAATACTTGTCTTCGCTGCTGGTAATTATGGTGCCTAAGGGAGGAGTCCCTTTCCGTCATTACGTAGTGGCGGAAGACGATGTGGTTAGTGCTGTTTTGACACAAGAAGCCAAAGAAAAGGAATATGTGATCACGTATGTGAGCCGACGACTGATTGGTGCGGAAACAAGGTACACTCTCATCGAGAAACTATATTTTTCCTTATATCATGCTGGCACCAAGTTGAGACACTGTTTGTTGTCTAGTACTTGTGTGGTTGCTTGTCAAACCGACGTTATTAAACATATGTTGCTTAGGCCGATTTTTAGTGGTAGGCTTGATAAATGGGCTTATGCATTGATTGAGTATGATTTGGCTTATAAGTCGTTGAAATCCATGAAAGGCCAAATTGTTGCTAATTTCATTGTTGAACATCGGATTGATTTAGAACATGATATAGATGTCGCTTACGCTACTTTTACCCTTTGAAAATTATATTTTGATGGATCGGTTTGTAAAGAGGGTCAAGGTGTTGGTGTGGTTTTAGTATCTCCTCATGATGCACGCTTTGAATTCTCAAACCGATTACAGTATGTTTGCACCAATAACCAAGCCGAATATGAAGCATTGTTGTTCGGTTCAGAGATGTTGGAGTTCATGGGGGTTAAGCATATAGAGGCTTTCGATGATTCGTTGTTAGTAGTCCAACAAATTTTTGGAAATTTTCAATGCTTGGACAGATCATTAAATACCATCTTAGATAAGTGCCTAGACATCATTAAAAGAATAGATGAATTCAACATACATCATGTGCCTAGGCTAGAAAACAGTGAGGCCAATGAGTTGGCTCAACAAGCATCGGGTTACAATGTTAGTAAAAGTAGATTCTCAGCCAATAAGAAACCGATGCTTGAGGTATTGGAGCTAGACCATTCGGATACTAACACATCAAGCTGTGATGGTGCCCGATCGCTTGATTGGAGATCACCTATAATTTTATATATTCGTAGTCCAACCCAAAGTGTGGATAGAAAGGTTCGGCATGTAGCTTTTAAATATACTTTGATTGATGGTGACTTATACCATCGAATGGGAGATGATTTACTTTTGAAATGTTTGGGTGAGGATGAAGCCATAGTAGCTTTGGGAGAAGTTCATGAGGGCGTTTGTGGTACGCCTCAATCGGCTTCGAAAATGAAATGGTTGCTAAGAAGAGCTGGGTTTTATTGGCCAACCATGATTGCCGATTGTTATTGTTACTACAAAGGATGCGAAGAGTGCCAAAAGTTTGGCAATGTTCAATGGGCGCCCGTTGCTATGATGAACCCTATTATAAAACCGTAACCATTCCGAGGATAGGGATTGGATTTCATAGGGCAAATACATCCTCCGTCTTCGAAGAGACACCGTTTCGTGTTAGTAGCAACAGATTACTTCACCCAATGGACCGAAGTGGTGGCTCTCAAGAACATGATGCACAAAGAGGTAATTAAGTTGCTTACCGAGCATATTATTCATAGATTCGGCATATCGCAAACATTGACTACCGACCAAGGTACTTCCTTTACGTCCGGTCATGTCAATGAATTTACCGAATCCTATAGGATTAAGGTATTTAATTCATTTGCATATTATGCTCAGGCCGAGTCTAGTAATAAAACGTTAATTAGACTCATTAAGAAAAAGATAGAAGACCATCTCAAGAGGTGGCAAGAAATCTTATCAGAAGCTTTGTGGGCTCATCAGATATCTAGGCACGGAGCAACTATGGTAACACCTTATAAACTTGTATATGGACAAGAGGTCGTTTTATCTGTCGAGGTAAATCTAGGATCTCTAAAATTAGCTAAACAAAATGATTTATCCACCGATGAGTATAGAGCTCTAATGCTAGACAGTATCGATGAAATCACCAATAAGCGTTTGAATGCCCTAAAAGAAATTGAGAGAGACAAGGTTAGAGTTGCTAGAGCCTACAATAAGAAAGTAAAAGTCAAAACTTTTCAGGTCAGCGAATTGGTTTGGAACACTATTCTGCCCGTTGGCTCAAGAAGCAACAAGTTCGGAAAATGGTCTCCTAGTTGGGAAGGAACATACCAAATAGTAAAAATTATCGCTAAAAATGAATACATAGTGGAAAATATGATGGAGAGTCATTGCCTAGGGCCCTTAATGACCGGTACTTGAAAAAAATCACCAAGTGTATGGAAAGAAGCTTAGAGGAAGAATGGCCAATATAAAGGATATCATCGCCAAGAATGGTGCAATGGCCAATGAGTTGAGAAAACCATCGCTCTTAGGTATTTTTGGGTGGTTGGAATGCTTTATGGTGTAGAGACTTCATCAAAAAGCAGGGGGCATATGTTGACACCCAAAAAATGGCCTCATCAGAGTTTCTGGTACAATGCCGGAGCCTCTGGTAAGCCCTCACGGGTTTCGGCACTTCGCCCACCAAAGTATCCAGCACTGTGCTGGACTGTCCGATGGGCCTTCTCGGGTTTGGGCACTTGACCCACTGGAGTGTCCGGCACTTTGCCGGATTGTCTGGTAAGCTCTCTCAGAATTAGGCACTCGGCCCACCGGAGTATCCGACACTGTGCCGGACTGTCCGATAAGCCCTCTCGGGTTTCTGTGTTTTGATAGCGCCGGAGTGTCCGGCAGGCCCTCTTAGGTTCCCGGAATTATACGACGGAGCCTCTGGCGTCATACCGGAGACTCTGGTTACTAGAGTGTCTAGCACTTTATCGAAAACTCCGGTAGTGTCGATTTAGGAAAGTTTTTAGCAGATCAATTTCAAATTCTTTCCTAACTTAAGTGATCTGTTGCTCTGCAGGAGAAGACCATCCCACCTTTATAAAACAGAGGCCCATGACCGGTTGAGGGGCATCCCAATCGATCAAACTATTTGCCTTTTACATTTTGCGCTTCTTTAACCCTAATCCCCTCACTCGACCCCCGTTTGCTGTTATTCCTTCGTCCCGGCGACGTTTGAAGACGATTCTCCTGACCGAGCCCGGATCAACCCTAGAACAATTCTCCTCCGAGGAGTCCCTCTTGAGGCGGGATTTTTCAGGTGCTGCCCAATCCGACGTTGAAGCGCCGACGTTTCCGCACACGGACGTGCGAGTGGTGTGTTGGTCCGAACCGATTCCGCGTCAACACAAAGCCCTCGAGTCCCCGGCGATCCGAAGGGTCGATCGGGGGGTGAATCCTTGTCATCGTCGTCGTTTGTCGCCGATGAATCCTACGGGGGCGCACGAGCGCGCCCGTAGGGGGTAGCCCTCGAGCCCCTGGGCGATCCGAAGGTTTGGTCGGGGGTTGAACTTCCGTCTTCGTCTTTGTTTGTGAAGAAATCCGGCAGGCACATGCGAGCGCGACAATAGGGCGTAGCCCTCGAGCCCTCGGTGATCCGAAGGGTCGGTTGGAGGGTTAGGCCTCGAGATGAGAGTATCCGACTGTCGGGGTCGGTCGAAATCGACTTTCATCGTCAATCGAGTGTTGGGTTAGATGCCTAGATTGAGCCGGTTGGATCGGCTTTGTCTTATGATCAGTATCGCACCTAGGTTGGGCCGGGCAGGCCTGCCATTTTCCATGATCAGCGCTCCGGGCAGGTGTCGGGACTCGGCGTCCGACATTCACCTATCCTGATCCATGAGGTTCGGTCTCACGGCGTTAGTAGTGGGTGTTGGTAACGGCTCCGACGATCGTGTAGTTCTACCGTTTCCACGTGGACGGCGGATAGCGTCTTTGGGAATTGCAACCATCAATTGATCCGAACGGTCGAGTAATCTTGATCGGACGGCCGTGGGTGTGCAACGGTTTGTGCGTGCACGTCTCATCGATTGGCGCCTGACAGCCATTAACTGGCGTGTCAGACAGGCGTGCGTCACCTCCTTCGCGACGGAGGTGGCGAGGTGGCCTCCGGACCCACTCATTAGCGAGTGGGGTGCCGGCGTCGTGGGTGTGCGTTCGCCGTGCGCTCCCATGATGGCGCAGTTACTGCACCGTCGCGTCATGGGTTGTGGGGGTGAGAAACGATTGTCTTTTAAAAAGGAAGGCGTGGTGGATTTTGAAATTCACCTGCCCATTCGCTGCCTTCGCCTCCAAGCTTCCTTGCCGTCGCTCTCCTTTGAGCCTAGAGCTCGTCGCCTTCGCCTTCGCCACCATCGCCGTCGTCCTCGCCGTCGTCATCGTTGTCGTTGTCGCTGTTGTCGTCATCACCATCGTCACCACCATGGAAGCCACTTGGATGCCGTCCACCGTTTCGGAGGCGCCGCCCCTGACATACCAGAAGGCTGGCCGTCTGTCGTCGAAAGAGGATGGTGAGTGGGAGGCGACAGAGAATCAGGAGGTGTCAGCGCCGCCAGAGGGGAAGATCGTTAGGTTCGTCGCCTTCCATGAACGTGGACTGGCGCTGCCGGCCTCCTTCTTCTTCCGCACGTTAATGATCCACTACAGCGGGCATCTCCACCACCTCAACCCTAATGGCATCCTGCAGATCGCAATCTTCATCACGCTTTGTGAGGCATACCTCGGGGTCAAGCCGAGTCTGCAGCTCTGGCGCTACTTCTTCCACGCCAGCCAGCTGCTGGAAGCTTCTGGTGCGCCTCGGCAGGTCAACGGCGCCGCGATCATGCTCCGGAGCGTCGAGGTGAAGGAGTACATCAAGGTGTCGCTGAAGAAGTCCTTGAAGGGTTGGCATGATGAGTGGTTCTACATCAAGAATGCCACCCCCTGACTGCCTGTCTTTCATGACACGCCGGTCGAGGCGGCCGACATGTGGAAGGAGAAGCTGTCTATCGAGGAGAAGGACGCGTTGAGGCCACTGCTGGTGAAGATCAAGCGGTTGCAGGCTTAGGGACTCAATGGCGCCACCGTCATTGCCACCTTTGTGCGGCATCGGATTCAGCCACTCCGCAGCCGTATCCACCCCATGAATGACTACGAAGGGAAGGACAACACCACCCGAGAAGTGGTCAGGACGGTGATATCAGACAAGGAGGTCGTTCAACAGGTCGGCAGACTGCTCGAAGGAGATGTTACCGACAAGGTGACAAAGGGGCCGCTGCCTCTGGAGAAGAACCGTCGGACTCTGGTGAGTCGGCCTCTCGTTCCCTTTGTCGTTCGAATTTGTTGGGTAGCTTTGGTAGGGTTGTTGGTAGAACTCGCGGGCTTAGCCATTGCTGTTGTAGGGTCTGTCAGGGAACGCGCTCGGCTTGGGTCTGGCACTGCTGACGTGGTCGGGACAAGCGCGGCGGGCGTGTCCCCGGCCAAGAAGAAGAAGAAGGCAGTTAAGAGACGGCGTGCTGGGGGTTCGAGGTTATTTCCTGCAGGCAGCCCAGCTGCTGCCACGCCGACTGCTCGGCCTGCTCAGAGGCCGACCGGCGCTTCGCGGGTCGGCACCCCCCCCCCCCCCCGCAACAAGCACGAGGTCAGGAGTTCCAACCCCAACTTTTGGGGCTGCTGTATTGTGGGCAGCGGCCTCCGTCGACATCGGAAGTTCTGTGTCATCTGATGACGTGGTCCCACCCCTGGCCAAGAGGAGAAGGATCGAGGGTTCGGAGGGTGCCGAGGTTGACTCCGGGGTCCACGTCGCAACCCAGATAGCGGAGACAGAAGCTGTCCAGCCCTCAAGCGTGGCTCAACCGGTGTTGCCTCGGACTCAGAGGATTTCGATGCACCAAATGAAGGCCTGAGTACCTGCACTTCCCCTTTAATCGCTAGCGTTGCTCGTCTTGGTTAGTGTCTGACCTGTTTCAAAATTTCCCAGGCCCCCTTCGTCGGTTGCCACTATGCGCCCTTCCGCGGCCATCACTACATCGACGTCCGAGAACGCTGGCGGCGAAGCCGATACTGGCGTCGAAACCGCGGTGCCCGTGGTGATGCCGGCCCTGACCGTCAGAGGAGCCTATGCTGGTGCCTAAGTCATGGCGCCTGCAGTGATGCCACCTCCAATGACCACGGTTCAAGACCCGCCAGCGGCGATGCTGGGGGTCGGTGATGTGTTGTTATTGCCGCCTCCGACCGCCACCACTGGAGTGCAAGAGGAGGTAGCGGCTGAAGAAGGAAGAGATTCCTCCCCTCCGGCTGCTGATGCCGAGGGAGAGGTCAAGGTGATGGGGGTTGGGGACGAGCCCATGTCGTCCTCGGCCGCCCATGCCGAGGGTCCGAGGGGATCTCCCCCGCCCTTGGCCCATGAAGAACCGGCTAGCCAAGCTTCGCCCGTCGCCCCTGAGAGAGTGCAGGTGCTGAGCGAGGTAGCCGCCGAGAAGTGTCCGGAAGTTCCTCCTCCTGACCCGACCAAGTTCGCAGGGGCTGATCGCGGAAGATGTTGGTGGGCCGTCGATGAATGTGGTCCCTGCCAGCACAGCAGAGGCCGGGGAGGAAGTCCAAGAGGGAGAAGGGACCGTGTTGTCCATGCTGCCGACGGCGTCGCCGACCACTGCGTCAGGACCCGGCGCTTCAGCCTCGGACGCGCGAGGGTCAGGAGAGAGGAGTGCTCTTCCACCCGAGGCCGGGGCCGGGGCATGGAACCTCTATGACGGTCGGTTGGCCGGGGTCCGTCGCCTCAACTTCGTGATGGCTTCCGGTCTCCGCAAGCTGCTTGGAATGACGGACAAGTGCCGAGATCTCATCGACGATCTGTACCTGATGGAGTGTCGAGTAAACTTTTCAAACACTTATGAGTTTTTCAGTCAAACCTGTCTGCCTTGGTGTTGAATGGTGTCGGTTTGCAGGCGAATCTTGCTGTGGCGGTGGGTCAACCACCTCGTGGCTCTGCCCTGCAAGCCGAGGTTGACGCTCTTCAAGTGGAGCTGGAGCAGACGAGGGCCACCGCGATGCGTCGAGGGACTCCACGATCCGGCTGCACCATCAGCTCAACGCCGCCCGACAGTTAAGCCGCATTTCTCTTGACGAAGCCAATCACTCACGGATGGAAGCCGTGTCGGTGCAGTCCGAGAACCGGAGACTCACGTCTGAGCTTACCTCCGCGAGGGAAACGATTACGCGTAAGTTGACTCGTACCTTTTGTTTTTTACCGTTTAAGGGTTGGGGTCAGATTCTGACAGGGGATTTGCCCCTTGTACAGAGCTCCGAAAACAGGCCACTCAGCACGACGCGGAGGTGCAGCGCCTTCGGGATCTTCGGACTAGTGCCGACGGGGCACGCAAGAGCGCCGAGAGTGCCGCCAAGATGGCCGAGGAGGAGCGTCGCCGAGCCTTCGAGCAGCGGGACATGATCGACTCAGAGCGTGTCGCCGCCGAGGCAGAGGTTGATCGGCTAACGGAGGAGCTGCAGGCGACGCAGCAAGCTGCCTCCGTGGTCCTGGAGGCACGGCTGGCTGGGGAGCAGGAGATCGCTCGCTCCAGGCAGAATTGGCCGAGGCCAAGGCCGCCGTCGAGGCAGCCGGAAAGGAGCGAGATGGTAAGTACTTTTGCCTTTCTGCTTGTTTGAGTGTTGTGGGGGGTCAGTTTCGTGACCAGTGTGTTTGCTGTAGATGCAGTCGGGAAGTTTCGGGCGCAGCGGTCTGCGGGTCGGTGCTTGATCCATCAGGTCTTCACCGGCGTGCATGAAGAGTCCCTCACGTCGGAGTATGTGGTGCACGTGCTGCGGCAGCTCCCCGAGCTCATTGCCACTGAGGTGATGAGGGCGCGGGAGCTTTGTTGGCTCGGGAGTTGACTCGCTCCCGCTACCCAAATGCTGACTTCGGCCGTATCGTCGAAGGGTTTGCCTCTGGGTTGTCAGAGGAGGAGATGACTGCGCTGGAGGCCGAGATGCACCCGTCGATGTGGGAGATTGTTGCCTACTTCAACAGTTTGGAGCTTCTCTGAGAGCAATTTGGTCACTTGCCCCATGTGCAACGGCGGCACACTTACTTATCTGTAGGAGTTAGTAGTATTTTGTATACGACTGTGTAATGAACACTTTGGATGATGGCTAAATATGCAAGTTTCTGACCCTCTTCTGTGTCCTCGAATGCTTTGCACCTAACATTTTTCGAGTTCCGTTGGGCGTTGATCGAGTAACTGGGTCGGTATAGCTCGTAGGGTAGAGTGTCGGGCTCGATACAGCCGTAGAGCGTCACCAGCGCCGGGTCGTCGATCGTTAATCGCGAGGAAAACATAAACAAGAGCACTTGCAGTTGCTTGTCACATCTGAGGGTCACCAGCGAAGCTCGGCGCAGGTCGGGGTGTCGGGCCTGAGGAAATGGAAAGTGGTGCGGAGCCTAAACGTAGAAATCTAAGGCACGGAGCCTTAGGATGAGGGATCAAGGCGCGTAGCCTGAAAATGAAACGCCGAGGGGTCGGTCGTTTCGACCCTCAAGTAGGACACTTAGACTAGCCCCCGGGCGGTGAAGGGGTCAGCTGCTCTTCACTGGCCAAAAACTACGAAAGAGAGACAACGGATGCACAAAAGACTTAGTTGATTTTATTATGCATAGAATCGACGCAAATTCTCGATGTTCCAGGCGTGGGCTAGCTCCCTGCCACCCTCGGTCGCCAGCTTGTAAGGTCTCTCCCAGGGGGCGACAATTTGTGGTGGTCGGCCTTGACCTGAACCCTCTTGAGTAGAAGATCTCCAACGATGAAGGCCCGACCCTTGACACGTCGAGCATGTAGCCGTCTTAGGCTCTGCTGGTACTTCGCCCATCGTAGGATGGCAACATCTCGCGCTTCGTTCAGCTGATCCAAAGCATCCATCTGCGCTACTTCTGACCTTCCTTCGTCGTAGGCTCGGATTCTCAGAGAGTTGTAGTCGAGGTCGATCGGCAGACGACCTCGGCCCCAAACGTCATGAAGAAGGGGGTAAACCCTATTGTTCTGTTGGGGGTTGTGCGTAGGCCCCACAATACCGATGGGAGTTCCTTGACCCATCGACCGGTGGCCTGTCTGACGAAGTCATAGATTCGAGGCTTCAAGCCTTGGAGCACCATCCCATTGACGGGCTCGACCTGGCCGTTGGTCCTCAAATGGGCCATGACGGCGAAGTCGAGCCGAATGTGGTACTCCGTACAGAATTCCTTGAAAACATGGCCCGTAAACTGTGTATCATTGTTGGTGATGATGGAATGCGAGACCTCGAATCGGCAGATGATGTCGCGGATGAACTCGACAGCCCGATCGGAGCTGGTGCAGGGGACCAGCTTAGCCTCTATCCACTTGGTGAACTCTTCAACGGCGACGAAGAAGTGAGTGAAGCCCCCAGGCATTGGTCGGAAAGGCCCGAGGACATCGAGCCCCCAGACCGCAAAAGGCCATGTGATCAGGATCGTCTGGAGGTCTTGGGCCGGCAGGTGCGTCTATCGGGCTTAGAACTGATAGCCTCTGCTGGAGCGAACAAGCTTCTCGGCGTCGGAGACCGCCGTGGGCCAGTAGAACCATTCGCGGAAAACTTTCCCGACCAGGGTCCTCGGGATGGCGTGGTGTCTGTAAATGCCCACTGAATATCGTCGAGGAGATGGAGACCGTCCGTCTGAGCAATGCAATGCTGAATAACGCCACTAGGGCTCTGCTTGTAGAGTTTGTTGTCGATGATGACGTAAGCTTCAGCTCGGCGTGAGACCCGTGGGCCTTATTGGTGTTGTCTGGGAGAGTGCCGTCTTGGAGAAAAGCGAAGATGTCTTGGGACCAGTCGGAGATGATAGCCATAACCTCCGCCCTTGGGGTCAGAGCTTGCTCGTTGACTGTTGCCTCAACCTGGGTGTCAGCGACATCATCTTTGCGCTTGATAGTTGGCTTGGAGAGGACCTTGAGAAAGACGTCGTGGGGGACCAGATCCCGTCTCGAGGCCATCCGGGCTAGGGTGTCGGCCGCTTCATTGTCGCGGCGTAGAACGTGATGGAGCTCGAGCCCATCAAACTTGTCTTCGAGCTTGATAACTTCTTAACAGTAAGCCTCCATCTTTGGGTCTCGGCAGCTTGATATCTTCATGACTTGGTAAACGACGAGCTCAGAGTCGCCCTTGACGTAGGGCCATCGGACGTCGAGGGTGATGGCCACTCAGAGACCATGCAGCAAAGCTTCATACTCGACGGGCGTTGTTGGAGGCGGGGAAATGGATCTGCAAGACATTCTGGAACTTTTCTCCCTTGGGAGAGAGGAGGACAATGGCAGCCCTCGAGCCCTTCAGCCGACATGAGCTGTCGAAGAACATTGTCCAGTGCTCGAAGTCCGCGGGGGTCGGCGGTTCTTGAGCCTCGATCCACTCGGCGATGAAGTCAGTGAGGGTCTGTGATTTGATGGCTTGTCGAGGTACGTAGGTGATGTCATGGCCCATGAGATCCAAAGCCCACGTGGCAATGCGCTCGACCACGTCCTTGCCGTTGATGATCCCCCCGATTGGGAAACTTGTCAGCACCCGGATAGAGTGGCTGTCGAAGTAGTGTAGAGCTTGCGACTGGTGATGAGGATCGCGTAGAGTAGCTTCTTCACTTGGGTGTACTGAGTCTTGACGTCAACCAACACCTCGCTGATGAAGTAGATGGGCCGTGGGACCTTCAAGGCCCGACCCTCCTCCGACCGCTCGACGATGAGGACAGTACTGACGACCTTCATAGTTGTTGAGATGTAGAGAAGCAGCGGCTCCTCGGGGGTCGGAGAAGTCAGGACTAGCGGGGTTGATAGCATGGTCTTGAGTTGTTCGAATGCGTCCTGGGCCTCGGCGGTCCAAGTGAAACGGTCCAGGTAAAAAGGCATGCCTTTCTCGCATAGTCAAGAGATGAACCGGCTGAGTGCCGCCAAACACCCAGTGAGCTTTTGGACCCCCTTGATGTTGTGGAACTTCTGGAGCTTGGCAAAGGCCTCTTCTAGATCTTCAATGAGGTCGACAGCCTGTCGAGTCTTAATGACGATGTCGTCGACATATACCTTCAAGTTTCGACCTAGCTGGTCGTGGAAGCACTTCTGCATGCAGCGCTAATACGTAGCACTAACATTTTTGAGCCCGAACGGCATGGTGATGTAGAAAAAAGGCCGAACGGTGTGATGAAAGACGTAGCCGGCTGATCAGAGCCGCGCATAGAGAACTGATGGTACTCGAGTACGCGTCGAGAAAACTGAGGGTTTCACAGCCGGCGGTGGAATCAACCACTTTATCTATACGCGGCAAAGAAAATGGATCCTTTGGGCATGCTTTGTTGAGACTCATATAATCAATGCACATCGTCTATTTCTCATTCTTTTTCTTAACCATTACAAGGTTGGCCAGCCACTCTGGGTGGTAGACCTCTTGGATGAACTTAGCATCTAGCAGCTTGGTAATCTCCTCTCCAATAGCAAGGCGCTTCTCGTTGTCGAAGCGTTGGAGTCATTGCTTCACCGGTCGAAACCCGAAAATGATATTGAGGGGTGCTCGGCGACCTCCTTCGGGATGCCCGGCATATTTGATGGCGCCCAGGCGAAAACATCCCTATTTTCTATTTGTCAAAAAGCGCTGTCCTGATCTGGCCTTTTTGATCGGGTCGGCGTTGTCGAGGATGATCTCCTTGGAGTCGTCGGCTGGTCGAAGGATGTAGAGGTTGAAGGATTGGATCAAGAGTCGGGGCCAACACCTTGGACTTGCGGATTTCTTCGAGTTGAGCCGACCCTGCGAGGGCGATGGCCAGCTCATAACTCTCCTGCTCGCAGGCGAGAGCGTGCTTGAAGCGGGACCTCACCGTGATTGCACCCTTGGGCCCTGACATCTTGAGTTTGAGGTAGACGTAACTGGGGACAACCACGAGCTTGGCATAGTAGGGTCGACCAAGGATGGCATGGTAGGAGCCGACGAAGTTGACCAGCCCGAAGGTGAGCTTTTCTGTCCTGAAGTTGTCGCAGTCGCCGAAGGTGACAGACAGGGTGATCTGACACAGGGGTACTGCGCTACCCCGATGATGACACCGTGGAAAGAGACATGGCTTGAACGAAGGTCGGACTCTGAGAGCTTCGTGGCTTTGAAGGTGTCAATGTAGAGGATGTTGAGGACGCTGCCTCCATCCATGAAGACCTTGGTCAAGTGCGTGGTGCCGATGATCGAATCAAGCACCAGAGGTAGATGCCCAGGCTGAGGGATGTAGTCAGGGTGGTTAGACCTGTCGAAGGTAATCGAGGCTTTCGACCATTTGAGGTGGGTGGAGCGGGGTCGGTGAGGTTGACCTCCCGCTATGTCTGCTTCTGGTGGGGCCGTGTCTCGTAAGCCACCGGCCCACCGAACATCATCAAGCAATCCTCCGGCTCGGGGAAGGCGTTGTCGGCGCTGCCCTCGGCTTCCTTTGCGAGATGGTCTGGATTTTGAGGTTGGCAAAAGTTGGGATGGAAGTTACCTCTGAAGAACATCTGCATCAGATGGTAGTCTCGAAGAGTGTGCTTGATGGTGGTCAAGTGGTTGGTGAAGAGCTTGTCGAGCATCTTTCGAAGTGGTTGTTGTGGTTGGCCAGCTTCCTCGCTTGGAGTCGAGGCTGTCGCTCGGTGACGCCTATGAACTCATCGTCTTGCAGGCAGTTCCTCTGCTTCTTGTTGCTCGAGCCACCCCCGACCGGTCGTCCCAGCAATCGGAGCGTCAGTCGTTCCTGCGGTTGGCCATGGACTTGTCTTTGTCCTTGGTTCGATCTTGATCGAAGTTGGCCTGGACGGCCTCCCCCTAGTGGCGAACGTGGTGGCGATGTCGAGAAGAGCACGCGTCGTCCAAGGGTTTTTACACCCTCGCTTGTGGACGAGCGCCATGGATGTCATGCTGCAGGTGAAGGCGTTGCTGATGTTGGCGTCGCTCACGTTGGGCAGCTCGTTTCACTTGCACAAAAAACACGAATGTAGTCACAGAGCGATTCGCCGGGGTTGTACTTGCAGTTCTTCTGGTCCCAGGAGCTGCCCAGGCGCATGTAGGTTCCTTGGAAGTTGCCGACGAAGGCTCGGCAGAGGTCAGACCAGTCGCGGATGCTGTCCTCAGGAAGGTGCTCAAGCCACCCCCTGGCCGAGTCGGACAAGAAGAGTGGCAAGTACTGGATAGAGAACAAGTTTTTCACGCCCCCGGCTCTGCATGCAAGGCGATAATCTTTGAGCCAGTGGGCAGGGTTGGTCTCACCGGTGTACTTGATGACGTTGGTCGGAGTGCACAATCTCTGTGGGAAGGCGGCTTTTCGGATCTGAGACCCGAACGCTCGGTGTCTGACCTCGTCTGGGCTGAGGCTTTGGATGTGGTCATAGCTGCACCGACGGTCGAGACGGTCGAGAGTTCGTTCTCACCTGGACTCGGCCCGGGCTTGCCTCCGTGCGTCGATGGTGTGGCGAGCGTCGCGATGTTCCCCGAGGCGCCGACGAATGGTGCCAGCTGGTGGATGAGGATCTCGTGCTTCGGTCTGACCACGGCGGCTGTTGAGGGCCGAACTCCGCCGTTCGACGCTTGGCCGGTGAGAGCTGTGTGCCTTGGAGTGCTGTGGACGAAACGATGGTTCAGGGTATTAAGCGCGTCGTCAAGGTAGACACGTAGACGATCGTACGTCTCCTTGAGCATGGGGTTGTCGGGCGTGGCCAGCTCGTGGAGGACGTAACCCGCCGCCGCCAGGTTCTCGTACGGTGTGTCGAAGACAGGCGTACCATCGTCCATGATCTGCTGATAGGTGGAACAAGCCCGGGCTCGGGCGCCACTATAGTGGCCCCCGGAGCACCATCCATGACGGTAGATTTGCGTCGGAGGGCGTCCTCGACGATGGATAGAGCGCGACGATGAGGAGAAGGGTCATCATCGAGAGCCTTGTCAAGAATGGGGTTCTCCGCGGCCTTGGGAGGTTGTAGCATGAAGCACTGCCGAGCCGGGTCGTGGCCCAGCACATCGTGAGGCGAACGACGACGAGGCAAGCGCCGCTTGCACAGACCCTAAAGAAGCTCGTCGCGGTTGTCGGCGACGAAATCGAAGCTCCCAAAATGGAAGGCCTGGCCGACAGCGAAAACGGGGATATTCCACGATCGACCATCACGAGCGATGGCAACCGCAAAACTCCCAAAATGCAGATGAGAGATCGAAATCTCTCCCACCAAAGCGAAAATTGAAGCCATCAAAAAGCGAAGCGAAAACACACCACAAAAACCCCTTTCTAGCGTGCCAACTGTCGATGTTCTGACCACCGGCACAGTAAGATTTACGTATTCGAATGGAGTATCAATGCGCTCTTTGTATTTGAAATGGCCTAGTCTATGAAAGACTCAAGAGTTAGCCTGGCTCGAACCGCCGTCGGGGCGTAATGGCCTACGTCCAGGAGCAAGAGAGAGATTGAATCGTATGAACTCAAAAATACGAGTACAATGGCGAAAAGGCCTTGGCTCAAGCTAAAACCCTAGCACACATGGGTGGATGTGGCGTCTAAGGCCCCCCGGTACTCCTTTATATAGAGGTCGGACCGGAGTTACAAACTTGGCGTCTATAGAACCTACTGACCCTCTGTCGAGTGGGGCCACGATCATCGCCGAAGTTGATCCTCTGGTGCAAGCTGGCGCCGAAGCAGATAGTCGGTGTCCTTCATGCGTCCTTTGTCCAGTCGTGGGAGACAAAGGGGACTTTTTTGTTTTGCTTTACTGCCTGTCGGTACGCTTTACCAATCGCTCAGTTGCATCACCGCCTTCTGGAACGCTTTACCATCGACAGGGCTTCTTTACCTCCTGTATGTTGTCAGGAATCTCTATGACTGTCAGAAGTTGACCGTTAAGGTGGTGGCCGACCTCGAGGGTCAGGCGGGAGTATTTGGCTTCTGTCCGTTGGTTGGCGTAGTCTTGTCGTTATGTGCTTTTGATACTTCGGTGGTCGGCTCGTCGTATTCACGGGGGTCCTGACCCCTGGGGGTCGGGGCGTTCTCCGGTGGTGAAGTTCTTCGTGGGCTATGGATTGATTCATGGGCTGTAACCCGAGATTGGGCTTTCATATACACTCCGGGCCCGTAGGTAACCGGGGTACATGATCCCGACAAACTTGAAAACAAATAGAATGGACAGTCTTACCCCTAGCCCCTTCTTTCCTTTCCTCACCCTTTTGAACATAATAACCAGGCCCAAAACACTCACTTTCTCTGCCAGGAAATCTAGCCCTAGGGATTCGCCTGCAATGGCGGCAGCTGCATCGCGCATGTGGGAAGGAGAAAAGGAAGCCATAGATTGATTCATCCTCAGCAAATATTGGGTATAGCAACATTTTCTATCTTTTTTCAGCAATAAAGACAATATGATGGTTGTGTAGTGGTCACAATTCTTAGCTTATTGTTCATGATTTAATTGTAGGTTGATGGCCAAGGAATTGAGTATTATGTTAAAATGGGTTCATAATTCAGCCTCCGAGATGAGGGCCTAAGACCTATTGTAGAAGAAAAACATTGTCACCAATTGTTATTGATGCAAATAAATATTGGCTGATGAAATTAGTTTAGCATATAGCTAAGCACTTTATGTAGGGTTCTAAGCAATATATCACTTTGTACTGTCATCTAAAGATAATGAAGAGATGTATTTCCCAATAAAAATTGATGAATAATTGCTTGGTTGGATTAAGTTGAACCTTGATAAAAGGTGTGGTGCACATTGATGCTCAAATCAATAACTTCAATGGTTCACTACAATTTTCACCCACCAAACCTGCATTGCATCCTACTGAGAGAGAGAGAGAGAGAGAGAGAGAGAGAGGCCAAATGAAAGGGTATTAGAACCACCAAATAGACCATCACTAGATTTGGATCCTCAAGTTGATCCAACTCAACTTGCACGAGAGGGTGCTATATCCACTAAGAGAGATAATAAACCGGAAAGAAAAGCTCATGATGAGGAGTCGGTGGGGATTGATGAGGAGGGTATGTACTCCCACACAGATCCTCTTATAGCATTGAGTGATAGCAGCTATGACATTTATTTGGCTGCTTCTTCTTCTGACTGTGACATTCTGCTGATGAAATAGTAGATGATGATAATGATGACGACGACCCTCGATTTACATGCATGATGCTGATCATCCGTATATTGTTTTGTGTGCAGTTTTTCAGATATGAAGTAGTGCAAGGATGCAGTTACTCAACATGCCATACTTAATGATCATGCTTTTAGGCCCAAAAAAACAGATAAAAGAAGTTCTAGAGGTGTGTGCTTGAGAAGAGATAAGGGCCACGAGTGGCAGTTTTTTCTTCTACTAGCAAGAAAAAATACATTGGATGCAAGGTGATATGTTCAGTATTGCATTTTTATGTGTTCTTGAGATTTGCAGTAACGTACTAACATATTCTTGTGGCAATTTTGTTGCACGTGTAGATGAATGGAGCAAAGCATACAAGTGGTTCAGTTAACAAGTGTGGTGACACCATGCCTCAAATTCAGTTGCTAGTAGAGTCTGGACTTTCTAAATGAGAAACCTTTATATGAGTCCAAAGGAGTTGCAAGAAGAGCTAAAAAGAAGTACAAGATGGAGGTGCCATATGGAAGGTTTTCGGAGGCAAAGAGAAGGCCTTTGACATCATTTATTGCAATTGGGATGATAGCTCTGAGATATTGCCTACCAAGCCGAGCTACTCAAATCACTGCCTGATAGTATTGTTGAGTATGACACGGACGAGAACAAATGAGATGTGTGCTTCAGTAGATTCTTTCTTGCTCCAAAACCATGTATTTATTTTTTTTTGCAAGATTGTAGGCCTTAAGTAACTATTAATTCCACACACTTGGCAGGAAGGTCAAGAGGCCAGCTGGCAGTTGTTGATATTGATGGACATAATTCGCTATTTCCAATTGCATATGGAGTGAGTGAGACCGAGTTCAAAGTTCGACGGTTCATTCAGAAGTTGAAGAAAACTGTGTGTTCATAAATATCATGTGTCAAATAATACGTATGTGATTGTTGCTTGTCGCTTAGTTTTGATAAAAAAAAATTGGTGAAGTGCTTCCAAATTTCTTCATAATTAAGTCAGATTTTATTGAATAAAAAGTATATTCCAAATAAGCTAAATTGTGCTCCGAAATATTCACATGTTCAATATTTCAGTTTAATTCTGAAATATTCAAAATAGGGATAAATTTGCATATGTTTGATACAAAATGTCTTGCAAAGGGTATGCATGTCTTTTTACATGAGATTTAACACTGTTAACTACTCCAAACGGAATAGGGGCTGCTCATTCTTTCATATTCAAAAAAGAGGTCCAATCTTGCAAAGTGCAAAAAGAAGTCCATTTTTGGAATTGGAGACCTAAAGACGTCTAATTTTTCAATTGCCCCCTTTCTTGTCCTGCCATGTTGACATGTTCGAGGTAAGCAAGCAATCAAACATTTGCCAGTTACATTTTTAATTTAGAGGAATTTCCATACTTCTTCCATCTCTGATAGATCATTACTCCTTTTAGGTATGACAGGACAGAGGATGCTCATTCGATCGAGCTAACGGGGGAAGCTAATCTGTTAACCTCACCTTTCATTGATTGATAAATTAATAATGATGTCATTGACTTGCAGTAAAAAATCTTTTCACAGGGAAGTGGTCATTGCACCATGCATGCGAACTCATAGCGACTCCAGAACCTGAGCCAATTTCCATGTATGGGTGCATCCAAGTATATGTAAAATTGTATTTTCCGAGTCACGCAATGTTTTAGAATTTGAAATTCTCATTTTCTATTGCCTGAAAGGAGCACAAAGTTTGCTGCAAAAAACACTAAATTTTTAAGTAGTACCATTTAGATGTATGAATGCGATTAACTTTTCATGCTCTTTTTTTTAGGGATGCAGTGGCCTTATGCTATAGGACAACGATGAAGATTCTAGTACTAGCCATTGATATCTTTATGTTGTTACTGCTGGTGGCAAAGTAGAAAGATATTATTTAGAACAAACAAAAGAATGCTTCAGGCACTTTGTTTACTTCAAAATAGTTGATGGTGACTCAAGCATTACCATGCATGGAAGCTGGCAAAAGATTAAAGTCTTGTGGATATCAGTATTAAGTGCTACATGATTGTTTTTAAAGAAGAATCTTAGTAGGATTAGCAATATGCAAGAAGTTAAAGGGTTAGTTGGGTCACATGACCCAGCACTTATTTCAATTTTGCGCCAAAAGTCTCTTATAAGTTGGAAAATAACATTAATATTTGCCCTGATAATACCTTAAATTATTACACAGAAGATGAACCTATAAGGTTTCAATATAACCATAGTTGCTTCCTCTTTTGTAAGTAGCTTAAGGACAGTTTGCCCTAGCAGTTTAATTTATTGGACACAATGTCAATCGTTCCTACCCGATGATCACTAGGATCGGACAATCAACCTCAATGTACAATTTTAGTGACCAAGCCATACTCCGTTTATTGATATAAATGTTGATGAACAAGTTTTGCACGAAAAGATAAAAAAATTAAGAGTCGAGTTGAAATTAGGATTCCTTTGTTGTAACTCTACCTAAATTAAGAGTTGAAATTAGGAGTCCTTTGCTTGAGCCCAAGCTTTGGCTCTGTCTCCATGGTCATTGTTGAATGTAGTTAGTTAAAAAATTTCACCAAAATTTCACTGAAATTTCTGAAATATCAGTTTTACCAGTGGGGTCCGGAAAAATATTGTGCCATGCACTATAGCAAAAGCTCTTTTGTATCTTCTAGTAATTCTATAATAGACAAGAGGTTAGCGGTGCCATTTTTTGCCTGATTCGATCGGATTCTGACACTGTTGATGTGCTGTAGCAAGAAGCCGCACAGGAAGTCATTCCAAACGCACCCATAATTAATTACTGGGGTTGTATCTGGCTCAGTATAGATTTGACCAAGGGCTGGCAAAACTTGTCCTCGTTGGCTGAAGAGGTGTATTTAATTCTCTCTTTGGGAAATTAAGAAAGAGGGACATTTCCCTGCTGCTTGGAAATTCCTGTCCTCCTGCACGACATCATATCCTGTGAAATCTGATACTACAGAGCAGATTGTTTGCTGGAATTTGTTTAGGGGAACGTGATTTTGCCAAGTAATAGATTCATTGATTTATGAGATCACTGTCTTGCCCTTAGTCCCGGAGGTAACTAAACATTCAATGTGTCAAACGATGGTCACGGTTAGGAGACCAGAAGAAAATAACAGCTAACCATTGGCAAGTTGAGTTTTTCTTTCTGTACAAGGTTTACTAGTTGAATGGTAGAAATTGTTTTTCGCTATGGTAGCCTATCATTCGCTAACACAGTGACTCCGCTTCACTGGGATTCCAGCTGTTGTTTTTTCTTTGTGTTGATACACTATTCACACTTGCTGAAAGCCTCTTCCTTTCAAAGAAAGATGGCTATTGTCAAATGGCCAAAATTAGTCACATTATTTTTCTCCACAATAATTGATGGTAAGTAAATAAATGTAAAAATTCTTCTAAATATACATTATGTTTTCTCTCTGATTATGATGAATAACATATTAATAGATTTCCAAAGTTCATAGAAAACACGAATTTTTTTTACTTATATTTTTTTCTTCCTCTGAAGGTTCAAGTAAAGATAAGCTTTTATAACAGATGAACTATTGCCTACCCATGGAGTCATTCTTTTCTTTCGAGTTCCTCTTTTGTTTGAGGGGGGATTTCAAGTGTCTTTTGGCCCAATTATCTTAACTTTTATCTCCCATAAGGGAAAAAATTCTCAATACATTGTTGTACCCACTCCAGTAACTGGTTAGATTCAATCCCTATAATACGTTGATAAGACTATTTTAGTCGTTGTGTGAGCACCGACACTATTATATCTAGCATGCACTATAGTTAGGAAAGTAAAAAAATTACCTTGAGGGGCATATGCCCCCCCCCCATATTATCATGTGTAGGATTCAGTTCCATGTGAAATTATTTTGTATTGTGATGGATCATGCACATGGTAGGGATGTTAAAAGGGCTCACCTGCGGATCCTTTCACAAATTATTTCAGCCCTTATTAAATTTTAGTTCAAAAATGAATAGAATTTCGGTCCGATCGTAATCCGATCTGGTCCTCACAATTTTTAGTTCATTTTCTTAGGCCCGTTTTCACCCATAGGTATATGATGTAAAATGGTCATATTATGAAAACACCTACACGAGGAGCTCTATCAGTGCACTTTCAAGGCATAGATAATTGTGGCACCCATGTGTAAGAAACTTAGGTTTTTATGGGAAACCACACTTATAACCACTTATCATGGTCTCCTTCATGTCAGGGCTCTTCCAGAAGTTGTAGGATCATAGTAGCATCATTGTCATGTGCTGGATAATCCTTTGTCTTTTATGAACACATAGCATCTGAGTTGATTACCACATTATTTTGTTTCACACGTATATAAAACAATGATGTGGTCCAAACTGAAATCACAGGTTGCTATTTGTTGATATTGTTACTCAACAGATAAATCTGCAAGTGCACGGAATATAGTTGTAGCACTTCCCTCAATATTATTCATAAAGTTATCGAACACAAGGAACACGTGTGTATAATCTAAAGGCTCAAGATCTTCTAGGGACACCAAGGTTTAATAAGTTGGGTAGAGAGGGATTATCAGATCTTTTAAATCTAGATGAAGTCAAGTCAAGTCTTAGCGCAAGTTTTCCTCCTAAATCCACATACTGCTATGGCTTCCATCACTAGTACATACCTGAACATGAAGGAATACAAAGGACGGACAGGGCTATCACCAGCTGCTAGGGATGCAAATGGGTACCCAATGGGTAATTGTGGGTCATCTCTCCAGTATATTTATATGATCAATTTGTATGGGTGGAATTAAATCTAAGTTCATTTAGGAGATTTTTGGGGTCATGGGCCAACCCACAAATTTGAAAACCTGCATCCCTACCACCTGCCGCCTACCTCTACATATTGTGGAATACGCAATAAATGAAGTTAATTACTTGCCTAGACTCAATGCCTACACATTAAATTACTACCTTAATCTAGTGCACAATTTTAAAGTACACTGAGTCAATTTTAGAGTAATGATCGAGTAAGCAGTAAGAATTTGATCTTCTAAGTCTAAGAAATAAAATAAACTAGGAAATCACTTTGATTGACTTGAAAACAAGCTATCCCCACATAGAGGTACAGAGGTGGAGAAGTGGAAGAAGAATTCTCCAAAGATGTACACAAAGTTGAGTTGGTGTTGACAGCCCTGACATTCTTCTCTGGATCACACGGACATTCTTCTCTGGATCACACGGACAACACCGGTGTAAAACTTGGGGAAGACTTGGACTACTTGAAGGCATCCTCCTTATCCCTCACACTCTCCCTGAATGCAGCATTGTCTATAATGCCAAACTTTGATAATGAAGCTCTAATTCTTACTTGGAGTGTTCCTAAAGTGAGAGGGAGGGGTCACATTTATATACTTCAGTAAGTCAGTGCAGATAACATGATTCGCGTGCCAAATCACCGCCAGGGTATTCAAAATGCATGGAGAGCCAACACATGAAGGCCGCCCATAAGAAGTGCCAACAGACGGTTGGCCGACCTAGTGGCCCACTAGTCCACCAGGCTAATTTTAGTTGTTTCCCTGAGGAGGTTCCTTTCTATCTTTTGCATATTTGCAATTTGGTTCTTCCCTATCTTCCAAAATTCCTGAAAAAATGGAGAATTCACTTCTGCAAATAAATAGTCACCAAAACTTGTGGAACTTGTTAGAAATAAATCCTATGACTATGTTTGGTGCTAGATTTCATCATTTCATGCAGAAAATCCAGTGGTGGATATGGAATTAATGACTGCCAACACTATTGGTAACCTTCTTTCAAGATAAGTAATGAACGTGTTCAAATAGAAAATAAGGATGATGCCCCATAGATATTACACTCTTGAAAATATGGAGTGACCATTTTTTGTGATTTTTGTTAATGTTCTTGAAAGAATGAACCTTTTTATTTGATCTGTGTAAATATAGGCTGAGATGTACCGGGCTTGGCTTGGCCTTGTGAAGTGTTGTTAGCACAAACAAGAGAGGGATCAATATCAACAAAAGGATCCTTGGCTCAAAGTTCAATCAGCTCACCCTCAATGCCGTTTCCTAAATTGGTGGATTGCCTAGCATTAATGTTTTAAAATGGGAATGAAAATGACCCAATGACCAAATACGTCAAGTTGAATGCACTAAATTAAGTTGATTCAATTTAAAGAACTGAAGTGAAGCAAATTTTATTTAACTTTTGCCGGAAGTGTTTCATTAAGTAATTTCAAAAAGCATTTTATTAATTAAGTGGTGTGTGAGCAATTAAAGTAAAACATAGGCATTTTACCACAAGACCTTCAGGTTAAATATTTCCTACAGTGCTAGCAATATGCAAGAAATATTTTTGACTAAAAGTGATTTTCAAAGTGTGGAGAAATTAATTAATGAACACAATTTAGCAAATTGCATTAGGTGATTATGCAAATTTTAGTTTGAAAACTATTGAGCACGCTTCTCGTGATCTTTTAAGCTAATACAACTTACTACAGGTTAATAGCATGGAAGCATAATTTGTGGCTAAAATTTGAGATTTAAACATGCAGTAATAATTTACTACAATTAAAATATCCTAGAAGGTTCATAAATCGATGTAAAATTAACTACGCAGCAATAATAAGAGCATGGATTTACCATGGTAAAAATTTTCTTTCTTATACAATGTATCCGTACTCTATTGTAAATTAAGATGCACTTATGCGCGAATGGCCACCTGAAATAGTTCAGTCCATCTTGCAATCTCGTATTTTAATAAACCTTTGACCAGTGACTCCGCTTCACCGGGCCTCCAACTGCTTTTGTTGTTTTCTTTGCGTAGAGACCCTACTCACATTTGATGAATAACTCTTTCTTTCAAAGAACGATCGCTTTGTAAAACAGCCAAAGCAGTCATAATATTTTTCTACACTATAATTGATAGTACGTAAATAGATGTGAAAATGTATCTACATATACATTCATTTTCTCTCTGATTATGATGAATAATATATTAATATATTTCTAAAATTGAATAGACAGCATGAATTTTTTATTTACTTATTTTTCATTTCTCTTTCCCTGCATGTTCTAGTACAGATGTGCTTTTAACAGTTAAACTATTGCCTACCCATGGAGTCATTCTTTTCTTGCGAGTTCTTTTCTTTGATGAGGGACTATGAGTTCCTTCTGGCCCCCTTCTCATAACTTCCATCTACCATAAGGGAAAAATTCTCAATATGTTGTCGTGTCCATTTCTGTAACTGGTTAGATTCAGTCCCTATAATGCTCTGATAATACTATTTTAGTCATTGTGCTAAGCACCAACAATATTATATATAGCATGCACGATAGTTAGGAAAGTAAAAAAATTACCTTGAGGGGCATATGCACCCCTAAATCATCATGTGTAAGATTCCGTTCCATGTGAAATTATTTTGTATTGTGATGGATCATGCACACATTATATGATGTAAAATGATTATATCATGAATGTAGAACATCTACACAAGGAGCTCTATCAGCGCACTTTCGAGGCATACATAATTATTCCATCCTTGTGTAAGAAACTTTTGTTTTGATGGTAGTAACCACACATGACACGTGATAACCACTCTTCTGGAAGTTGTAGGATCATAGTAGAATCATTGTCACGTGCTGGATAATCCTTCATCTCTTATGAAAATGTAGCATCTGCTTTGATAACCATATTATTTTGTTTCACAAGTACACAAATAATGATGCGGCGTCCAAACTGTAATTAAAAATTGCTATTGGTATCCTCCTTTTATGATAAGTAATGAACGTGTTCAAAGACTGAATGAAGATGAGGCCACATAGAAATTACCCTCTTGAAAACATGGTGTGACCAGGTTTTATGTTTTTTGTTAAATATTCTTGAAAGAGTGAACCATTGTATTTGGTCTCTGTAAAAACTAGCTGAGATGTACAGGGGCTTGGCTTGGCCTTGTGAAGTGTTGTTAGGATAAACAAGAGAGGGCTTAATATCAATAGAAGGATCCTAGGCTGAAAGTTCAATCAGCTCGTCTTCAAGGTCATTTCCTAAGTGGATGGAATGCCACACAGTAATGTTTTAAAATGAAAATAAAAATAACCCAATGCTCAAATACATCAAGTTGAATGCACCAAATTAAGGCTAATCCTAACAATGGTGCTATAAATGCCTTTAGTGGTATCACACACTCACACACACGAGAGCGCACGCAGAGAGAGAGAAAGAGGGATGGGGGGTCAAACCCATAACTCACTAAGAAAACTTGGTACTATGAGGAGAAAACTACTTTTGCCTAACTCCACTAAGTCTTGAGAAGTATGTGAGAGTGAATTCTTACAAGTGAGGTGTGTGTTGAAGTGCTGGGAGGGGGTCCTACTTTTATAGCCTCCCTCTATGGAAACGGAGACGCTTGGTTCCCATGTTTTGCAGCATGCCCTGCCTTACAGGAGTATTGAGGAAGCCACACATGGAAGGGTGGCTGAATCCCTGCCAAGAGCAGGTCGGCCAACCATGTCTTATGTAACAATCCATGTTTAACGAATCAATTTGTGTAAAAGAAAAAATAAGTTTGAATTCAAACTTTTCTATGTTGCACGAAATTGTTTCATTGATTTTCAAATTTGGATGTTGCTAACTCAGGATGGGCCGAGTCGGCTGTGCGGCCTAGCTAGCTGCCGGCCCAACTGGACCGACCAAGAGTCCAGTGCATGCGCCGCTTGTGAACCATGCCTAGGACATGCGGGGGCGGCCATGTCCGGCCCACCGTTCAGCGCACTAGGTGCGTTGATGCAGAGGCGGCTTCTGTCAACCGTTGGATGGGTAGGTGGGATCCCCAAGTCTCATCACAATAAGACCAGAGTGCTGCCCTCTTCCCAACAACCCCAGTCCGCTCGGCGCCGTGGGGAGTAGCTGCAATGAAGGTAGTCCATGCCCGTCCTGACCTTCTTGCAGTGCTGGACCTCTTGGATCTAATCCGTATGTGCCTTGGTCGTGGTGATGCGTACCAAAGAGCTTTCTGGTTGCAACCATCTCCTTTTCCTCAAAGCCGTTCAACTCGGGTGAGACCTTAACCCTTGGCCCTTGTCTCCAACATCTGGTAGAGTGCAGCGTGTTAGTTTAATCTTGGCCTGCTTTCTTGCCCAAAGCTGGTGGTCACCGCAGTTCATCGCTGTTCGGGTGCCACGACACCGAAGTCTTCATCACCCTCCTCGAGTTCAACCAATCCAGCAGCTCGATCAGCGTCCACTCCGTAGAGATCTTTGGCTTGTTGTCGATCATCAGTTCAAGCCCTTAGTGAGCATCTCAGTGTCTTTCTAGTTCCTGCTCGTGTCCGTTCGATCATAAGGGAGTCGGCCATTAGCTTATGCAGGTGCTCGGAACGGGGACCTGGTGGCTGTTGCGCAGCTGTTATGAATCTATCGAGTCCTTGTGAAGGTAAGGACAGTGTCTGGGCGCGCATAGGCGAGTTGCTAGACAAGCCGTGCTCCTTGATCAATTTTGTACCCAATTTTCAAATTGCATGATTTGATTGCAATCCTAATCGCATGCCACTCATTTTAAAATTTGCTAGCAATGTTACTAAGTTGTGCCTATTTACCATTCCACAAATATTGAACCCTAGGACTGCTTTAATATTATTTACTTAAATTGCTTAGTCGTGCTTGGTCGTATCTATTTTTATTTATCTTTACCTCACACCTATCACTATAAAAATAATTTGTGTTGAATACTTCGAACTGTGATTCAAATGTGTGAGTTTTGCAAATTACTTTATGCATAATGTTTAGCGGCAGTAAGCTGGTGTTTGAGATGCTAGGAGACTTTTAAGAAATTCCTATGGGTATACATATGGTGGGTACAATAGAAAGGTCCGAACTTGGATTTCCATGAGAATTTGATGAGATTTATGTGGATATTTGAGCCACCAAGTGACTACATTCAAATACCTTCTGGCCTTCACGTTTTCATGCATATTGTAGGGCATAGTGGAATCAAGGTCCTAACAATAAGTCAAAGACGACTCCAAAATAAGAAAGGAAGGATAATGAGAACATCACACTTTTAGATACACACAACACTCCTCAGGTGATGAAGCTTGTGCACGACAGTTGAAACTAGAGGTGAGTTCGTTCCTAAATCTTTGTTTACCTTACTTCGAGAATAGATTGCTACCTAATAATTTTATCGTTATTAGGAACATTGAAGAGGATCAAGGAAAGTTGGAGAATTTGATGAGTTTGAATTTGAGGAGTTTGAATCTAGAAGCAGCCTACACCAAAATAGATGTCTAGGTCGCATAAGAACTCTGTTTTGGACATTCTAGATATAGTTGGAATGTTAAGGAGATAAGTTTTCCGATGGATCTAATCTTGTACCAAAATACTTCCTACTTCCCGTGTCACCGAGAATCGTCGAAATAATATGACATCCAGAATCTATCATGGTGTTATGCCACCATCTTGGACCATTTGTATCTTATTAGCCCCATTAGGGTTTCATTCAGAGGGTCTTGCACGTCCCTCCACCCTTCATAATCAGTATCTGCCGCACCATTAGGATTTAGGTTTTGCTTAGATTATTCTATTCTCATACAGTTTCGCCGCTAGATGGTTTATGAGATTCCAAATTTGTGAGTTTAATTCAGATTTCGCATCTATGTTGTGTTCTTTCTTGCTCTTATTTGTGTTATTTGGTTCGCAAACAGGAATTAGCCTTCTTGGTGAGGTCAATCCGGTGTTGCATAATTTATTACCATCGAAGAAGTGGTGCTGCAATTGTTGGGTACCAATCGTGCTGATTTGATCTTGGATCGATTATGTGTCACATCTTCACCAGATCAAGAGTTACCACGACCTGACGGAAGATTGGAACCACATACACATCAGACTTGTTGGTTGTTGGCATTGAGGTTGGAGAAAGTGTATGCCCCAGCAATTAAACACTGAGTCCTTCGAGCCTTGTACCTCAGTTGTTTACTATGCACACCACGCGACTTTGTATGGACAGTTAGCTGGATCTTGAAGCTTGCTGAGACTAATTGCTTACCTGTGGACTACCGATGTTGTGTGAGTGTGGTGTTGGGTTACGATCATCCACATGAGTTGAGATACCTCACTTAATCAGTGGTAGGCTCTTTGTAGCTCCAGGACCCAGTTGCGTAGGCGGTTGGGATCCTGATCCTGGAGGATAGGTGATGCTAGTCAAAGCTTGTGAATGAGTCTTTTGTGATTGTTATACTTGGGCTGTGGCCACAGTTTCTTGTATGGCGTCACATCCCATGGGCCCAGTGCATACACTCTATAGAGTTTTAGTCAATATGTATTACCACATCTCATGTGGGACACCGCCAGAGTCGTGTTCCTCAATGAGTAGTTTTGTTTTCTTCTTTTTACCTTTTATTTTGAAATATTTTGGACTCTAGCCTTTGAGCTATGGCAGGGTGTGAAGGTTACACTGGTATTTAAAATGAACCCCTATTCAGAGTAGCGGAGATTCTCGAGGGGCAAAATAATAAAATTTAATAGTTTTAAAATAAAACTCCATGCATCTTTAAAATAAAATGTTTAAACTTGCATTTAGCAATTGAACCAGCTTTCATCCTTGAAATTATTGATGTATTCATAATTTTTTTTTAGGTAGTGCACAGTTTGCTGAGTATTCATACTCACAGCTTTTTATGATTATCTTTTCATAAAACAATCAAAACTTCGATTTCAGCTACGTCTCAAACAGCCTGTGAGGTTGGCTCCTACTGTTGAGTGCCTGTGGAGGATGAGGATCACCGTTGGATGGATTTTGTTGCTGCTTGCACATGATGCTTCGCTGTTTTTTTTTCACTAGTTTTGATTCTGTTTTGAGATATTTTTCAGCTATGTACCGATGGACCCATTGGAGGATGGACTTAATAAGTTCTGCTTGATCTTATTGATCTTTATCTATCTTTAACCTTGTTTAATGCTTATGTTATGGTTTGTTGATTGATTGCTTGTGATGCCGTGCTTGCCAGCCTCCTAAAATTATCAAAAGTACGAGTGATCGGGTTTATCAAAAGGTAAGAAATCCAGTTGTTACATCTTAGTTTGGTTCAGCCCCATTTTTGGTGTGGGTCCTGTCCTGTGGGTCCTCATGTTGGTCCTTAGTGACATTTCTTTAAATTATCTTTTATTCTATCGTTTGCCCTTTATCTTCAAGGTTGTCCACATGGTGAATTCTGATTCATCGATAATTCTTTGCGTTGAGGAACTGATTTCTTCGATTAAATCTCTGCATTCAAATAATCTTTGGGTACAAGGGGAACTACATTATTTGAAAATAAAATGTGTGTAACAAATGCAAACCCTTTTTATTTTGAGAATTATTAATGGGTTTAAGTGATACTTAAAGGATGCCAACATCAGTCATGATCAACTACAAGGTGCAATAGAGCAGACCACGCAAAGGGTGGATGAGCTCACTACAATGAGGGTTTAGCGTTTGACAGACGGATATCTTCAACCTCGAGGAGGTTGGTGTTCTGTAGACTTGAAAGACCATGCTACTGCACTTGATGATGACCTTGATGACGAGGTTGATAAGTGCCGAATACAAGAGGAATGGCTATGTAATCTCCTTCGTCATAATTGCCAGATATAACTATGGTAACACGGATAATCGTCGTCGCAATGATCCTTTCTCAATGATATTGTTTGCCATTCCTGTCGTTTCTGCTGCTTATGATCCTGAAGCATATGGTACGTTGGAGATGGTAGTAGATAATATTTTTTTTTAAAGAAAATTATTTATCTAAAAAGGAAAACCTGAAACATGCTTCTAGTATTTAAACTAGTTATGTTTGAACTTTGTGATAGCATTTTTTCTAGACATCACAAAGCTCCTAAAACATAGAAGGATATGAAATGAAATGAACTTTTAGAGAAGAATTTGTTAAATAATATTGTGCTGATTATATGCCCACTAAACTACGTTAAAACAAGGAGGTACTAACTCGGTTATGGTATACTACCGTGATCTGAAATTTCATAACATGCATTGTTGTTTAGAAGAATGTGAATAACACACTGAAATAGATTTTTGAGAGGCCTTATTACAAAAATTTGGGACATTATTATTTCGAGAGATGTTACGATGCTTGGAATTAATCACAGCTGTCCATTTAATTAGATCTCATGGTTAAAAGCAAGGAGGTATCTAGTCAAAGGTATCAAAATGGTGAACTTGGTATCGAAAATTGTGGGTCCGATACCAATTTTTGAAAATCGGTAGCTGAGATTAATTGAGGAAGAAGAGGTACCAGTACCTCTCAAGCACAGTAACACCTCTCTATTATATCTCTCGACCGTTTGAATTTGTTTCTAATGAGATTCGTCTATCCTTTGCTGCCAGGAGAGCGACTAAGAAACCTGAACCAGAATAACCAGTAAATATTACTCCCTCTGTTCTAAATTATAAGTCATTCTGGGCCCTTTAAATTTTTCAAATTATAAATTATTTTTACTTCTCGAGATAATTTTTCTATTTCCAATACATCTCCAATCTATCTCTCTTGTTTTTAAAACATCCCATCTTTTCTAATTTTTTTAATTCTGATGCCCAGCTCTAAAACAACTTATAAAACGGAATAGAGGTTCCAGCTAGCTTTTTTTTCCTAAAAACAATAATTGTTGTTGGATGTCATATGACATCTGACTGCAATATCTACAATATTGCATATAGATTTTTTTTAGGCCAAATACTGCCAATTGCAAATGAGTAAGAACAGAGAGCTGTGGGTTAGATTATCTAACAACAATTCGAGTTGACAGTCGACTGCCTTTAAGGTGTTCTGTCCGGGAGTCTGTATTTTCTCAACTTTTGGTTTTTTGTCTTCCTTCAACATTCAGATTCAGCAGGCTAAAACAGTGTAAAAAGTGTACAAGCACATCAACACGATCTTGTTAATGGTGATTCTGTTGTCTGACAAAATTAGGAAGTTAACCTTTAATAAAAGGGCCAAGTCATTAGTTTCGTTTTGTCCTTGCTCATGACATATGGGTCGAGCATCCCAGTTGCATGCAGTTGCCAAGGCATTGACACCACACACGCTGCCTAGTGGAGAAAAAACTACTCCATATGGTTGCCATCAAGATCGGAACTCATCGCTCTTGAGGTGCGGTCTCTATCCGCAGCGCGTGGTCCGGAGCTGAGTACGCACTTGTAGGCGCATGCCCTCGACCATATGTAAAGGGTGCTCGAGTGGTGTTCGATGGAACGCCTGACCAGGCAGGCATTGACAGAATGGTGCACCGCGACCACTTCCGGATGCTGGGTGAGGAGACAGGCGGAGGCTATGCCAAGGGACTAGCAGAAGACGCAGCTGCTCAGGGGCTCCAGATACTCCCTCCGTCTTTTAATTGTTATGGTCTTGACTTCTAACAACTTTTATCAGTCGTTTTATTTAAATTTTTTAATAAATATTATATATTTTATTATGATTTTATTTGTCACTAGAGTTATTTAAATCATAACTTAAAATTTTACACATTTAAACTAATTTTTTAAATAAGACAAGTGATCAAAGCTGTTGTTTGAAGTTAACAACGACATCAATTAAAGAATAATATTGTTAACTTGGCCATTCCATGCAAAAGGATAAGCAGAATTCGGTTGTTGGAACCACATAATTATTGCCTCGACCCAGCATCTCAGCTGACAAACGATTACAGAGTTAAGTTTTATAGGCTACGGCCACGCAGCGCCAACGCAACTGCTATTGCCGTCTTCGCGACGTACCTAGGCAGGTTCTCCTCCGGTGACGCCCTCCACACGATCCTGACCCACCTGCTCGTCCGCGGGACTCAGCCTTCAGTCTGGACCATGAGCCTTGCTCCAGCTCAGTCACGCACGACACGGACTGACAGACTAAGACAGAACGCAAACACATAGCGTTCTAGCTCAACATGATCTATTACGTACATACACAGCTAACCTGGAAAGCATCAAGGACAAGATTTATTCCGAATAGCTAGGCATATGAACATCGGTAGCTTTTTCATGCCAGAAAGCTAGGCAATACATGAATAGAGTTGTAGAGCACAACAGAAAGCATCTAAAAGCTGTAGGAATTCAATCCATCAGTAGATACAATAATCAAACGCCTGCTACTGTGTTGTGGTAGAAAATATAATGTCCTTTTTTTTGGAATGAAGATAAATTGTCCTTAATCATCATCATTTGACTCGTCTGGTACCCACGTGGATATCGCATAGGTTATTCTTCCTTTCCAGCCCATTAATAGCCATTTATCATCTTCGATTATGAGATAATCCTTATGATACAACTGTTTGGTCATATCTTTTATTCCCTTCACTATGTCTGGTTTCAATGGGAGCTGCTCAAAGCCAGCCTTCAAGTTTCTTGCCTTCCATTTCTTGTAACTCTCTGGCCTCTCAATCCTTTCTGATCCTTCACATGCAATGACATTGGTAAGTATTGTACGATAGTGTTCTCTTTCTATGATCATCCTTTCCTCATAAAGATCTGTGGGAACAGTTTTATCAAGAACATCAAACAGTGCACCGTAGTGGTACATGACCTCTTTAAAACGTGTTAAAAAAAAGGGAGTACTATAGGATCCATTCTGAACACCAACCACAAAAACTTTTGGCTTCATCATTCTTATTGTATTGAGGACCTTATTCCTTGCACTATTAACCGATACTGTCTCATCCCCCAGATTTTTCATTCGGTATATGCAGTTGACTATGAGCACATCATCCTTCTCAATGTTAAAATCTTGCAGACATATGGTGTCCCATTTTGCTGATATTCCATGATATTCAAAAGGTATATTGAACATTTCAGCATATTCAGCTAACCGCTGCCCTGTTTTCGTATTCATTTGATATGGCTGAAAACCTGGCTGTGGCACCTCAACACCTGTGATCCGAACCTTTGGAGGTCCACATTCCCTCTTTGCGAGTTGCAGAAATAACAATGGCCATGGAAAACCAAAGCAAATACCAAAATCGATAATGTGCAGCCTTGGTTTTCCCATTGAGGCATCCAGGATTGTTTTATATGCTAAATAGTATGGTGCCCTGTAGAAAGGGGTTACTAATAAAGCTAAACGGAATATTTTCAATGAGTCCTCTGCATTCCTTGGTTTAGAGGTTAACTTGTGATAAGTTTGACTCCCAGTTCCAGCTAATCGTACCTCAAGGCAATCAGCTAGGTAAAATGCTAGCCTCTGAGAATCATCCCCACTTGCTGATGAATGTTGCCTTATGGTGTTCAGTATGTCACTCGCTAAGGTGTTGTTATTCACAGACACTGCTTGTGCGCAACGGATAAGGAGGGTTCTCAGATCCACCACCTCTTTCTTCATCTGTTTCTTACCTTTTATCTTCCGCCGGGCTGATGTTCTTCCTTGGTTAATCTGAGAATTTTTTGTTGATTTGGTTGCCGTGGTTCCTTGCGAATCCATACTGATATCTATGAGTAGAACCTTGTCAAACATCTCGTTTCGGATTGGCTCATCGGAAGAAATAGCAGACTGCTTCGTACTCCTTCCTTCTAACAAATCAAAATCTTCTATGCATGGATCAGTTTTTCGACTTCGAATCTCAAGAGCTGGGTGCTTGCTTATGTCTCTGCTATGTACCTGATCCGGTACAGAACCTTTGCTCGGTTTTTCAGCAATAGATAGGTCACTTACATTCAAGCCAGGCTCCATTCTATAAGCATCTTGAGTTAACTTTTGCCTCCCTGCTACAATGGCATACAAGTTCCATGGGGCTTCAGAGCCTTCCAAGTTGTCGCTGCTGGAGTGGTTATTGCTCAAATCCTTAGCAACAGGGGAGCTACTAAATGACTGCTGATGAGGCTTGCTAGTGTTGTCATCAAGGTTCTTTAGATAATCACAGCTAAGAAATGTCTGTAGACGAGGATAAGCAGGATTATTCTGTCCAAGCAATCTGTAGAAAGGCTCCTCAATATCTCTAATGGCAGATTCACCTTGATGTGATTTGACATTATCATCGTTGTCTTCCTGCATTAGTAGGTTGTCTGTGTAGTTGAGGGTCATACCAGAGTTGAACCAGCTATATTCATGAATGTTTACCGCATTGGTTACATTCCAACCTGGTGTCGCATTGCCATTGCGCTGATAAAATTGGGTGTCAAACATTTTACTCGAAGAGTATGTACTCAGTGCACCATGGGAATCATTGTTAAAGGTGGGCGGTATTGACGGATAATAGTTCGTGGGGCTTGGTGGATGCAAAGACAATCCCAAACTATTGGACTCAGCTGTGTCGATGAATGTCTGAGGAGCATTGTACCGAGGAGTATTCGCCATGGGGCTATGAAATTTGCAAGAGCACGTTAGAATCAGATTTGTTGCTGGAGTGCAGTACTGCTGATATCTGAGTGCCCCTTACCATAAGGTTTTGACTGCATTAGGAACAATGATCTTAGTACATAAAATCAACAGAAATAAAGTACATAATAATTTTATGTTCTTCTAACCTAGATTTTTATGATCATGTCTAACATAACAATGAATTTATCTTTCCTTAATCTTCTTGTTGTAAGATGAACTTTGAAAACACGCACAAGTTTGTGTAATTTATAAATGATAGTATAGTATATTATTCTCTACGAAATTTCAAAAACGTTTAGATAATTTCAAGCACAGTGTGAAGGTTCCAATCCAACACGTACCATCACTAAAATATGCTGAAGTGTCGCCTGCCTATATAGTCATTTGTATATCAAGCCCAATATTTTTTTTGGTTGATGTGGTGAATTGCACAGGTAAATTTTTTTCATTTGCAAGAATAGTCGATCATCATCTTTGCAGCCAGTAACATACTCCCTCCGGTTCACAGAGAAGGTCGTTTTGAACAACGATATGGTTGCATAACTTTGACTTTTATTTTCTATAAAAATATTTATTAAAAAGTAAAATAATTATACTTTTATGAAAGTACTTTGTAAAATAAATTTAATCATATAATTTTCATATTCCTAAACTTAATATATTAATTTTTTTTAGTTTATATTCTTAATGTTTGACTAAAATATTGTCCTAAACGATTTTCTTTGTGAACCTTGTGAACCGGAGGGAGTATATAATTATTTATGAAAACAATGATAATCAAAAGGATAGCTTTCTTTACTATCTGAAGGTACAGTTCACCCATAATTTAATTAAAGTCTACTTCCCCACCCTTTGTTCTCGAATTGATGTCCTCTTGACTTAAACATCAACTTTGACCACTCGTCTTATTCAAAAAAGATGATAAATTTCAAATATTTTGTTATAATTTGATTTACAATCAAAGTTGTTTGAATTACAACTTACTCCCTCCGTTTCGTTTTATAAGTTATTTTGGAGCTAGGCACGAGAATTAAAAAAAGTAAAAAAAAATGAGATGTTCTGAAAAGAGGAGGAAAGAGATGAATAGAGATGTATTGAGAAAAGAAAAAAGTGTCTCAAAAAGTAAGAATGACTTATAATTTGAAAAAAAACTTGAGAAGTACAGAATGACTTATAATTTAGGACGGAGAGAGTATAAGTTTTTAGATTTGAATTAATTTTTTGAATAAGATGAATGATTAAAACTGATGTTTGTAGTCAATGGCGATATCAATTTGAGAATGGAGGGAGGGAGTATGTGAGAAGAACAAAATATCTCACGAAATAAAAAAAATATCTCACTTCCTGTGAATATAATCGTTTATGGGGATTTTCATGACAAGCAACTTCAGGACAGAAGGATGATAAGTTTCATGTTTTATTGCTTTCTCAGGTTGTTTTCTTCCCACAATTACACATTTTTAAGAAACAATTAACGTGTTTTACACAAGCTTTTGTTCAGCACCCCTTTTATCAGTAATTCAATTAGACACGTATATTTTTTACAGGATTAAACACGTATATTAGCCAGCAACGAAAACAAATTTATGGCATTTTATATGAACCCGGTGAAGGAACGAATAGCTCAGAAGAGTTTCTTACAGTTGTTTTCCCGCAGTGATCACACACGATGGAGCGTGGAGGCCAGGGACTCACCCTGACTTGGATACTGACGCAGTTTAACTGCAAAGGGAGAGCCGTAAGCAGAAGGAACACTCACTGCAAGGCAAACTGCAAGCAATTTCTCAGCTTTGCTGATGGAACAGAGCGCGAGTCACTGCTCCTTTGTAATATGGCTGGTTTAGTATGACCGTACGTACCGAGGTTTCTACGTTGATGTATCAGTTGAATTTGTCAATGCCAGTCTGCCAGACAAATAAGCCAGTCTGCCAGACAAATACAGTTTTTAGTTTTTCGTGACAGGTGGAGGTATCTATTGCAGATGTCTCTTATCACGGTATAAGTATTGTAGATGCCATCACTGCTAGGATTACAATTTTGAGCCTCGGATTTGCAGTTAAGGTTGCGAGTAGAGACATTGAAATTTTCAACTACCCGGATACAGAGTAAGCAGAACTGATCGCCTGCCAGCAAGGGATTCATCTGGCTCTTCAATTTTGAGCCTCGGATTTGCAGTTAAGGTTGCGAGTAGACATTGCAGTTTGTCCTCAAACATGCAAGAGCTGAAATCAGATAGAGGGCTTGATTCTTTATCTTTTTGAGGTTGAGGCAAATGTTGAAGTAACATTCTGCATGATATGAAAAGAGCATAATCCATGCCATGCCGTTTGAAACACTTTTTCAATTGCCTTTCCCACTGCTAAATTTTGATCGGTATAAATTGTTTTGGGTTGCTTTCCATTATATGCTTTTAGAAAGGTCTTAAAAAGTCACTTGAAAGACTCAAATGTTTCATCATACATTAGAGCAGCAACAAAAACTATTGATCCCCTAAACTAGTTGAATCCAACAAAAACACCAAAAAGTCTACTCACTCTTTTTGTTCCAAAGGTAGTGTCAAACGAAACAACATCACCAAAGTGTGTTGGAATATTTGGAAATATTTCAAATAATATTCCATAAATCTCAAAGGCCCACTTATGTATGAGAGAAGAATATTGCGCTTATCAATTCTTTGTAAGCAATTATTCTTGTGATGTCAAGCTGGTTATCATATTCGTATAAATGGTAGGCTAGTTATCATATTCATATAAATGGTAGGCTAGTTACCATATATATGTGTTAGACATGACAGCTTGGTTACTATATATACGGGTGTTTTGTGTATAAATAGAGGGGAGAGACGTCGTCCAGACACAATCATTCTCTCATTCTCCTCTCTTTCGAGTGCTGCACTGCTCTGTCTTCCCCCACCAATCACTGACGTGCCATCGGCATTAGAAGAGCAGGTCTTCGAAACTCACATCCCCTTGTATCCCTGTACAGAGTAGGAGCCGTATAAAATTTTTGAGAAGCACCTTCACGACTGCTTGCTATTCGTCTGCTTCCTCTTCTACGTCATTCGACTGCTTCCTCTTCGTCATTGATCGTCTGCTGCATCTATATTGACGATCTGCTTCGTCTATTATTTACGCAACTACTTGCGTCGAGAACCTCACTGTAAAAATGATATGTCTCTCTCTGTTTCTGTTATTTATGTGCATTTTGTTACTGGCACTAGAGGGATCGCAATTGCTTCGACAAATTTAAATCATAGTGCTAGTGTGCATCATACGTAGTATTTCAGATCTTGTTATAGTTAACTTTTTTCTAATTACTGAAATTAATTTAATCATCACTAAAATGCAATTATTTCAAAAAAAAAAGTGTGCATAATCAGCAATCATTTTAACGTCAGCCCAAAATATATTTTCAATCTTCTCTTCAATATCCATTTGTGTTGCATATTGGAATGATGGATTCTCTTCAATATTATCTTGAAAATACTTGAGCATACTTCCAGCTTAACCATATGCCATCTCTCATTGCCACTTGCCTCGCATGTAGTTTTTATGATCACGAAGAGTGTATCAATAATTCATGTGCTGCCTTTGGCCCTATTTCTGAATCATCGGTTTTTTCAATTTCAAAAGCATGCAAATCTGAAATTTTCCTTTGTGACACCATCAAGTGAAAGGTTTCAAGCAAGTGGAGGTCGTGGTTGTGTTCCAAATTCAGATCATGCACTTTAAAATCATTAGTCTCTCAGTCCCTTACAATACCCATTCGAACTTCACATTCTGTTCTTGTTTCAGCTCTTTGACATTTTGTTCGCTCATCTCTTTTATCCTTTGCTCGATGACCCTCATTGGCACAAACAAATCTACAGCATATGATTTTCCTATCAATCTTACTTTTATTTAAGTATCTTTTTCTAACCTAGAAACCCGTCTGACCACCATTGGCTAACCAAAACTTCCAAGCCTCATTCGAATTTCTGAATTTCATCCCAACTTGCAAAACTAGGCAGCACATTCTCCCTGAAAGATAAATCATGCATGAAAGACAATTGTAAATGAAATAAAGAAACTCAAATTTATGTGTACTGCATACACAATCAAACAGAGCTCAGGAAATTGATTTCAACAAGTTTGGAGTTTGGATTATTTTTAGATGAATTAAACAAGAGATGAGATGAACTAATACAAAACTGGCAGCAGCTAATTAGCTTCTTACTTGCGTCAGCTAAACTGCGGCCATGTGTCACCCCAAATTTTTCAATTTGGGGATGTAAACTTTTCTTCACTAAAATAAAGTAAAATTTACAATTACTTAAATAATTTTAATTATTATTCATTTGTTTTCAATTTTAAATGTATTCAGAATTTCTGTGAAAATAAAGTTTCAATATTTTATTTAATATTAACTTACTTTAATAAAATGATTTTGTATCTATTTTAAAACCAAGTTTATTTGAATTGAAAAATAATAATAATAATAAAGATTTGTTTGCCAAAAATTTGATTATTGATTGAGAAGTGTGTTTAAAATATGATTTTTCTTATGAAATTTGGTCTTATTTGAAAAGGTTTTAAATAACACATGAAATGAATTTATCTCAAATACTTTCATATGAATTATTCTATTATCTTATAATAAATCATTAGGTAAAATAAATTATAATCAAAGATAGAAAAAAATAAAGGAAATAAATAAAAATGAAAGAAACGATGTTTTGCTCAAATTTTGGATTTTAAAAAAGATGTCTTAAAATATAATTTTATTTCAAATGTTTCAAATTGAATAGAATGTAATTATCTCAATATATTTTAAATGTATTAGATCATTTTAAATTTCAAAGTTTTGAAATAATCTGATTAAAATAATAATGATATAATAATTAAAAGTGAATAAAAAAAGAAATAACAAAAAGAGAAAAAAAGATAATAAAACCTCCCTGGGCCTAAATCTCTCTCCCACCTCTTCTCCCCCTCACCGCGGCCCAATCTTTCCCTGCAGCCCAGCCAGGCACGGCCGAAGGCCCTGCCGCGCGCCCCACTTCCCCCCCCCCCCCTAACTGACCAGCGGGACCCACGCGTCATCCCCAATCTCTGGCAGTTTTTCCGCATGCGCGCGCTGCCCCGATCCTTCCCCAACTGCCACCGATTTCTCCGAGATTTGACACCAAACAGCGCCCCAAAACTTCCCCGACTCGGCCGCCCCATTTTCCCTACAAAAACCACGCTGCTTGCTGCTCTCTCTCCTCCCCAAAACCTGAAAACCTAGCCGCCCGTCGCGCCGCCCCTCAGAGTCGGAGCCGCCCCGGCCTCGTTCGACCCCATGCCGCTCATCCCCGAACCTCACCGCCCCAGACGCCCTAGTCTCACCGCCCACCATAGCCTGGAGGAGCCGTGCACCACTGCTGAAGGTCGCCTACTGCGCCTGACCGTCAAGCTACTTCCGGCCATCTCTGACCCCAGTTGACCCCACGGTGAGCATCCCCTCGAACCCCTCTTCGTTTAGAGCCGCTTCCCGTCCAAATCTGGCCACCAGAGCGCCGGGAACGGCCGCCTCCGACAAACTGGCCATGGCCGCTGCCGCGCTGGGCACTGGCCTCCGGCCAGCCAACCACCCCACCCCCTGGCCCTTGGATCCGAAATTAGCGGCGAAGATTAAATCAATGCCCCTATTCAACTAGATTTAATCTGAGCCACCACATCTAAATCCAACCGCCGAGATTCAACCACGCGTACCCATACAACAAAAGAGAATCAGATCCATCCGATTCAAATCCAAAGGCTCATATTAGTATGTGTGCAAGCTAAAATATCATGTGACGAACAAGCTGATCACAATGTGAATATTTTTGGATAATTCCAACTTGACTTGAGGCATGCTGTGATGTGCTTGCTTTGTTGAGATCATTTTTTTATACTAGCTAAGTCAGTAGCATGTTAAGCATATACGTGTGCTGTGGAATACTATGTCGGCTTGATCTAAGACAAGTTGACTTTATGCATGCATGTAGCAAAGCATCGCCCTGACATTCAAATAATCATTATCCCATATATGTCTAGTACCAACAAGGCTAGATGGAATTTTAGTGGTAATGACAAGAATAAGTCACTATCCTTCTGACACATTATTTATAATGGGATCGAACATATTGCCGGGCATCGACGAGGCGAAGGCAATACACCTGTTCGAGTAGATGAAGCCCAGTTTACACAGGACTGAGCTCTGACAAGGCGGCAGTCATCCTCTTCATCAACGAATTCCATTTACACCCGACGTTGCAGTAACACCTTTGTGGCTGAGTTTGGTAGTACTTGCTATCCATTTATTACATATGGACGAGTGAAAGTCTACATGAAGGAACGACCATTACGCGCAGATTAATCGGAGGTTTTCTATAGACTCGCTCTGTAAAGGTAATTAACCGGCCAAGCTTCACAAGGCCCCGGTAATCAGTGAACTACGCAATCACTCAAGTTAGATATCTCTATAAGCATCGACGTAGAAGACAGAAGATAGCATAATGCAAATTATGTATTTTGTAAATCCCTGTGATTAATAAAATATATAGTTCCCTCTTATTTTTGTCGTCTTCATTTTTGTTTTCGCAAACACCACTGGAAATGAAGCCATGATGTAAAGATTCGGCGATGGGGCAGCTTTCACTCTAGTGCACCTTTTCCATGGGCTCGAATTCGACACAAGCGTATCATCCCAGCTGCATATCTTGATGGTTTGATCACTGCTGCCACTGACAAAAAAATTTCTTTGATTTCTCTGAGAAGGCAACGGAACCAACAGCTTCCAGATATCCTTTAACAACACCAATACATCTTGGCCTTTCAGCATCCCATCATCTCACAGTATTGTCTTTGCCCCCAGTTAGGAAGCATTCCCAGAAGAACATACACAAATGTCAAGGCAAACAACAATTTCAGTGTGGCCTGCGAACACATACTAACATGACATTGTTGCAACATCATAAAGACAAACTTACTCCAAGTCAAGGTATTGTTCATCCTTTATGAAAAAATTCTAAGTAAAGAATCTTCATTATAACCTATTAGCCATTTATATAGGTTCAGTTGAAAGGTCCCTTCATCAGTAATTATGGGACAATAGAACAAAAACATGCTGATCAACAGTAATAGATAGCAATCCTTGGTCATTTGGCCACATAACAGCAAATGTAAACCCTTTTCTAGATTCTTCATTCTCAGAGTTAATTGTTACATCAGATGATTCCTACTCAAATATGCAAACACCACTTTCTAAGCTCTGTACGTGTACAATCCCACATTGACTAAGTGTAACAAAATAGCCATTTGTTTTCTCATTTATATTTGCTGGTTCTATGCCCAAACAAGCCAAGAACTCAATTCTAGATACAATGAAGGAAATAACCTCTATCATTTCATAGGTAGCTGTACTTATGCATATCCCACACATTAACAATCTTGTCCCTGCCTGCATTGAGCAATGTTTGTTCACCTTCAGACAATGTAAATGAAGTATTGTCAACCTGTCGGGATAGTATACCCCGGGTATCTACGAATCATCTTCTACAGCACGGCCCACCTGTGGCACACGATCCTTTAACGGCCCACCAAAAACTTTACAAAGGCGGCCCAGCCGCAGCGGTCAGGAAGCCTCGCCAAGGTGTGAAGCCGAGGCGGGTGCAATTGCCTTGACCCCTGCGACCCTCAGGGGTCGGGACCCGAGCGATCGGGACCCTAGCAGTCGAGACCTGCTCGCCGACCGCAACCCAAATCCAACAATTACGCCGATTCAAAATTCCTAACGACGTACAGCTCCGCAGAGAAGATAAGCATTCCAAAAGATTCTCAACTACCCAGCTGGACGAGAAACAACCCACCGAGCGATAAAGCTGAACAGTAAAGCAACTTTGTTCCCTCTCAGTGAACAAAGGTACGAATGGAGAGGCGCCGATCGTCTGCCCCGAACGCCAGAGAGCATGATTCACTGAAGACCGCGGCCCCACCTGTCAAGGGGTCATCCGTTTCCGTAGGCGACAAGATGCTCAAACCATGGTCTGGTCACCCCAACCATGGTCCGGTCAAGACAACCCAGGTCCGGCCCTATAAAAGAGGCACCCGAGAACAGAAGAAAAGAGGAGAAAAAGATACACATCACCACTTGTAAACCACCCCCACCACGTGACCTTGGGACTCCCGAATCCGTCTAGAGCCCTCTCGTATTGTACTTTCATGTTCTTAAGATTTATACGATCGATCTCTCGTCCTAAGACGTAGGGTATTAGCCTCGAGGTGGTCCAAACCAGGTTAACCTTTGAGTCTCGCTTGTAGACTAGGCCTTTCGATTCCGAAAACGCATGATCCCCTGTTCGATCGTATAAATTTACTGTGTCGGTGTATGAAACACCGACAGTTGGCGCGCCACGTAGGGGTTTTTCGGGGCGTTTTTGTTCGTTGTTTCGATGGCTTCGATTTTCGCTTTAGTCGGAGATTCCTCCATCTCTCGACTATTTTTCGAGGATTTCGCGGTTGCCATCGCTCGTGGAACATACCCACTTTCGCTGCTGACCAGGCCTTTCGCTTCGGGAGCTTGGATTTCGTCGCCGACCACGACGACGAGCTCCACCTTCAAATCCCGCGAAAGCGGCGTTCGTCTAAACATCCCTCGCCTCGACGCCGTCTTCTTCGTTCTTTGCCTCACAGCGTGTTGGGTCACGACCCTTCCCGTGAGTGCTTTATGTTACACGCCAAAGCCGCAGAGGATGAAACCCCCGGCAAGGCAGCACATGACGATCCTTCTCCGCGCCATCGCGCTCTCACTGTGGTTGAGGACGCACTCCGGCGCAAACTTGCAACCGGGGGCGATCCGAAGGGTAAGGGTGTCGCCGCGACGAGCGGTGGTGCCCGAGCCCGAGCCCGCACTGCTTATCAGCAGATCATGGACGGCGGTACGCCTGCCTTTGATACGCCTTACAAGAATCTGACAGAGGCGGCCTGTGTCCTTTATGAATCTCTCACACCCGATAATCCCGTTCTCAAAGAGACTTACGATCGTCTCCGCGTCTACCTTGACGGCGCACTGCAACAACCCAAACTATCTCTTCGCCAGGACTCTGAGGCACACAGCTCCTATCGGCCGAGTGCCGATCGTCGAAGCCTTGCTCGCAGCTGTCGCCGCGGACGGGCTAAGACTCGAAACCCCGACCATCTGGTCCACAACATCCGCCACCGCTTGGGGGAGCATCGTGACGCTCGTCACACCATCGAGGCACGGAGGCATGCCAGGAGTGATCGCTACTCCAACTCCGGGCGCGACCGATCCCCCAAGCGATGTCAACGACGGCGCAGCTACAACGACGCTCGGAGCCTCAGCCTCGATGACGTCGGACCTCGAGCGTTCGGGGCCCGCATCCGAAGAGCCGGCTTCCCCGACAAGTTTCGCGCTCCAACCAACATCATCCGGTATACTGGCGAGACGAATCTCGCCCACTGGCTCGAGGACTGTCACACCCGGTTTTAAGGCTAAAACCAAGTGACACTTTATGTGTGCCCATGGATCAAGTTTCAGACATAAAATGACTTCATTAATGGTAAAACAGAACAATGTCACGAATAAAGAGAATTAAAACGATTACCGAATTGCAGCGGAAAAGAAAACCAAGCGTAGCGCAGCTTCCACAGGCAGTCGATCGGAGAGACAGCAAACCTAAACTTTCACTCTTGTGTCTTCAACGTCCTCTTAAACTTTGCTTTCTACTGAGCAACATTGATAAAGGCAAAGTTGAGTATGGGATGTACTCAGCAAGTGTGAGAAAAGATGACAAGTGGTAACAACAAGGCAAAGGCAACATAGGGTTCTTTTGCATAAACGCACACAATAGAGACACACTTCCTATTAAGCACCTATTTACTAAGTGAAAGACATTGCACCTATAAACCAACATGCTTACAGCCTATCCGGCTACAGCACCAACATCAGAACTAATCAGTCTCCCACTGTGATCACCAACCAAACCATACCAAAATCTCACTAATCATGTGAGGGTCCATGCAATGCTCGTGACCGTGAGTACGGCTTTCATGACAGTTTTAACTCTGCAGAGATTATACACAATTCCCCATGAGAAGTGATTTCATCCCCTGTTTTCAGGTGGACTAAAGAATCTTCATTACGCCTGTGCTGGCCGAGCACTCGCACACTTCCTTTGGTGTAAGGGCCAACATTATGGCTTTTCTATGACTTTCACCAGCTTGTACGTACCCACTAAGGTTTCACCCGTTAGCACTAACCAAAAACCCAAAAGGCCCTCTCTTGTGCCGAATGGTTCCCGGAAGTAACCCTCCCTTCCCCACACGTCTCTCTCCAGGCGGATCCCGCTTTCCCCACTCCACCGTTTGGCACGCACAGAACTGGTTTTTATCACTTACTACGCCAGGCCGCGCCCATTCTTGGCATCGTGGCCGTACAGGAACATATGGGTGGTCGCTCTACGAACCGGTCCTTAGATTTGGGAAGATAACTTACTAAGGGACAGTGTCGGTAACCCCGCACACAGCCCTACACCAACCATATCTCTCAAATCACTAATCTCCAAGTTACTATTAAATCACTTGTTAATCCTCGTGAAGCAAGTGTGACAATAGTTCAAGTTAATATCACCCATCCCGACAACAGCAAGCTAAGCATATAATCTACCCAACAAAAAGATAAACTAGGGCAACAAGACATAATAAGAAAACTAGTTGAATTCCTAAATGTAGGTGCGCATTCAATTTGACACAAGCATGCAATTTACAAGATAGATGTTTTAAAAATAGGCACAAGATGGTCAAAGACACTTGCCTTTGTAATTGTGTTGCTGCTCAATGATCTTGGAGTTTTGATTCTTGAAGTCCTCGCAAGCGGATCCGAAGCGTATTCGTCTAAGCGTGCAACAACCGACAACCAAACAATCAAGGAACCAAAACTAAGAATCATATGTAATATTAAAAGGTCATTATGGAGTGATAACAAGATTGAGAGACTCACAAAGGATTATACTACAACAAGAAAACTTCAAGGTATTAGATGATAACAAGTGATGAACGGAGGCAACACGTCTGGCTGCGCACAAATAGCATTGCAAAGACATGCGCGTTCTCGATGATTGACTGCAAGATTCAAGAAAGAGTTTGAACAGAAACACGTGAAATTTTTTGGAACACGATGGAGACATGATAGCTTGAACTAGATTTAAACTAAAAAGCAGATCGATGAATTGGATCTGGTATTTGTTCTGCAGCGGTAGTCAATGAGGAAATCACGTTTCTAGTGGAACCGTGAGGAATCTTGGCAAATCCTTTAAGGGTTGAAAAGGGGACTTTCTGGAACACAACATGGTATAAGAGTTTCATCAAGGGGATGGCTGAAATTGAGGAAAACAAGAAAGAGATTACCAATCCACGCGCTGAACAGATCTAGATCAGGGAGCAGCAGTCATTGCGATGTAGATCTCGAAAGCTACCGAACTCCAATGGTTATGATTTTTGGATATGTTGTAGAGGACATCAAGGTGCACCTGCTGACAAAATGTGGTGCAATTTGGTTGGGTAGATCTCTGAGAACGTCGATCAAAATAAGAACCAGGGTGGCTGGTCGCGATCTGCTGGGAAGAGAGAAATATGAGGGGGGTTGGAGGAGGACGTGGGGAGTTGAGGGGATGGTGGGGAATATAAAGGGAAAGAGATATTTTAGGAGTTTGTTGAGTATTTGTTTTGTTATTGAAAACTCATGGATTAATTTGGGGTGTTGGATCTAGATTGGATGGATTAGATTAAAAGAAACACGTGGATTAGCTGACCTTTGGATTTGAATCGGATGGATGAGGTTAATTGGGTGATGTGGCATAGATCTAGGCCTTTGATTTCAAGGTTAATTGGGTGAGCTCGGTCCCCGGTGCTCCAGTGGCGGGTTCTCGACGGAAATAAGGGGAAATAGAGAGGACAAGGTGGGGATTCTCACCACGGGCTCGAGCGAGGTCGGGGGACGCAGGAGATGGGAGCGCGACGGCGACGTGCTGGTGGCGATCTTAGACGGTGGCGAGGGCGACGTCCAAGAACCGGCTAGGGGCGAAAATCGATCGGGCAGGGGCGACGGGAACAGGGAAGGCCGCCACAAGGTCGGTGGTGGCCGGGGCGGTTTCAAGGGGCGACGCGATAGGCAGCAAGGGTTTCAGGTTTTGTCGAGGATAGAGAGGGCCGAGCGGCGCGATTTTGTGGGGGATTTATAGGGGATATAGGTGCGGCCAACTCGGGGAAGTCGTGGTACGCGATTAGAGGAGGAATCCCGCGGAGATTGGGAAAACAAATTTGGGGCGACGGCGCGGCTGTTGCGGAGGCAGCCGGAGGAAGGGGATGACAAGCGGGGCCGGGCTGTCTGTCTGAGGGAGGGAGAAGGGGGTCATGGCTGGGCTTCGGCTGCGGTGGGCTAGGTGGGCCGCAGGGATTTTTTTATTCTTTTCTTTTTCTTATTTCTTTTCTACTTCTTTTCTTATTCACTTTTAATTCTATACTATTATTATAATTAGATTATTTGAAAATGAGAAGATTAATTTGAAATATTTTGGGATAAATGCATTTCACTTTATTTGAACCATTTAAAATAAAAACATATTTTAAGACATCTTTTTCTAGAATCCAAAATTCGGGAAAACCTCTTTTCTTTCCTTTTGTTTATTTCATTAATTATAATTTATTTTATCCAATTATTTTATTTTGAAACAATAGAAGAATATATTTGAAAGTATTTGAGATAAATTAATTTCAAACGTTCAATGAAACCTTTTCAAATAAAACAAAATTTTATAATAAAAATCATACTTTCAAGATATCTTTTCAAAAATTAAAATTGTGAGAAAGCACCAACTTTTTTTTTGTAAATCAAATAAAACTTGCTTCTAAATACCAAAAATCATTTTACAAGATTATTTCCAAAACATTAAAATAATTTGAGATAGATTCATTTTACTTCATTTGAAAGTTTCCAACTAGAACCAAAGTTCACAATAAAATTATGTTTTAAAACATATTTTCAAAAATCAAATTTAGGGAAAACATCTCTTTATTATAATTATTTTCAAATAAGATTGGTTTTAAGATAAATACAAAATCATTTTATTAAAGTAAGATAATATTAGACAAAAACATTTAAAACTTTATTTTCAAGGAAATTTTGAATACTTTTAAAATTGAGAACAAACCAATAATAATTAAAATTATTTAAATAATTGGAAATTTTACTTTATTTTGGTGAAGAAAAGTTCACATCCCCAAATTGAGAAATTTAGGGTGTGACAAGGACTATCGCCTCGCATGCCGAGCCAGTGGCGTTGACGATCTCTTCGCCATCCAGTACCTGCCACTTTTCCTGTCCGACTCGGCCAGGGGGTGGCTCGAACACCTTCCGAGGAACAGCATCCACGACTGGGCCGACCTTCGTCACGCCTTCGTCAGCAACTTCCAGAGGACCTATACCTGGCCGGTTAACTCCTGAGATCTGAAGAACTGCAAACAGAAGCCCGGCGAGTTCCTCCGAGACTACATTCAGCGATTTTCGCGCAAGCAAAATGAGCTGCCCGACGTCAGCGACGCCAACGTCATCAACGCCTTCACCTGCGGCACGACATCCAAGGCGCTCGTCCACAAGCTGGGGTGTAAAAACCCTCGGATGGCACGCGCCCTTCTCGACATAGCCACCACATTCGCCACCGGGGAGGAGGCTGTTCAAGCCAACTTCAACAGGGACCAAGCCAAGGACAAGGAGAGGTCCAAGGCCGACCGAAAGAAAGACGACCGCCCCGACCGGCGACCCAACCGCCGGGATGGGAGCGGGTCGAGCGGCAAAAAGCAGAAGAACCGTTAGCAGGATGAGGAGTTCGTAGGCGTCACCAAGCGGCCGCCTCGACCTCCCAAGAAGCCGGCCAACCATGATAACCACTTCGAAAAGATGCTCGACAAAGTCTGCACCTACCACGCAACTCCCGTGACGCACACTCTATGGGATTGCAACCGCATGAAGGTTTTCTTCAAGGGGTACTTCCGCCCCGACGCTCGTCCTCAGCCTAAGCAACCCAACCCCTCGGCGAAGGACGGGGAAGGTATCCCTAAAAGTACCTTCCCCAAGCCAGAGGACTGTCTGATGATCATTGGCAGGTCAGTGGCCTACGAGTCACGCCGCCATCAGAAGCAGACGTGGCAGGAGGTCAACCTGACCGCTCCCGCCGTCCCCTCGTATCTCAAGTGGTCGGAGGCCTCGATCACCTTTGACAAGTCCAATCATCCGGACCATGTGCCTCAGCCGAGGCGCCTGCCCCTGGTGCTCGATCTGATAATCGGCACCACTCGACTGTCCAAGGTCTTCATGGATGGAAGCAGCACCCTCAACATCCTCTACATCGACACCTTCAAGGCCCTGAAGCTCTCGAGATCCGATCTCCTCTCGACCAGTGTTTCGTTTCATGGCATCATTCCCGAGGGTAGCGCAGTACCCCTGGGTCGGATCACATTGCCGGTCCCCTTCGGCGACCGCAACAACTTCAAGACGGAGAAGCTCACCTTCGAGGTGGTCGATTTCTCCGGTGACTATCATGCCATCCTCGGCCGACCCGTCTACACCAAGTTTATGGCGGTCCCCAACTACGTCTACCTCAAGCTCAAAATGCCAGGGCCCAAAAGCGTCATCACTGTGGCGTTTCGCTTCAAACACGCCCTCGCGTGTGAGAAGAAAAGCTACCAGCTGGCCATCGCCCACACGGGGTCGGCCCAACTGGAGGAGATACGCCAGTCTCAAGTGTTCGCCGCAACTCTTGACTCCAAGCCTGCCTCCTCCACGTCCTTCGAGCCCGCCAACGACTCCAAAGAGATCGCTCTCGACGACTCCGACACCTCCAAGAAGGCCAGAATCGAAACCACGCTCTCCAACAAAAAGGAAAGCGCGCTCGTTGACTTTCTCCGCCGGAATCGAGATGTCTTCGTCTGGGCACCATTTGACTTGCTAGGCATCCCGAAGGAGGTCACCGAGCACTCTCTGAACATCATTCCCGGCTCCCGACCGGTGAAGCAACGGCTCCGACGCTTCGATGACGAGAAGCGCCACACCATCGGCGAAGATATTGCCAAACTACTCGATGCCAAGTTCATCAAAGAGGTCTACCACCAGAGTGGCTGGCCAACCCTGTAATGGTGAAAAAGAAGAATGAAAAATGGAGGATGTGTGTTGATTACACGAGTCTCAACAAAGCATGTCCAAAGGATCCGTTTCCTTTGCCACGCATAGATCAGGTAGTCGATTCCACCGCAGGGTGAGAAACCCTCAGTTTTCTTGATGCGTACTCTGGGTACCATGAGATATCATTCCTCACACCCTTCGGCTCGTTCTGCTACGTCACCATGCCCTTCGGCCTCAAGAATGCCGGCGCCACATATCAGCGCTGTATGCAGAAATGCTTCCACAATCAACTGGTCGGAACCTGAAGGTCTACGTCGATGACATTGTCATCAAAACTCGACAAGTGGCCAACCTCATCAAGGATCTGGAAGAAGCCTTCGCCAACCTCCAGCAGTTCTGCATCAAGCTCAACCTCGAGAAGTGCATTTTTGGCGTCCCCACCGCAAGCTCCTCGGGTTCGTCATCTCCGAGCGTGGCATCGAAGCCAATCCTGAGAAGATTGCCGCCATTCGCAACCTCGGGCCCATCAACAACGTCAAAGGTGTCCAGAAGCTTACTGGGTGCCTGATGACTCTCAGCCGTTTCATCTGCAGGCTGGGTGAGAAGCCTATGCCTTTTTGCCGACTTCTCTGAAAGTCCGACCGCTTCACCTGGACCGCCGAAGCCCAGGAAGCCTTCAAGCAATTGAAGACCGTACTATCTTCCTCACCAGTCCTAACTTAACCGACCTCCGGTGAGCTGCTACACCTCTACATCTCCGTCACCGCCAAGGTCGTCAGCACGGTACTTGTCGTCGAGCGATTGGAGGAGGGTCGGGCCTTGAAGGTCCAACGATCCATCTACTTCATCAGCGAAGTGCTAGCCGACGCCAAGACCTGATATACCCAAGTGGAGAAGCTACTTTATGCGATCCTCATCACGAGCCGTAAGCTTCGCCACTACTTCGACAGCCACTCTATCCGAGTGGTGACAAGTTTTCCTCTCGAGAAAATCATCAACGAGAAGGACGCGGTCGGACGCATCGCCACGTGGGCTATGGAGCTCTTGGGCCATGACATCACCTACGTACCTCGGCAAGCTATCAAGTCTTAAACCCTCACCGACTTCATCGCCGAGTGGACCGAGACGCAAGAGCCATCGGACTCCACTAACCCCGAGCACCGGACCATGTTCTTTGACGGATCCTGCCGACTGAAGGGCTTGAGGGCTGGCGTCGTTCTCATCTCCCCCAAGGGAGATAAGTTTTGGTACGTTTTGCAGATTCACTTTCCCGCCTCCAACAATGCCGCAGAGTACGAAGCTCTGCTGCATGGCCTTCGCATGGCCATCACGCTCGGAGTCTGACAGCTCTACGTCAGGGGCGACTTCGAACTCGTCATCAGCCAAGTCATGAAGGTGTCAAGCTGTCGAGATCCCAAGATAGAAGACTATTGCCAAGAAGTTCGCAAACTTGAAGACAAATTTCGACGGGCTCGAGCTTCATCACGCTCTACGCCGCGACAATGAGGCAGCCGACACCCTCGCACGGATGGCCTCGGGACGAAATTCAGTTCCCGACGATATCTTCCTCGAGATCCTCACTAAGCCGATAATCAAGCTCAAAGACAGCATCGTCGACCCCCATGCTGAGGCAGCAGTCAGGGAGCAGGCCGCGGCCTCTGGGGTCGAAACCTTGGCCATCATCCCTAATTGGTCCCAGGACATTTATGTGTATCTCCAGGACAGAACCCTGCCATCCGACACCAACGAAGCCCGACGAATCATGCGTCGGGCGAAAGCCTACACTCTCGTCGACGACGAGCTCTACAAGCGCAGTCCCAGTGGCGTCGTCCAGCACTGCATCCCTTAGGCGGAGGGTCTGCGCCATCTCGACGACATTCACTAGGGGATTTGCGGGCATCATGCTGCCCCAAGGATCCTAGTTGGCAAAGTTTTTCGTCAAGGTTTCTACTGGCCTACAGCAGTCTCCGACGCAGAAAAGCTCGTCCGCTCCTACAGGGGCGGTCAGTTCTACACCGTCAGACGCACCTATCGGCCTAGGAGCTCCAGACGATCTCGATCACCTGCCCGTTTGCGATCTGGGGGCTCGATGTCCTCGGGCCTTTTCGCAAAGCGCTCGGGGGCTTTACCCACTTATTCATCGCGGTTGACAAGTTCCCAAGTGGATCGAACCAAAGCCGACCCCTTGCATCAGCTCGAGTCGGGCCGTCGAGTTCATCCGCAACATCATCTTTCTCTTTGGAGTCCCAAACTCCATCATCACCGACAACGGAACGCAATTCACCGAAAATGTCTTTCGGGAATTCTGCGAGGAGCACCACATCAGGCTTGATTTCGCCTCCGTCGCCCACCCGAAGACTAATGGGCAAGTGGAACGTGCCAATGGCATGGTGCTCCAGAGGCTGAAGCCTTGGATCTACGACTACGTCGAGCAATCCACCGGGCGGTGGGCCAAAGAGCTCTCGTCTGTGTTGTGAGGCCTGCGAACTACCCCCAACAGAACCACAGGATTTACTCCTTTCTTCATGGAGTTCGGGGCCGAAGCCGTTCTGCCGACCGACCTCGACTACGACTCCCCAAGGGTCAGAGCCTACGACGAGCAAAGGTCGAAAGAGGTGCGGCAGGACGCCTTGGACCAGTTGGACGAGGCGTGCGACGTGGCCATACTTCGGTTGGTCAAGTACCAGCAAAGCCTTCGACGACTACACGCTCGACGCGTCAAGGGTCGAGACCTCAGAGTCGGCGACCTTGTGCTCAAGAGAGTACAGGACAAGCGGGATCACCACAAGCTGTCCCCTCCGTGGGAAGGATCGTATGTGATCAAGCGAGTCCTAAAGCCTGGCACATACAAGCTGGCGACAGAGGATGACGTTGAGCTTGTTCACACCTGGAACATCGAAAATTTGCGTCATTTTTACGCATAATAAAGCTATTCAAATCTTTATGCATCTCATTTATGTCTTATCCGCTAACTGTGTCTTTGGTAGAGAAGCGCAGTCTGCTCGCCTACACTCCTCTGCCCGGGGGCTATCATAGGAGTCCCACCCGAGGATCGGAGCGACCGACCCGAGGATCGTAAGGCCCTGTGCCTCGTTAGCCTAAACTAAGGTCCCGCACCTTAGTCCCGAAAGGACTCCGCGTCCTGGCGATTGGCTCTATGGCTCGCCATTACTAAGGCTCGACGCCTACCACGTTTCCTCGAGGATCGACCCCCCGGCTCGTGACTCAGGGCACAAGCGACTCGGCTTGACTCTCGCGGACTATGAGCATTTTTGTTCAAAGCAATCCTCGTGGCTAACAGTCCGACCCGGTGTCAGTGACGCTCTATGATCCGAGCCCGACACTCGACCCTACGAGCTATACCGACCCAGTCGCCTGACCAATGCCCAATGGAACGCACAGAACAATGCGAAACGCTTGACGTCAGAAAGAGTCAGAAACATAAAATAACATCGCGAACAAGTTCACTGATATCATTACAAGATGCAAGAAAGAACATCTAAAGGGGAGGCAGGCGGCCGAAACGCTCCTTCATCAGGGTCGGCCGGAGGAAGCAGCTGATGATCTTCTGGGGCTGAGGCTTGGAGTCCTCAAAAAGCTTCGCCGACGCCTCACCCGACGTCCCCGAGGCGAAACCCTCGGCAATGTGCCCGAGGTCGGCGTCAGGATAGTGGGACCAAAGGTGCGCCAGCGTCAACGACGCTCCGTCTCGCAGAGCGACGAGCAACTCGGTGCGGATCAGCCTTGGCAGCATCTCCAGCACACGGGATGCCCGCTCCGCCAACATGCTGGTGTCTCGAGTGTCGTCGAACACCTGGTGCACCAGCGTCCAGACCGACCACAGCAGCCTCCCTAATAAACTAACAAGTCCACTAGTTACTTATTTTCGTGATCTTTCTGCGCAGCCTCAGTGGCCGATCGCTCATTAGCCAGGTCCCGTTGAAGCTGAGCCGTCGACGCCTCTAGTGAAGCAGACAGCTCCTGCAGCTTTGCCAGTTCCGCCATGTACTTCCTCACCTCGGCCTCCAACATGCCGAGGCGAGCCTCTGAAGTATCACGACTTTCTAGGGCTAGGCGGCACAGGTCCTCCGACCACTCCAACGCACCGTCAACCGCCTCCTCGGTCTCCTCGGCCAAGCGTGTCCAGTCTTTCAGCTCTCGGATTTCTCGGACGCTACGGTCGGCCCCCTCTTGGAGTTCTGCGCAGTCTAATGCGTCAGCGAGAGGCAATTGACTGAACATTGTTTAGCTAGCAAACTACAAAGTTACTTACTTGCGCAGGTCTGGCGTAATATTTCAACCTCCTCGCCGAGGCTCCTCCTCTTGATGTGCAACCGAGTAATCTCCATTTGAAGCTCTTGGCTCTTTCTGTCGGAGTTCTCAGCGTGTCTTTCAGCATTTTCTAAGGCCAGGAGTCGGTCAGTTGCCAATCTCTTGACGTCATCACGCTCGCCACGGGTCCATGCAAGCTCACGGCAAAACGCCTCGACCTCCGTTTGGCCGAGACCTTGCGGAGGCTGGCGAAGCGCCCTTTCAAGGGTCCCCTGCAAGACCCGCTAATCAGGTTCGTGCATAATTCTGAAAACTGGAAATATTAAAACTTACTAGGTAGAGCGCTCCATACAGATCGGCCATGGTCTCCTAGAACTCCAAGCACTCTTTGGCGTTCTGAATATGAGTCAGCGCCGAGGAGACCCACTCGCCCCCGCGAGCACATCTGGTCGTACAGGAACCTCTAAGAGTCCTAGGCGGCCTCATTGGAAGTTGAAGGACTAGGTGTCGGCTGGCATCTTGACAAAGTGGACGGGGAGGGGTCCAGTCTCCACCTCGAAATCCGGGCCGCCCCGTGTCCTCCCATCGCCCAGGAGCGACAGAAGCCTGCACCGCCACCACTAACGCCGCTGGAATGGCTCCAGTGGTCGGTCGTGGCCCGGGTACTGCTGGCGCCGACGACTCCCTCAGAGTCGGCGACGCAATCGGATCCCTCGTCCTCGCGCCAGGGGACGGCCCGGCCTGTCTTTTCGCTGGAACGACGGCGCTCGGAGGCCCCATCGCCTCCTCCCCGACTTCCACATCCCCGACGACAGGACTCGGGGGCAGTGGAACATCAGCCTCGGCCCCAGCGGCCATGGGTTGTCCCTCGTCCCTCCTGGCCTCTTCGCTTGGGAGTCCCTCTTGATCCCCCCTGGCCTCGGTGCTCGGGGGCTGCGCCTGTTCTTCCCCTTACTTCTCCGCGGTCTCGGCCGTGGACGCTATGCAAGGCGGGGACGGTGAAGAATGCGCCGCCGGCTGCGTCGATCCCACAGCAAGCGACCCTTCCTCTGGCGCGCTCCCCACCGCGAAGGCCTGCAGCGCGGCAAGAGAAGAAGGGGCACTACAGAACACAACCAAAATGTCAAGCACTTCAGAACATCAGGTAAAATATCTGGTTAAATAAAAATGCACAAACTCACCGACGCGATACTCGGATGGAGAAGGGCAAGCTCCCGCCTGGCGAAATTCCCCCGACCCCGGCGACCACGAGCACGGTCGGAGTAAGGGGGGAGAAGAGGAACCAGATTCCTCTGTTCGCGCTTTTTTCGCAGGCGGCCCCTCGGCGCTCTCCGCATCCCTCGCCCTTTGATGAAGAAAGCGCTTAGTGAGCGGCATATCGTCCGAAGAGTCAGAATCTGGCAGAGCAGCAGACGAAGTCGCCCGTGCCGAGCTCGTGGCCGAAACCTTTCCCGACACCGCTGCGACAATGGACCGACGGGCTAGGGGAGGCGACCAGTCACCCCCAGTGGACGGCGACGACGAAGACTCGAAAACAAAAATCTCCGGAGTGGCCGACACACCGGCCGAAGCAATCGGCAGAGCGGTTGAAGCTGCTGGCACAATGGCCAGAATGGTCGGCACAGCGACCGGGGCGGTCGGCATCGCGACTGACACTACCGAGGTAACAGCCACCGCGGCCGAGACGGTCGACGCGGTCGCAGGCGTCGAAGGAGACGCCAGCCCAGTCGAGGGCCCGGCGACGGCAATACTGGGGCCGACTCCTTGATCCGGAGATCCAGCGCCCAGTACAACCAGGACACCGACTTCTTCAGCCGGCACCACCACAGGCACCGACGCATGTGACAGAGGAACGGCCTCCTACAAAGCACAAATAAACATTCCAATCTCGCCAATACCTTTATCACGTCTCAAATTAACAAATGAAGGCAAAACGACTTACCAGTCGATCCGCTTGATGCTCGGCATCTAGAGGGGCCGGTCCTCTGCTCGCATCAGCGAGAGCATCACCCTTCAGGAGGCGCGAGAGGCGTTGCCTCACGCCGTCCTCCGATAGCTCCGACGGGAGGATCTCTCGCATCGTGTCAAATCGCCCGGCGTAGTCGCACATGAGCCGGGCGCGGAGGAGAAGCGGTTGAACACGACGCCGAACGAAGGTGTCGATGAGCCACGCCCCAGTCAGGCCTGCGTCGTCCAACTCGGCCATCTGGACGAGCAAATCCTCGATCCCGGCCTCCTGTGCGTCGCTGAGCCCGGTGTTCCACGAATCCAAGACCGCCGGCGGCTCGAGACTGAACGCCGGCTGTTCGAGGGCGGTGTTCTCGACGTAGAACCACCCCTCGTGCCATCCCTTCAGGGAGTTCTTCAACGGTATGTTGAAATACTTCTGACGATTATTCCGACAGCAAATCCCCGCGCCACCAACAACGCGGACCGTGCCGCCTTCGTTTTAAGGCTGCACGCGGAAGAAATACCTCCACAAGTTGAAGTGAGGATCGATCCCCAAGTAGGCCTCACACAGCGTGACGAAGGCCGAGATCTGCAGGATGCCGTTGGGTTTGAGATGGTGAAGACGCACGCTGTAATACTCCAGCAAGCCGCGGAAGAAGTTCGACGATGACAACATCAGACTGCGCTCATGGAACTCCACAAAACTGACGATTTCGTTGGCGCGGGGCGCCGGAACGGCCTCGCGGTATGACGATCGCCATTGCCCTGCGTCCCTCGGAGGAAGCACTCCAAGCCCCACCGAGGCGGTGAGGATGCTCTCCGAAACGGTGAATGCTTTCCACTGGGCGGCCAGGGAGGCGAAGATGAAGACGAAGACGAAGAGCAAGCGCAAGGAAGATGAGAAACACTACGCGTGGTTGTTTGAAATCAAGATGACGAAGACCGAAGGGCGAACCACCATTCTTATTGGCGCCAATGCGCCGGTTCAACGCACCACGATCGTGGGCGCCCCGAAACAGCGCGTCGACCCTCACTCACTGACAAGTGGGCCCAGAAGCGCTTGCAGCAGGCGCTCAAACCAAGGCACACCGAAGAGCCTCAGCACCCAATCACCGACAGGCGAGTCCGTGAGCCGCTTTGGAAACCCACGCCAGCGGTAAGAAAGCTGCGCAGCATTAACGCGCAGTTAATGCCTGGCAACCGAACCTCCGATGGGACCTGCGTGACACGAACCGTCGCGCATTCTTGGCCGCACGATAGGCCAATCCAACCGCTCGGAGCGACCGACGGTTACAATTCCTAGACGCTGCATCCACCATCCACCTGGAGGCAACGGAGCCGTCCGATCGTTGGGACTGTGACTAACGATCCGTTACTAACCTCAGTGAACCGATTCTTGGGTCGAGACGAACGAGAGGTTGAGCGAGCCTCTGACCGACCCGACAGCTGATCGAGATGCTGATCATGGGAAGACTGCCTCGATCGGTCCAACCTAGGTGTTATGTCGATCATGAGCAGAGGCCGGCTAGAGCGGCCCAATCTAGGCATTTTTCCTGGCACCAGGCTAATGATGAAAATTAGCCTTCGACCGACCTCTGCGGTCGGGAATTGCCTCTACGACGCTTCAGCCCACGACTGACCCTTCGGATCGCTCGGGGGCTCGAGGGCTACGCTCTACGGGCGCGCTCGCGCACCCCCGTAGGATCAACCATCAACGAGTGATGGTCGGCACGACGCTTCAGCCCACGACCGACCCTTCGGATCGCTCGGGGGCTCGTGGGCAACGTCCTACAGGCGCGCGCAAACTTCGAAGACGGACAGCCCAGCGCCGCCTCAACAGAAGTTCCAAACGGCGCAGGGCTCGGGCGCTACTGTCGAGATAATATACCCTAGGTATCTACGGATCATCTTCGACAGCACGGCCCATCTGCGGCCCGCAATCTTTCAACGGCCCACCAAAAACTTCACAAAAGCAACCCGGTCGCAACGGTCGGGAAGCCTCGCCAAGGCTCGAAGCCGAGGCGGTTGCAATTGCCCCGACCGTCAGGGGTTGGGACCCGAGCGATCGGGACCCTAGCGGTCGAGACCCGCTCGCCGACCGCAACCCTACTCCAACAATCACGCCGATTCAAAATTTTTGATGACGTACAGCTCCGCAAAGAAGATAAGCATTACGAAAGATTCCGCAACTACCCGACTGAACGAGAAACAACCCACCAAGCGATAAAGCTGAACCGTAAAGTAACCTTGTTCTCTCTCAGTGAACAAAAGTACGAATGGGAGGCGCCGATCGTCTACCTCGAACGATAGAGAGCATAATTCACTGAAGACCGCGGCCCCACCTGTCAAGAGGTCATCCGTTTTCGTAGACGGCAAGATGCTCAAACTATGGTCTGGTCACCCCAACCATAGTCTGGTTAAGACAACTCAGGTCCGACCTTATAAAAGGGGCACCTAGGAACAGAAGAAAAGAGGAGAAAAAAATACACATCACCACTTATAAACCACCCTCACCATGCGAGCTTGGGACTTTCGGATCCGTCCAGAGTCCTCCCGCATTGTACTTTCATGTTTTTGAGATTTATACAACCGATCTCTCGTCTCTGGACATAAGGTATTACGCCTCGAGGCGGTCCGAACCAGGTTAACCTTTAAGTCTCGCTTGTAGACTAGACCATTCGATTTCGAAAACGCACGATCTCTCGTCCGATCGTATAAATTTACTGTGCCGATGTACGAAACAACGACACAACCTTATGAAAAATAAGAGATAGACCAATGTACTTAGCGGCAAGCTGCAGGTTGTTGATGCCCCTAAAGCTAATTGACAATAGAGCTAAGATTTCAAATACTCCAGGTTGTCCACATTGAAATTTCTTTCACGTCTGTTTTGAGAAATGTACTTTTGATTATTGCTCGAGCTTGGGAAAGATTTTATTCCAACCATTTGTTGTTTGTCAATCAAGAAGTTCAGTGCATGAGAGACCCCTACAACACATACATGTTGCAACGTTTGCTTTCCAACAGATGATGCATCCGGTGGCCCAGCCCAAACCAGTCAGATTCATATCCTGTGCCTTTTTTTTAAATGGCAAATTTTGTATTTTAACCATTTATTATATAATTAATGTTGAGTAATAACTGCATAATTCATAAGTCACTCATCACAACAATTTAAATAAGAAATAATTTTAAATTATTAAGCATTGATTATACAATAAACAAATAAAATTAAATATAACAAAGTTTATTATAAAAAAACAAAGGCGGAGGATATGATTCCAAACCAGTCCAGTCCACCCACGTTTTAAGTCCCCGTCCCATTCTCATCTGGCCAAACGAAAAAAAATCTGGGAGTGGTCTAGGGTTAGCCAGTGCGACGGTCGGCGGTTCCAAAGGCCGCAGCCCCTCACCACCATCTGCATTTTTCCCCTTCATCTATCTATGGTTCTCAGATCCTGGCAGGGCATTGAGGTAAGTGGTATTCGAAGCAGATCTGGCTGTTCTTTAGATGACAGTGGTGCATCTTTGCCGGCAACTCAGTGGAGGCTTGGAGGACCTGTCGGCGGTGCCTCACATTCAGGCCATAGCAACACCACCAGGTACCTCAGATCGAATGGAGGTGAGGATTGAGGACATGGCGGCTAGATCTGAAGTGTTTCCCCGCATCTCATCTTATCTGTGCGGGCAATCTCTCCCTATAATCCCACAAGACCAGTTTTTTAAGGTATTCTCCCTCAAATCCTCCCTTCTCTTTTTACATTTGAGTCTGAATTAATATCCCTTGTTTATTCGAATATGAACTGAGCATCAGGTATAGTTTGTATTCAGATATCATCAGTTTTTTCAGGGTACAGGTTGAACCAGAATACGTGCATTTTACTTTAGTTTATTAACTGATTGTTCTTAAAGGCGTAAAAAAACTGAGTGTTCTTACAATACAGGTATTCCCTTATCTTTTTTTTTTAGAGTATAACCTTTTATTTCGTTGAGATGATAATTGTTCGTGCAGGCGGGCATCGACTGGGATAAATTGTACATGCAGATGGGGCTGGAGCCACTGAAACCAGTAAGTCATTGATTGTTGATTACAGTTTCTTTTACCTCTCACTACCTAGGCGACATGTAAGTCTTCTGGTTCTGAATGTGTGCTGATCTGCTGTACCAACGAACTACTTCTGCAAGATGCTGACGGCCAGCGACACTTACACACATGGAAGTACAGGCTCATCTTTGGAGGCGCATAGAAATTCAGGCACGGAGTTTCATGATGTAGAATGGAAGTTCAGGTACATCTTCGGAGGCAAGTTTAGGAAAATCTCAAAAGCTTTGTTGTGGTGTAATGTTTTTATGGTTGATTGAAATTTTCCTCAGGTGTTTCCATTTTGTGTAAATTATGTAGATCTCTTGAGAATTTTTTTTATCCAAAAATTTCAGTAGCTTTCATCAGGCAGTTCCCTTTTTGAAAAATGAGCATGTCTTTTTCAGGTAATGCTGTCATTCAAGCATAAACCAAAAAAGCGATGCATATTGATTTCAACAGCTCCCTGAATTTAGTCATCTGACTAGTTCAACGCCCGTGCTTCGCCATGAAACAGAAAAAAATCAGCCCTGCTACGCGACACTACGAACCCCTTCATCACTGCCGCCTTGCTGTGGGACAACCTCCCTGACTACTTCTTCACCTCCATCTCATCCCCTCCACATCCCCCTGCCCCACTGCTCCGACCCCGTTCCCTCCCTCCGGCCTCAACCCCTTCCTTCGGCTCCTCCGACAACCCACGGTCTCGCGCGTCTCTGCCAACGCGGCAGAAGCCGTCGCTGCACCTCCACCCCAACCACTCCCTGCCCATCTTCCCCACGGTTGCGGCCACCTCGGCCAATGTATGGCCGCCGTGGGGCACCACCAAGATGATCGGAAAAGAATGAATCACTTGTTTTAGTAGTTTTCCTGATAAATAAATGTTTGTTCTTGCAGTGTTTTAGTTGGTTGCGCTCGTGCCTAGCAGTCTTGTGCGTGTAAATGTTCTACGTGTAATTAACTCTTGTGATTGATCTTTCAGGTGCAAAATATATTGGATTGGTGTGTAATGGAGAGTTAGTGATGTATGGCTTTCTTTTGTTGAGCAGTTCACAAAACACAGGGCAGATCAGGACTTTATAATCAAGAAAAGAACATTAGTTACACTACATACCAAATTGCATCGTGGAAATCTCATTTCAGGTACTATGCTCCAACCAATTCAGCATGGTATCTAATTTTTGCTAAATCCATCATAATCAGTTCCAACTCAGATGAAATAACATGCAGACTGAATTTTAGCATGAATAGCTACGGCAAAAGAACCCAATTGGAGAACACACAACCCACCACTCAACGAAGCACACAAGCAGGCCAAGAGGGATCAGGAGCGGCAGTAAGGGCTGCTCCTCCAAGACTTGGTTAAAGAATTACCGTGCATCCTTGGCATACAGCTTCATCACCATTTCCCCTCTTTTCTCTCAGCTTCATAATGACAGTAAACAAATAAGGTAGCATACATTCATAGTGTGGCATTCCATGAGCAATTGAATAGCAAGTGAAAGCAAATGCAGTTGGACATCAATAATAAAAAAATATAGGCAGGAGATAATAGTATACTAATTATAAGAGAGAGAAAAAAACTAAAAGCCATTCACTGAGAGGCCAAATGTGGAGCTGAGCCCAGCACTTTGAGCTCCCACCACAACTGTGTTGCAGGTGCGATCCACAACTGTGTAGGACTGAATTTGCACCCACAAATAGAATATTTTTCAGTGACAGAAAATGCTAGCTACATCTTCACATGCCAGGAATTAACAGAAAAAGATGGGTCCACATGTTTATTTAGGTTACCCAATAATTAGTTTCCTAAACAACCTCATAGATGGGTCCATATGTTAACTGCAAAGTTTTACCCATCAAAATGGGCAAAAGATAAACCACCGCTATAAAGGATAAACCGAACACAAAAATATGATAGTAGCAGCAACAGAGTTTTAATTATTTGGTGCAAACAATTCTTTCATCTTATAATAAGCATCATTTCTATCTAAGTGGAACCTAATGATGGTTTTTAATTGTCAACTAATGTTATGCCAGAACTACCATAGTTAATACACCTTGATTTGAACATCTGCTAGTTCTGACAGTCTTTTAGCTCTCGATATTAGAAATAGCCATATATATGTTCAGGTGAGAAATATTATCATGGCTGTCAGCGCTATATCCATGACAACTTATATCAATTCAAATTGTTGTTCCAACATATTAGTTACAGATGAAAATAGATACTGTCAACGCTACATCAGTGACATCAGGAAATAAGCTATAAAATAGCAAACTGTAAATTACATTCAAGAAATAACTTACTTTTATATGAGTCACACCACGATGTTGTTAAAATGCAAAACAACTATAAAATGACTATGCTAGGTTATAACTAACCATATCAAATTGAAATGCAAAAAACCTACATCATCCATTATGACACACTGATCAGTAGATAAGTCACTAAACACTTTAGCAAGCTCTCTCCAAAACTGAATATTGACACTGGCAGATAGATTAGAGAATCAACTGTTGTTGCCTACAACAGCTCCACACTATATCAAATATCTACAGGTCCTATATCCCAGCTGCAAAGAAATGACAGGCCATTATTCAAACCTTTCGGAAATAATTATTTTTGAATCACCACTACCAGTACTACTTGTGACAGCTGCGCTAACGGGCAGGCCTACATTCCAAGAAGTTTGATTCAACAAACACAATTACTTAAAGAAGAAAGGAAGCTCATTTGAGTATGCGAAATCCCTGGGCTACTAATACTATTTAGGGTGCAAAACCTGTCCATGGCAGATGAATCTTCCTCTTGTTTTAGACTCCTTTTCTCCTTCCAATAGAACATCACCGGGTTTTTTATTCTTCACAAAGAACAGAAATGAATTATAGTTCAGAAATAAACAGCAGCTCAGTTATGAGTCAACAAATCGAAGTAATTATGTGGTCATCAATGAAAAAATCTGCCAACCTGGAGTTCAAGAAGCACTCTTCACTGCGGGATGTGTTGCGCTCGCTGATCCACAGCGCATTAGCAGTGGGGAAGCAGTGACAAAGACGGGGAGTCATGCAGGGGAGATGACAGTGGCAGCAGATCCGAAAGCCTGTTGCGGCAGTGCCGGCGGGGAGGAGCTGTGGAACAATGGCGGCGGGACTGTGGCGGGTGCAGCGCCGGGGAGAGAAGGATCCGGGCGCTGCAGTGCCCAAAGCGACGACGATGCGGGTGGGGCGAATCCGATGCAGAGGCGGCATGAGCGGCGACCGATCTGGTCAGGGAAACAAAGGAAGCATCTGGATCTGCCGGCGAAAGGGACCGCCTCACAAGAGATACTCGTGCGACGCCCTTGGGGCCATGATGGCAGCACGGACAGCTTCTATCACTTGCTCCCCTGCAGTCCACGTCCCCGTCGTCCCCTAGCATCGGCTACTCGTCTCCAGACGAGGCGGCAGCCGAGTCAAGGCGTGAGAATGCGGCGTGTGCATTGCAAAGGGTGACAAGAGCGGCCGCGATGTGGGAAGAGATGGTGTGGGTAAATAGGGTGGCCGCGTCGTACCTTCTAGAAGCTTCGGTCTCCGCTCCCTCGTCCCCCTCCATGGACAGGCAGTGGCCACGCTGAAGTGGGACAGAGACAGGGGTGCGCCGTAGCGGTGGCCGCCCAAGGGATGGCCGGGTTGGGGTAGAGTCGGCCGAGGCAGGGCCGCGCCGGAGCGGGGCGCGCAAGGTCGGGGCCTGCCCTAGGGCTGGACGGGTCGCGCGGGCTGGGGTGCGCCCGTGCGGGGGCAGAGTTGGCCGAGGCCGGGC